>LPNX010398360.1:826026-907503 GCA_001517045.1 Pseudotsuga menziesii
TGGGTATTGTAGCTCTAATGACAGGTAACAAAGAGATATCGACAAGATTTTGGAAGGAAGGCATTTAATTTCACATCATAATCTTAATATGCATACTCCTTTTATCATCAACATTGTAGACATAGTCAAACTGATGTAGATAGTGCTGGAATTACTCTTACACAAGTTTTTAGCTATGTAGAAGATATGTGATGACACATCCTTTGTTAACATAACATTGGACTGATCAGCTTTTGGTAAACAAGGGACATATACTATAGAAGGCATAACATGTTTTATCAATGTTATATAATTTGAAAAAAATGAATTATCAAACTTCATGTAACGACAATTAGTATTAAATATAGTTTTGAAATTACTCTTCTTCTATTAAATAATTTAACTATGTAGAAGATATGCTATGAAATATTCTCTGTCAACATTGGATTGGTCACCTTTTAGGTTGTAAGCAAGGGGCATATAATAGGATGCTTAAAATGTGTTTTTAAGGTTATAATATGCCAAAAATGAATTATCAAACTTCATATAAAGACATCTAGTTCAGAGACTCTTCCAGATAGCTACATTAAGAGATCAGATAACCAACTTCACCACCAAGATCAAAATACCAAGGAATACATCCCATCTTCATCCTGACTTCAAAAGATGTCTACAAGGGAATACAAGAAGAACCCAGTCATGGCTTATCCAGGGAGGCACTTATGGACCTGCCAAGAAACCGATACAACGGGCGATCAACATTTGCCTCAAACATCCAAAGGATGTAAAAAATCTAAATTATGTCACTCTTGAAAAAATAAACATCAAAGATGTCAAAGACTCAAATTAAAAGAGCTTCATCGATCCATTCCCCACTATTTCACCTTCACATATTTCAGTGAACTGTAAGAGGCCAGATGCCATAGAGAGTGCCTCATTGGATAAGCCATCTGCCTTCTTGTTGTATTCTCTGTAGACATGAGCAAAATCAAGGGAAAGAAAGGATGATTCAAGATTCCTGATATTTTGACACCATCCATATTCCAGATTCTTGAGAAGAGTTATCATTGTCAGCAAAGCAACTACTCCCCTCACTTTGGGTTTAATCCAACACATGGAGGGCTTACTTTGGGTTTAATCCAACACATGGAAAGGAAGTTTTGATGGTTGTCCCCTTTAAGGGCACAGATTCAGCAGAGGTGCTCTTCTTTGCTTCACTAGAACAAACTTGTCATACTTTATTTTTCCTTTTTATCATCTTATATCACAAATTTATTGCGCCGAGAGGCGCTCTACAGCCCAATATGGAGGAGATATTGTAACGTGATGTAACGTTAGTAACGTTTGTAACATGTTGGCAAAAAATAATAGTGATAGTGAATATTATGGGAGAGATCTTGTAACTTGATGTAACGTTGGTAACGTTTGTAACATGTCGGCAAAAATTAATAGTGATAGTGAATATTATGGGAGAGATCTTGTAACGTGATGTAACGTTTGTAACATGTTGGAAAAAAATAATAGTGATAGTGAATATTATGGGAGAGATTTTGTAACACAAAATAAAAAATAATATCACTTTCGTAAAGTTATTTTTATTAATTAAAAAAAAATCTAATAGGCCAAAATAAATGTCGGCCACAAAAACAATCTAATATGGGGGAGATGTTGTAATCTTCCTACCTAACAAAACAATAAAAAGTAAAAATTTAATTATCCGTAAAAGAAAATACGTGGGTCAAGAAAAAAACACAAAATTGAATTATCCCCAAAAAAATGTTGGCCTTGCACATGGTTTTAAAACCATGTGCAAGGCATTCTAAACAACCCATGGTTTTATTGTACATGGTTTAGGAGGCTTTGCACATGGTTTTTAAACCATGTGCAAGGCCTCCTAAACAACCCATGGTTTTATTGTACATGGTTTAGGCTGGCCTTGCAAATGGTTTTAAGACCATGTGCAAGGCCTCCTAAACAACCCATGGTTGTAAGAGGGCCTTGCATATGGTTTTAAAACCATGTGTGGGGACATTGGTGCAATGTTCTTTCCTAACAAAATAAAAAATATTATATGTCGGCCATAAATAATATTAAATATTAATAATAAAAATATTATATGTGGACCTTAAATAAAAAGATGTGTCTTTTGCTTTGAATCAAATCAATGGATACCTAAGAAGAGGTTTGCACCTCTAGAGATTTGATCCATCTTGGCGCTTGATAGAGCCTAGGATTTGGATCTAAGCTGGTTTAAATCAAGTATTCTTAAAAAAAGGATATCATTTCTAGAGGCAAACTATAGTCTCCATGATTGACAGCTCTCTCCCACAACTTGTAAAGGTAGAAGAATGGCATGTTGGCTCACAAAGATGTCAAGAGTGCAATTTATATGCTACATAGTTGCTTACAAGTTATTATTTCTTTAGTCATTTTATGCATTTCTTTTTGTAAATATTTTTCTGAGAATATAGGATGTATTTTTCAACAAAAAAAAGGAAGGGAATGTTAATTTGCATTTGCAGCCTATTCCATTACATTCAGAGGCAGAACATGGAACACGCCAAGGTGTTGATGACAGAGATAGTAAACGAAATCTAGATGGTATTCCAAATGGAAGATCTCACACATACATTTCATTCCTCAATTGCTCACATTTACTCTAGTATTTCCACAAAAGTTAGTCTTTCAGATATTGCATTTGAGCTAATCTTTCAGCTTATCCACAATTAGTGCCAAAGCTCATGAATTATGTATACATGACATGATTGTCTCATAAATTCTATCTTATCTCAACTTCTAAGGATTATATCTAATAGTTTCCTTGAATATGAAGGTATGGTTAGATATTGTTGGAATACTTCTGGACTAAGGTGAGTGACTTCTCAAAGTATGAGGTTTGCCTCATTAGATTGGATGGCCTTACAATACTCCTTTTCTCCATGGAAGAAATCTTTAAGCAACTCCTGCACTTTGGGTATTCCTGTAGAACTTCCCACTAATACAATTTTGTGAATCTGGGTTTTATAATTTGTCATTATCAATGGATTTTTTAAACAGATAAAATGTTCATTGTTCATTTGCCCACTCTCCTAATTTTTTAATGTTGGTCCTGGTTTTCGTAGAGACGAGGGCAGAAAACACTCTCTTAGCTGTCTTGCATGAAATCTGAAGTCCCTATGGGATATGTTGAGTTTGTATTTTTCCCCATTATGTAATGGAGATGGTTTCCTGTCAAACCCATATACAAGGTTCACTCAATATTTTTAAGACATCCAACCCTGTCAATTTCCCAACGGTTTTGGTGGTCCTTTGAGAATCATTGTAATAAAGCAGGATGGCTAATAACAACTTTAATAATTTGATAGCTTGCAAGGTATTATTGCTAATTGGGTGGCACTGAGCTTTTAGATAAGCAAGGCAAAGGCTTTAATTCCTCCCAGTGCAGGGTGGAGGTTTGGAGGGTTTTGAACTATGCTAATTTTCCGCTGTATGAAGAGATCTAGAATTTGGGTCCTGTAGCACCAGCCACATAATCGTTGGTTATGGGAGAGAGCATGCAAATGAGTTGAGGTGCATAACCTCTGGTCAATATAAGTAAGAGTTGATTGTGACATCTAAGCAATATAACTGAGACTTGACTAGTAATATTTTTTTTTGTATTAACAGCTTTGGCAAATTTCCTGTGCCAAAGTTGCAGAGACTGACTACTGATTGCATGAATTTATTTTGGGATTATATATCGAGATTTATGTTTCTGTCATTTATATTTAAATTTTACTTCCATGGTCTTAGGTAAATACTTGTAGTAATGTTTATTTACTTCTCTATGGTAATAGGCTTATCGTTTGAGTTATGCCTGAGTACATCCCCATGCCTGCCTTGTTTTCACTCTAACAATGTGCATTTAATCCATTCATCTCTCTATCCATGTCTATGCCTTTGTTGTTTATATTAAAAAATTGGTCCCAATTGGTCATATAAATTACTTTTGGCTTGGCTGGATCCAAATATACATATAAATAGAGGATAACCGATAGATCTTGCCTACCATTATGCTAGGCTATACTGAAGGCATTCTGACAGGCTACACCAGCTTGGATTGAATATGGAATGCCAGTGACAACAATGTGATCAAAACAAAACTTAAATCTAACTACCTTTTAAATAGAACAGACTCAGAATTTTGATAAGCTCTGTTTTTTACTATTGCCATCTGCTAGTGGAGAAATGATTTCATTGACATGCGTGTTGGAAAATAGGAAATGATTTCTATTTTTAAGTTCTATTTTAGCATGAGAGTTAAGAATATTTTCTTCATCTTGTGTCTCAGTACCATCCATATTTTCTTCACCTAGGATTTTCATTCTGCGGGTTGAACCATTATTGGACTGATCCTTACTTCCCTGCATTCTCTTCGAAGATCTTTTGGTAGGCTGACTACTTCCATATTTCAATGTCTCCCACTGCCTTTCCGCCTTACTCTCTCCTGAGAATTCAGAAGCCTGAGCTTCACTTAACTCTTTGTTGGTTTTATTAGATTTTTTCACTGATTTTGAAGGAGTACTCTCCACATTTCTGGCAGAGAACAGTGGGCACTATGGATTTGATTCTTCAATTCCCACATTCTGATGAGTTCAAAATAAAATTGTCAGAATCATGCTTGAAGTTGCATCCTCCTTTACCAAATATCACTAGAGAAGCATGTCAAGGCTCAAAACCAATTTGACAAAGAATTCAAGAAACGTGAGAAATATTTTCTGATGTTAGAGTTAAGCATTTCATTTATGTTTATAACAATATATAGGTCATGATATATGAAATCTGATAACTATAGATGATAGATATGAAACTTCAATGAAAAGAGGGTAACTTCCTAGTTACTACTAGTAATTAGATAATACTTTATACTAATTACTAAAACAATTTGCAGATGCTTTTTTCCTTCCATTTGCAAACACGCATAGTATAGTAACTAGTATTTCTAACTAAGTTGCCAAGGGCAGATAAAAAATTTCTGATTATTCAGCCTTAAGAGTTTGATAGATTGATATATTTAGGGGCCAATTTCATCATGCACAGACCTAGTTCTAAAAGAGAAGAAGAAGAATGAATTCAAACAAGACACTAAAAAACCATTACTCAATTGACAAACGGTACCAGGGGTTATAAAAGATTAAAATCATATGAATATTTATTTCAGTTTGGGTATTGAATAGTCCTTTTCAATACTCATGCTTGAAGGGAACCAAGGTAGAGGAACATGCTGCAAAACAGGGGACATTTGTGTGAGATTGATGAAAATCACTTATCAATGACCTATAGGAGCCAAAAGTAATTCCCAACCAACATCTTGTTCTAGGGATGCAAAGGAAGCCTCATAAGATAACAACACAAAAAAACTCAAACTTGGGAGCAATCCAAGTTAATATATGTGACTTTAACACATCTCTAAATTACAATCTAAATTTATCATAAACATAACTCTCTTATTGAAAACCATAATGGGAGATTCTAACGTGTTCTTTCAAGATACTATACAATCCATAGATAAAACTTTAGTGTAGAATTTAAATTCAAGACTAGCTTGGAAAAACAATAATGATCCTGCACCATACATGTGATTTTTCTCCCACTTTAACAAACAACAAACCAAATCCATATAAGGTAAGATGATCATCATGTCTAAGGACATAATCCATAAATTAGTTTTATTCCGCTCTCTATCGAAGCTTTGCAAAAGAGTCCAAAGCATTTTAGTGAAAAAAATACTTAATATCAAAACAATTGAAAATATTTATTGTTGTAGACCATGAGTTTCTACATTAAATAGAAACTTAACATTGAAAAACATGGAAACAACACAATACCTGATGTTTGAGGGATGATTTGGACGGCACCCTTGTTCCTGAGCATTTGGCTAACTTATGTGGATATGATGACATTGTAAGCCTCTTTCTAGTGTTTAGGATGTAATTCAAGTATGTATTCTGGAACCCTAATTCATCACTCATACTAGCATAATAGAGTTGACTGTTGGTTTGAAGATAGCAGTCTGGGAAGGAAATACTAAATGTGGCACATTGTAGAGAGGACATTAAGGGCAGCAGCTACAAGGATTTTTTTAGGTTTTGCTCCAGAAAATTTTGGACAAAATAGCAGTGACAGAGCTGACTGATGATGCCTTTTCAGACATGTCTATAAGCGTGTTGTTCCTTGGATTTATGGAAGACTCAAAGCCTACAAATACCCATCTACAGGAATGACTTCTTACATTTCTGGAGGACTGTAAACTGGTAGCAGATTGGCAGCAAAACAAGGATGCTTTTCAGCTGTAAATATGGGCAGGAAGAGCACTAAATCTGACTGCAAACTTGTCCTAGTAGATCTATTTGGTTTTGAACAGCCCTATGGTTATACTTGTATGATTTTCAGAACTGTTGGCATTTCCTATGGCAGATTTCTGTCGAAACAACACAATACCGGATGGTACCAGGAAAACAGAGGAATAATGCCTACTTCATTAATATTTTTTTGTTTAGTAGCTACTTCAAGGTCACTGCATGCTTACATCAATGGATCCAACTTCTCCACTGAGTCAACTTGAAATGTGAAAAAATATATTCTTCGGAATATATATTTTCAAATTAACATTAAGAGAAAAAAAAGCAACAGAAAAAAATGATGATGCCCCAAATCATTGCAATTTGACTCATTTTCTAAAAATCTATTGTGTGTTGATATTAGAACTTAATAAGTTTCTCACAAGTTTGAGCATAAGAAGAAGAATTTTGAGGTAAATGTAATGTGAATAACAATCAGAAGGACTTGTCCCATAATGTATAAGTTCTAGGCATGACTTATTAGCATTTTGGGCACATTCCAAGTAAATGTGTGCAATCTTAGCAAGTAAACATCCATAATCCATTATTTGGTTCCTGCATATGGGTAGGATTACCCTCCTCACAATCAATGCGAAGTAGTTTTGGTCATAGTATGAGTAATTATGAGAATGCAATAAGCAATTATGGGAACTTTTCAATGTTAAAGGAGGACAAAAGAGAATTATGTTCAAAATAACAACCCCAAATCATGAATTCTAGGCACATATTGGAATGCAACAATGGTCCTTTTCAAGTTCTCAAAAAACGGGGTGATCGCTCAGAATCGCAATAGCAATTTATTGTTAAGAAGTTCCAAGACCATAACTCAGTCTTTAAACATATGAAAAACTAAAACTGTTTAGTTTCACTAAGGTCGAGTTGAGTAGTTTTAACATATCAATTTGACAGAATTCTGCAAGGAGACTTTCTTAGTTTACCTCCCCGTTGTCCTGTGGCATTTGCAAGATGTGTGCCTGCGTGGTTAAATGTTAGATATGCCCTTTGTGTGACTGCATGGTTAAAAGTCAGATATGCCCATTGTTTCTCAGACTATCAAAACTCCTGATATGCTCATTGTTTGTAAGACTCTCCTTCAGGTATGTTCTCTCATATATATATAATATCAAGACATCGAATTGTAAGTAACGACCTACATTCTTGTCATGGAGAAGGTTACATGTGGGATTTCGGGACTCAATTTGGCATATCAATAGGTTAAAAAATGTGATGCCCTTGATCCTACATGCATTGTCAAATTCCATTAATGCCATCCTTCATAAACTTTTGTTTGACAACTGACAAATTACCATCATTTTACAACACAAATTAAACTCACCATTATTTGAATCAGTTTTCACTTGCATTTAACTCTTTAATTGATGCATTAAACACAAATAGAAGATGAATACATAGTTACATAGAATGAAGTGGTGATTCCTCCAGTATAACCCACCTTAGGTTTAAGGTATGCATGCTTCTTTGGACTTTAACCCACTACCTTCCATCCACAGGCATACCAACATATCACATAGTTTAACATCATAAGAAATAGATATAAAACCTACATGCATCATTAGAGAGGGGAAGAGAATTGTGATGCCAAATGGTCTGTCTAGTGTGAGTGTGACTGAAAAAATTAAAAATTAGCTACTAAGACCACCTTGAGTGCATGGTCCGATTCGCCAAAAGGATAAGACCACTTTGAGTGTATTAAGTCAGGAACTTGTTTCTTCAAATTTTATGTTTGATTGTCATTTTTATTTTAGCTTGCATATTTGCTTGAGTTTACTCTTTTACTTCTTGTGGAAATTTTTCGATTTTTAGTGAAGTTTTCAATTTTTACCTTCAGATTTTTATTTAGTTTTGTTCTTTTAAGCTTTTGAAGGGTTCTAAAGGTCAATATATTGAATAATGGATTCACAAATCATATCATGAGTATAGTTTGTCATTTGAACTGTATTCAAAATGGAAAAAATTACTAAATAGAGCCAAAATTGAGTTTAAATTATTCTTGTAGCGCAACTGCCAAAAATTAACACTACGGCGCTACAGGAAAATCGTTTTTTGCCAGAATGGTCATTTTTTAGTCCGATTCTTTTGGGATTTCACTCCTAAAGTGTTAAATAAATCATTGGTCACGTTTGATATGTGTTTTGCCAAGTTTTTTTCATGTAAACAGGCGTTAGTCTCATGTGAGGGAGATTCTGGCAACCGTTCTGGCAACTGGATGCAAATTTATGGCAAATGATGATAGTGAGCGAAATAAGGCAAGATTTTCGGGGAAGATGTTCTAAATTAAATATTACGGAGCTGGTGGAGACACTGGAACGAAGACATCTGCCGAAAATCAGGAGATTGCTGTTACAGAGCAGAGTGGGGGTTTTTATGGCTTCACGGGAAATTAGGGCTTCCTGATTTCTTTGCCTGCAGTCAAAGGGGACGTTGAAGGACACTTGTACATCCAAGGTAAACAATCTGACAACTCAGGCCACGATTTTAAGCTACTGCAGTTGAGCATTTAAAAGGTATTCCACGCTAAGCCATTATTGATGGATAATTTGGGGCTTTCTTGGTAAATGTTGTTTTATCAAAATTGTTTAAGTCAGACGTTAATAAATCCTTTAAACAATGTGCTTATCGAATAAATAAGGAGATTAAGAGTATTGCTGAGGGATTAGGTGAAAAATATTAGTTTTCATGTGAGCATGACCTTGTCAAAGTTTTGAAGGTTCGGTGATGTGAAAAACTGTGCATTTTATGATGTTCAAACTTCATAAATAAGCCTGCTACTTGTGCAAAATGTAATGAAGGAGCCGAACAGTTGAGATAGCTTGAAGACCTAGTTTTAATGCAAGCTAGAAAGCTGATTAGTTCAGTGTTGAAGTCACATTGAAACAGAAAAATGAACAAAGCATGAAGTTGTTTTCTCGGTCATTGCAACAAAGGGTTCTCTTTATACAGCCTAAAGAAGGTCTGATATTTGAATGAGCAATGTGCATAATATCTAGTTTTCAGTTACTCTGAGAAACTTGTAGCTGAGATCATATTTGCAAAGTCTTACTGTGCAGAAAGTTTTCATAAGGTGATAGCAGAAGGGTTTGAGGGTTAATTTTGGTATTATTACATAGGTTTGTTATGTATGCTGAAGATGGTCATCTATTTGAACAAATAAGTTGATTGATAACTAGGTTTCCTAATCAGTTGCACTAAAGAGGTTGGAGTAATCTGAATGACATAGTCCACTTATAGCTGTGATAAAATTTAACCTGTGTTAGTAAACTAAAAGAATCATTCAGGGAAAATTAATGAAAGACAATTATTACAAGTTTCTTGTTATAGATGAAGGTCTGATTATAGTACCTTTGATTGGTGCAAGTGCATTTAGATCCTTCAAATCTCCTGTTAAAGATGCACCTTTACCTGAGGGTGTGAACCTTAAAGAAGTATTTTCAACTCCCTCTAGATTTGGGTTGAATGTTAAGTCTAAATGAGCAAAGACACGGAAGAAAGAGAGTCGGCCTGATCAGAAAGCTGAAATACAAGAGATTCCCATAATTTGTGTCCAATTCCAAAGAAGTGCCTGCAGATCCATCTGTCTCTGTGAAGTCACCTATACTGAGATTAATGATGTCATCAAAGGAATGGCCCAGACTAATAGGAATTAATTGGGCTATTCTTGGCAGTAACTGAGAGTTACTCTCATAAGCGTTCAGAATCTGTGCATGGTGCTTACATTATCTGTCAGACCTCTAGAATTGATGTTGCTCAATGATGGTTCAATTGGTGGATGTTTATTGCTTTTAATGGTGCAAGTAATACATGTGGGCTGAAGCTGCAAGAAGAATAAGGTGTTTTGAGTCTTTGACAACTGAGGCCTAAATAGCAATAGGTTGTAGGGTGCAATTTGCTTCTCTTGATGCATGGAGATTACATTTCAGATTGTTTTACAGGTCCAAATGCTCATTTGCAATCTGGAAAGGCTACAAAGAGCATGATAGCACTAGCAGCATGGTGTTTGCTGTCATTATAATACTTCTCAACAAGTTCTACAGATGATAAGGCTGTGGTGCTAAAATCATGAATCCCTCTATTAGCCAAAGATGATCTATAAATGGAGTTGAAAGTGCATGAAATTTTGGGGTGTAGCACTGCTAGTGTGCTAGTGTTTATGAATATACATTGCAGGATGTACTGGGCATCTTAGAAGGCAGAATTTTCACAGCTCTGCAAACTCAATTTTTCCCTGGAGGAAATCTGTGGCCAGCTCAAATGAACAATAACCTCAAATTGAATATTCATAATCATGCAGGCTTGGAAACACATGAATTATATTTTGCAGAGCATGTTGGAAGTTATTTGTTCTGTTGGTAAACACTTATGGAGATATATAACAGTAAAGCAGCATCCAGTTTACAGTGAAATGCACAGATCACTGAGAATTCTGCTCAATTTTTCCTGTTTTGGGTTATTGAAGTAAAATGCCGACCACGAGCTGATGAAGAGGAATTTTTGAAAACCAAAAGAGGTTATTGTTTATAAGATACCCATCTACAAAAACCTCTCTCAGTTTTGCAACAGCTATCAAGGTTTGAAAGATTCAGTTTAATCTTTGAAGCCTATTGTTTAGGGATTTTAAATATTTAATATTTTCCTGTTTTAGTGTTCAGTTTGCGGGGCAGATTCTGATTGACTGGAGATGAATTTTTAAAAACCAAGAGCGGTTTTTGTCCATCACGGACCCATTTACAAAAATATCTCTTAGTTTTTACACAGGTGTCACCAATTGAGAAATATGGAAGCTTCTTTGACACCTATTTTCCAGAAATTCGCCATATTTGCCAGGAATCCGATTTGCTATTTTTATTCAATTAGTTGAGTTAGTTAGTTAATGTAACTGCTGGGTAGTTTCAATTTCGACCTAATGAAGGGGAGATATAACTACTTCTTTGTAATTATAAAAGAGGGACAAAGGGACTGAAGAAGGGTTGGATTTTTGGGATAGCTTCAGAAGGTCTTCAGACTTGTTCATGAGTTAAGTATCAAAACTCTTGTATGCATTTGATAATAAAATTATGAGATATATGACACTTTTCACCCTTCAGTTTCTGTGTTGGCTTCATTTTTCAGCTTGTTTAGTTGCTTAATTGATATACTCATTACTGGTTTATGTTTATATACTGGTGATGCTTGTCTTTTATGAAATGAACTTCAATACTGTGTTATGTTGGATCTTGTTGAATATATTATGCATATTTGTCCTCTTTTGCTTTTGATTCAGTTATTATTTTGCTCATGAATGTATTCCCTGCTTGTTCCCAAAGTTTATAACCAAGAAAATACATCAGAAACCCTAAACCTAGTTTGTTTTATTGAGTTTTATTTGAGATTGTGTTGGCTTGTTTCTTTGGCCTTGGAAACAATTTCTGGCACAAACATCTTTGGCGCCGTTGTCGGGGAACGAAGTTGAAGACATATTTTCCCTGGGATACTTATCAGTTTTACTGGTTTTAAGAGGTGAACTTAAACCAGCACTTTTTGAAGGCTATTTTTCACCAAAGTTTGACACAGTGGCTACTAGAGGAGTTGGAAGAATTAGAACGTTTCAGTCATCCCCAGCTTTATGCAGCCCTAATTAATTTGAACTACTATCACCCCTTTCTCCTTTTGAGGAGAATAAATTAAATTTGTCTTGACAAATTAATTGGTGACTCCACTATTTCAATATGCATAGGCCGATGTCCATGGAAGCTATTCTGGCTCGAAGGTTTGCACCTTTCAATTTTTCTGATATTCGAGGTTTTCCAAATTCAGTACCTATTATGGATGTTTGGGGAGATTGTCTTCCATGGTTTAGAGAAAGCAAAGAGGATAATCCATCAGATCACCTCATCAAATTTCATCAATGTATGGTCCAGTTAAATATCCAGCATGAAGATGTGCTCATGAAGATGTTCATGTATTCACTTGACCAAGATGCACGAGATTGGTATTTTTCTCTTCCCGCTGCTAGCATTTCTTCACTGAAAGAATTCCACACATGCTTTCAGAAACGTTGTAAGTATCTATACTTAGCTGAACTCTTTTTAAAAGATTGTTGTGAGCAGGCTGATGTTTATAACACAATTTCTGATTTAAAAAATCATGATGATGAGTGCAATCAAGGGTTCAAAACATGTCATGAAGAAGTTGAAGTTTCAGAATTTGTTGAAGATGAAAAGGTAACATTTTCAGATACTATAGTAAAGGAAGAATGCCATGATCATTATGATAATCAAGTTGTTGTTTTAGGTCAGTTTGAGGATTATTCAGGTGATGAGATCAGTAGAGATAGATTGGAACATTCTCATAATGATTTCAACAGCCTTAATAACCGGTTGAATGCTAATCCTTTTGAAGATCAATCTCTAGTTCAACAAACTGTTGAAAATCATTATTGTGTTAAAGATCAGCTTTGTATTGAAGGAAAAGATGAACCTTTAGCATCATCATTTGAAATTTCTCAGAATACTCCTTGTTATGATGAAGAGATTAGGGTTCCAAGACAAGAATTCTGTGATGAATTAGATTTTATTCCTTTTGGTTTTGATACTAAATTTGATGAAGGCCAAGCTGTTAACAAAATTTAAGAAGTTGTTTATATTCATGGTTATGATAAATCTGCTGTTCAAAATCATTATGAAGATGGTCTAGTTTTTAATAGATATGATGATGAAATTGAAAAGAAAGACCCAGAAATCTGTGAGGTGTGTGATAGGTCAAAATCTGATCAGCAGATTCAAGAATCCATTCAGTCTATTATTCTTGAACAGCAAAAGCCAATGCCTGATAGTCATTTATTTGAAGATAGTGTGGAAAAGGAGGTTCAAAGTGTTGACATTATTGGTGATTCTATTCAAAAATTTACAGAGCAAATTCAGGCTGATCCTAATGTCTTTTATCGCCAATGCCTGATTGATATTCATGGAACAAAATATTCTTATCGACAGCTTGTCTTTTTCATAGAGCAGGAAGAGGTAACTTGTGGAAGTTTTTATGATCCAGTAGTAGATTATTTAGAGTCAATACTAGGTTATAAATCTGTTATTTCAGAGACACTATTTGATGAAAGTGGGTATAAGTTGTTAAATCTCTGCTCTTCATGTTTTCCAATATTTCTGATTATATATATATTTGGAGTTGGAAACAAGTTTTGGTGGGTTGATCAAATTTTTTCTTGGTTACATTGGAAATGGGATTTCGATTTGATTCAGTAGATGGAAGGTTCCTCAGAGAAAGAGATTTGATTTTCATTGTATATATCAGTGTGTGAAGGATTGAATAAAGACTATATAGCCCAATGGATGTTTTGCATAAAAGCAGGCGGTTTTGGTGACAGAAGGCACTGGTCTACAGGTTCTTGAAGCCTCACAAGGAGGACTTCATCCCGCAGCTGGAGCCAGATGTTAAGTCAGGAACTTGTTTCTTCAAATTTTATGTTTGATTGTCATTTTTATTTTAGCTTGCATATTTGCTTGAGTTTACTCTTTTACTTACTATGGAATTTTTTTGATTTTTAGTGAAGTTTTCAATTTTTACCTTCAGATTTTTATTTAGTTTTGTTCTTTTAAGCTTTTGAAGGGTTCTAAAGGTCAATATATTGAATAATGGATTCACAAATCATATCATGAGTATAGTTTGTCATTTTAACTGTATTCAAAATGGAAAAAATGACTAAATTGAGTTTAAATTATTCTTGTAGCGCAACTGCCAAAAATTAACACTGCGGCGCTATAGGAAAATCGTTTTTTGCCAGAATGGTCATTTTTCAGTCCGATTTTTTTTGGGATTTCGCTCCTAAAGTGTTAAATAAATCATTGGTCACGTTTGATATGTGTTTTCCCAAGTTTTTTTCATGTAAACAGGCGTCAGTCTCATGTGAGGGAGATTCTAGCAACCGTTCTGGCAACTGGATGCAAATTTATGGCAAATGATGATAGTGAGCGAAATAAGTCAAGATTTTTGGGGAAGATGTTCTAAATTAAATATTATGGAGCTAGTGGAGACACTTGAACGAAGACATCTGCCGAAAATCCGGAGATTGCTGTTACAGAGCAGAGTGGGGGTTTTTTATGGCTTCACGGGAAATTAGGGCTTCCTGATTTCTTTGCCTGTAGTCAAAGTGGACGTTGAAGGACACTTGTACATCCAAGGTAAACAATCTGACAACTCAGGCCATGATTTTAAGCAACTGCAGTTGAGCATTTAAAAGGTATTCCGCGCTAAGCCATTATTGATGGATAATTTGGGGCTTTCTTGGTAAATGTTGTTTTATCAAAATTGTTTAAGTCAGACGTTAATAAATCCTTTAAACAATGTGCTTATCGAATAAATAAGGAGATTAAGAGTATTGCTGAGGGATTAGGTGAAAAATATCAGTTTTCATGTGAGCATGACCCTGTCAAAGTTTTGAAGGTTCAGTGATGTGAAAAACTATGCATTTTATGATGTTCAAACTTCATAAATAAGCCTGCTACTTGTGCAAAATGTAATGAAGGAGCCGAACAGTTGAGATAGCTTGAAGACCTAGTTTTAATGCGAGCTAGAAAGCTGACTAGTTCAGTGTTGAAGTCAGATTGAAACAGAAAAATGAATAGAGCATGAAGTTGTTTTCTTGGTCATTGCAACAAAGGGTTCTCTTTATACAGCCTAAAGAAGGTCTGATATTTGAATGAGCAATGTGCATAGTATCTAGTTTTCAGTTACTCTAAGAAACTTGTAGCTGAGATCATATTTGCAAAGTCTTACTGTGCAGAAAGTTTTCATAAGGTGATAGCAGAAGGGTTTGAGGGTTAATTTTGGTATTATTACACAGGTTTGTTATGTATGCTGAAGATGGTCATCTATTTGAACAAATAAGTTGATTGATAACTAGGTTTCCTAATCAGTTGCACTAAAGAGGCTGGAGTAATCTGAATGACATAGTCCACTTATAGCTGTGATAAAATTTAACATGTGTTAGTAAACTAAAAGAATCATTCAGGGAAAATTAATGAAAGACAGTTATTACAAGTTTCTTGTTATAGATGAAGGTCTGATTATAGCACCTTTGATTGGTGCAAGTGCATTTAGATCCTTCAAATCTACTGTTAAAGATGCACCTTTACCTGAGGGTGTGAACCTTAAAGAAGTATTTTCAACTCCCTCTAGATTTGGGTTGAATGTTAAGTCTAAATGAGCAAAGACATGGAAGAAAGAGAGCTGGCCTGATCAGAAAGATGAAATACAGGAGATTCCCATTATTTGTGTCCAATTCCAAAGAAGTGCCTGCAGATCCATCTGTCTCTGTGAAGTCACCTATACTGAGATTAATGATGTCATCAAAGGAATGGCCCAGACTAATAGGAATTAATTGGGCTATCCTTGGAAGTAACTGAGAGTTACTCTCATAAGCTTTCAGAATCTGTGCATGGTGCTTACATTATCTGTCAGACCTCTAGAATTGTTGTTGCTCGATGATGGTTCAATTGGTGGATGTTTATTGCTTTTAATGGTGCAAGTAATACATGTGGGCTGAAGCTGCAAGAAGAATAAGGTGTTTTGAGTCTTTGACAACTGAGGCCTAAATAGCAATAGGTTATAGGGTGCAATTTGCTTCTCTTAATGCATGGAGATTACATTTCAGATTGTTTTACAGGCCCAAATGCTCATTTGCAATCTGGAAAGGCTATGGAGAGCATGATAGCACTAGCAGCATGGTGTTTGCTGTCATTATAATACTTCTCAACAAGTTCTACAGATGATAAGGCTGTGGTGCTAAAATCATGAATCCCTCTATTAGCCAAAGATGATCTATAAATGGAGTTGAAAGTGCATGAAATTTTGGGGTGTAGCACTGCTGGTGTGCTAGTGTTTATGAAGATACATTGCAGGATGTACTGGGCATCTTAGAAGGCAGAATTTTCACAGCTCTGTAAACTCAATTTTTCCCTGGAGGAAATCTGTGGCCAGCTCAAATGAACAATAACCTCAAATTGAATATTCATAATCATGCAGGCTTGGAAACACATGAATTATATTTTGCAGAGAATGTTGGAAGTTATTTGTTCTGTTGGTAAACACTTATGGAGATATATAATAGTAAAGCAGCATCCAGTTTACAGTGAAATGCACAGATCACTGAGAATTCTGCTCAGTTTTTCCTGTTTTGGGTTATTGAAGTAAAATGTCGACCACGAGCTGATGAAGAGGAATTTTTGAAAACCAAAAGAGGTTTTTGTTTATAAGATACCCATATAGAAAAACCTCTCTTAGTTTTTCAACAACTATCAATTTTTGAAAGATTCGGTTTAATCTTTGAAGCCTATTTTTCAAGGATTTTAAATATTTAATATTTTCCTGTTTTAGTGTTCAGTTTGCGGGGAAGATTCTGATTGACTGGAGATGAATGTTTAAAAACCAAGAGCATTTCTTGTCCATCACGGACCCATTTACAAAAACCTCTCTCAGTTTTTACACAGGTGTCACCAATTGAGAAATATGGAAGCTTCTTTGACACCTATTTTCCAGAAATTCGCCATATTTGCCAGGAATCTGATTTGCTATTTTTAGTCAATTAGTTGAGTTAGTTAGTTAATGTAACTACTGGGTAGTTTCAATTTCGACCTAATGAAGGGGATATAGAACTACTTCTTTGTAATTATAAAAGAGGGACAAAAGGACTGAAGAAGGGTTGGATTTTTGGGATAGCTTCAGGAGGTCTTCAGACTTGTTCATGAGTTAAGTATCAAAACTCTTGTATGCATTTGATGATAAAATTATGAGATATATGACACTTCTCACCCTTCAGTTTCGGTGTTGGCTTCATTGTTCAGCTTGTTTAGTTGCTTAATTGATATACTCATTACTGGTTTATGTTTATATGCTGGTGATGCTTGTCTTTTATGAAATGAACTTCAATACTGTGTTCTGTTGGATCTTGTTTAATATATTATGCATCTTTGTCCTCTTTTGCTTATGATTCAATTATTATTTTTCTCATGAAAGTATTCCCTGCTTGTTCCCAAAGTTTATAACCAAGAAAATACATCAGAAACCCTAAACCTAGTTTGTTTTATTGAGTTTTATTTGAGATTGTGTTGGCTTGTTTCTTTGGCCATGGAAACAATTTCTGGCACAAACAGAGTGCATGGTCTGATTCGCCAAATGCATAAGCAAACAAGAGAATAATACTGAATAAGAGAATAATATTGAATAGACTAATTGTTGTAAGTAAGAATTGAGTTCAGTTTGAAAGCCATAGCGATAGACATCAGATGGACTAGATCAAGGTTTAGTAATAACAGAATTTGATGCTGAAAATAAGTGAAACAATCATTTCTATGACCAAATACACCAAAAAGCTCCAAAAATTTCATCCTAGATATTTGGCATGATGTTGCCAATCTATATTCTATCTGGCCCGATGTTTCCAGTCTATGTTCTGTCTGGCCTGTCTCAGATATGATTACATAAACATACAAAACTTTCATAATACAAACTTAAGAACCAACAGCATTCAGACTCATAAACCTGTTTAATAACCCTGACCAGGCTTGCTACTTCAAGAATATACAGCTAGCTAGTTCACATACATTTCCCAATCAAAAATAAAATTGATACACTATTGAAATCCTGAAATGAAAACTTGCAATCCACCTCTTAATAGGACACGACCACATGGGAGTTGGGATTTAATAGTATTTATAATTCATAATTGTTTGCATTAATGTTCAAAATCGAGCTTATAATTATGACACTCTTGGGACTGGATTTTCCAATAAACTTAAAACATTTTCGGCCGAGAATGATCTTCTCTAAATTATAACTTATAATGATTACCATTTCTGAGCTCTCTAAATGCCTAAACTTAGGTCTTCGCTCGCTATCTGCTCTTCTACTGTAGGTTCCCTGCCTATAAATCTTCAAAAAAAATTGAACCAACCTTCGGGGTACGGGCATAAGACAAACAGACAGATGGATAGATGGACTGTAGTCGTAAAGCCCCATCCACCTCAGAGTTGAAAGTCCAGTTGAAGATTCAAGCGAGATTCAAGTGCACGGGCCAAAGGCTATGGGATTTCTTAATTTACTCAAGTTTACTAAAGCAAAATGCAAGTTTGAGACCCGGATGGATAACTTTTCATTCAACCGAAGGAATTTTTCATCAGAGATTAAACACACTATAGCTTACCTCCAAGAATGCTATGCAATGGCTCTCCAACGTGCCTCCTCCAACACCAGAGAAACCCACCACAAACCCACGACCAGAAAACGGTGAATAAACGCCCTCGTTTTCCAGAAAACACTGCTACAATTTGACAAAATGCCCTGTTATCCAGCCAGAAAACACGATGGAGAAAACGTGGAGAAAACACATAGAAAACCCAAGGAGAAACATGCCCTTGTTATCCAGAAAATCCAAAAAAATGATGGATAAAATCCACAGAAAACCCAAAGACCAACACGCCCTTGTTATCTAGAAAACCCAGCAAAACGATGGAGAAAACCACTTGAAAAATCTACACAGCATATGTAGGTGCACTCAGACCACAAGCAGATGCAGCTCGCAGGCACCTCGCAGGCTTGGTGTAGGTGCACTCAGACCTCAGACCACAAGCAACGCAGCTCGCAGGCACCTAGCAGGCTTGGAGGACTGGTGAACGGCCCAGGCAGGAATGTTGAATAAAATATACCACAGCATATTGGATATACCCCCAATATATTGATTTTTAATTTTTTAATTTTAACCCCCCCAATATGAACGGACGTGATATCATATTGGTCCCTAGGTGACGTCCCCATGAAAAAAGGTTAAATTACCACCTACCCAACACCCCTTCAAAAGCAGCATATAGCCTGAGTTTTACGAGTGTGAAAGAAGGCAAGATCACTCGGAAATATCCATTTGATTACGAGAAATGGGACTTACAACAGTAAACTCGATGCTTTGTTCTTTAGTGTTTAACGAGCATGACAAAGACATAAAGTACGCTTGGAATATTTTTCATGTTTGGGTCCAGAGCATGAAAAATAGAAAACTAAGCTCATACGGGGGGTTCCTTTTCTGTAAATTTAGTCCCTCAGGTTCGGAAAAGTGATAAACCTATGCCTCATAATACTCTTCTCAATTCTGAAGAAAAGAGAGTGTTCCTTTTTCGTATTATTCCACATGGTCCGAAAAAGTGATAACCTACCACCAATGTGGATGCCCATTCACATATTCTTAGCGATCCAGAACGAACAAGTTTACTCAGTAGTCAAGTCTGTTTTGAGGAGTCAGACCTGGGCCTAAAGAAACTCCATAAGGGAAGGGAGCCTTATAAAAAGGGAGAGCTTGTAAAAGGAAACCAATAATGAGGCTCAATTTGTCGTGAAAAATAGCTAAGAAGGCTCCCCAAAACCTATGACAAATGCAGCATGAGTACGAAAAGACAACAAAGTAATCTAAACTAGGGTACTCATGGAAAGGAGGCCCTATCCACGGAAGAACAATGATGTAGACGAGGTAAAAATGGTTAAACACCATAGTCCATGGTCAAAGAGGTAATGCTAGGGTTAAAGACGGATAAGGTATAGATGCATAAAGACATAGGAACGACCAAAATCCTACCCTATATGTGCGAATAATGACCTTTTAAAGAATTCGAACCTGTTGCATTAGGAAAAAAGACATGGTATTAGTTCAATTATAAAAATAATTTTCAAACTATAGGCTAGAAACACAAAAACTAGTTTTTTTCTATATATAGTTCAAAAATAGAATTAAAACATACCATTTGACATTTTTACCCAATTTGGCAATATTTCACCTCTGAATTGGATTGCTCAATAAGGACAAACTAGTGGACGATCTCAAATTCCACAAGAGTCAGGTTGGCTATCTTTCCCTTCTCTTTCATTCCAACTGTTGTAAATTTCAATTTTATGCAATTTTTTACTGTTTTGGGCCTGCCCTAGGGAGGTTGTGCAGCACACGTGGGTAGGCGACTTATACAATCACGTACACGCATTGTACATGTGACCTGCACGAAGGAAACTCGTGTGTACTACTTAACATAGAAAATTTTAAATTATGGCCAAAATTAAAAGAATTTGATAGATTCTAATGATTAATGGTGGTCAATTGGGCAAGTTCAATCATGGTTTTAGAATGGAGGGAACGAGAACATGAGGATATGGACCGAGATGCTCTCCGCGATGCCCCCACCGTGCATGCACTACGGCAAAGTGGGCTACTAAAGTTCTTCTGCACTTCTCCAATGCAGGCCATTGTGCGCTTGCTTGAACATTTGATTAGCTATTGGGATCATGACCTTGGAGCTTTTGATCTTGAAGGTGAGATCTTGGAGATAGCTGTAGAAGACATGTATTTCATCACGGGGATGTCTCGTAGGGTTATTCCTGTGAACCTCAAAGGTACTGGCAGGGGTGGTGACCCCATTAGTGTCTAAGACTATGTGGACATCTATTGCACGCCAGGGAGTCAGAAAAATGGATCATGCATCCTGATTGTTCATACCGTGAACTTCCCATTACAGGTACTGGAAAGTACAATAGTGTGGGTTGTAGGATCTTCTTCATTACATCTCACCACTCGGACCCAAATAAGAGTGGCATTGGAGTGTTTACAGGGAACGGTGTTCGATTGGTGTTCGTGTATGATCCCAATCATGAGGAAGCAACTCTCTGACTGTAAGAGAGGACACCACAAGAATTTTGGGTATTCTAATATATTGATAGCATTCTTCTTGGAGAGAGTGCTCGCTATCAGCCCTGCAATACCACTTCCAGCTTTCTCTCCTCGCCAGCCTAGACTGACGAGGTGGGTAGAAGTCTTCCTTCGCCAAGGTGGCGGAGGATCAATCTAGGGTTTATACATATGACACACTTCTTTCTTTATGGAAACTCGCATGTTCAAGGTACACGCGAGTTGCAATGCAAATAGTCGCGTGTGCATCCCTAATCTCCAAATGAGAATATATTAAGTTTGTCAGGAGTTTATGTATCAAAGGTCATGCACATCTATAGTGTTTTGGATTACTTCAATCCTATTTGTCCTTTTGTGTCCCGACATATTGGATGTTAGTACTCGAACGAAGAAGTGTCATTTTGGTTGATAACAGATGCCCCCTAATGTGTGAGGTCAGAGGGAAACGATGGCCAAAATACATTACAATCTTTTAATCTTGGAGAACTCAAGTGTCCAAGGCAACAGATGAAGTACCTGAAACAAATACATATCAATGTCATATACAAAATCATATATGAGGATGCCATGTTCAATATGATGGAACAATAGCTCCTTTACAATATTTGATTACATCATGTGATACAGGTACAAGACCACGTATATTACAAAGGTGGATCGTAGCCACAATATACAATGATGAGTCTTCAAAATTGGAAAGCCGTGTAACTGAACATAACACGATCTTGCACAACTTATTTTATAGATGTGAACCTAAGGTCTTCATCGAAATCCAAAGGAACCAGTACAATCCTTACCATGCGAATAGATGTGTTGATGTCGAACATGGAAAGAACTCAACAGAATGTCAAACAATAAGTGAAACTAACAACTGAAGCAAAGGAGTTCACCACTAATGATAGTGAATCCTAAGGTACCATTGTCAAAGCTCTAGGTTTTTGTCTTCAGGAAGTATTGATCAGAAACCATACCGTGATGAGGAAGGAAATGGATCCTCCAATAGATCAAAAGAGTGACTAGGAACTGGATACGGGAAGGTAGACACAAGTAATACTCAGATAGGATAATGATGGAATGAAGATAATAATCAGATGAAGGGATAGATCCTTGAATAGTGAGCATGACACATAGATGACCCAAGGCAATTTTTAACTTGCAGATAGGACAACTAAACTTATCTGTCATGTAGGAGACATGATTAGATTCCCCATGTATAAAGGACAACTGGAGGAGTAAGAAACTCGAAGTAATAGCTGACCTGGAAGTGTAAACTGAAACACGAGTATCAAAAAGTTCAGAGAGTGTTATGTTCAAGGACGACATCCTGCCATTGTTTATAACCCAAAGAGAGTACTTCTTCCTTATATTTCTTGTTAAATGTTAACAAGTCCAGGAAAGTCAACTCAGGTCTCTCTTCATTTTTTACAAGCTTGAAGAGGGGAGATAATAATGCTTGATAATGTTACTTATTTGTGGATTTTACGAGCCCAAACTAGTACATGCTTATTGGTGTTTCCATATTTTGAGAGTCAGAAAACCCTGAAGAAGACTCCATAGGGGTGTTTTTTCATACAATTTAGTCTCATGAGGCCGGAAAAGTATAAAAAAATCCACATAAGAACTCTCTTAGCTTTCGAAGAAGTAGGGCGCACCTTTTTCGTACTTAGTCAGGAAGGTCTGCAAAAAGGTTAAATTACCACCTACCCAACGCCCCTTCAAAAGCAGCATATAGCCTGAGTTTTACGAGTGTGAAAGAAGGCAAGATCACTCGGAAATATCCATTTGATTACGAGAAATGGGGCTTATAACAATAAACTCGATACTTTGTTCTTTAGGGTTTAACGAGCATGACATAGACATAAAGTATGCTCGGAATCTTTTTCGTGTTTGGGTCCAGAGCATGAAAAATAGAAAACTAAGCTCATACGGGGGGTTCCTTTTCCGTAAATTTAATCCCTCAGGTTCGGAAAAGTGATAAACCTATGCCTCAGACTACTCTTCTCAATTCCGAAGAAAAGAGAGTGTTCCTTTTTCATATTATTCCACATGGTCTGAAAAATCGATAACCTACCACCAATGTGGATGCCCATTCACATATTCTTAGCGAGCCTAAACGAACAAGTTTACTCGGCAGTCAAGTCTGTTTTGAGGAGTCAGACCTGGGCCTAAAGAAACTACATAAGGGAAGGGAGCCTTATAAAAAGGGAGAGCTTGTAAAAGGAAACCAATAATGAGGCTCAATTTGTCGTGAAAAATAGCTAAGAAGGATCCCCAAAACCTATGACAAATGCGGCATGAGTACCAAAAGACAACAAAGTGATCTAAACTAGGGTACTCATGGAAAGGAGGTCCTATCCATGGAAGAACAATGATGTAGCCAAGGTAAAAATGGTTAAATACCATAGTCCATGGTCAAAGAGGTAATCCTAGGGTTAAAGACGGATAAGGTATAGATGCATAAAGACATAGGAACAACCAAAATCCTACCCTATATGTGCAGATAACGACCTTTTAAATAATTCGAACCTGTTGCATTAGCAAAA
This sequence comes from Pseudotsuga menziesii, assembly GCA_001517045.1. Lineage (NCBI taxonomy): Eukaryota > Viridiplantae > Streptophyta > Pinopsida > Pinales > Pinaceae > Pseudotsuga > Pseudotsuga menziesii. Next base: position 849,654 of record LPNX010398360.1, read on the forward strand.
AAGACATGGTATTAGTTCAATTATAAAAATGGTTTTCAAACTATAGGCTAGAAACCCAAAAATTGAATTTTTTATTATTATTATATATAGTTCAAAAATAGAATTAAAACATACCATTTGACATTTTTACCCAATTTGGCAATATTTCACCTTTGACTTGGATTGTTGAACGAGGACAAACCAGTGGACGATCTCAAATTCCGTGAGCGTCAGCTTAGCTAGCTTTCCCTTCTCTTTCATTCCAATCGTTCTAAATTTCAATTTTGCGCAATTTTTTACTGATTTGGGCCTGCCCTAGGGAGGTTGCGTAGTACACGCGGGTAGGCGACTTATACAGTCGCGTACATGCATTGTACACTTGACCTGCACAAAGCAAACTCATGTGTACTATGTAACATAGAAAATTTTTAAATTTGTCCAAAATTAAAAGAATTTGATAGATTCTAATGATTAATGGTGGCCAACTGGGCAAGTTCAATCATGGTTTTAGAATGGAGGGAACGAGACCACGAGGATATGGACCGAGATGCTCTCCGCGATGCCCCTACCATGCATGCACTTCGGCAAAGTGGGCTACTAAAGTTATTCTGCAGTTCTCCAATGTGGGCCATTGTGCGCTTGCTTGAACATTTGATTAGCTATTGGGATCATGACCTCAGAGCTTTTTATCTTCAAGGTGAGATCTTGGAGATAGCTGTAGAAGACATGTATTTCATCACGGGGATGTCTCGTAGGGGTATTCCTGTGAACCTCGAAGGTACTAGCAGGGGTGGTGAACCCATGAGTGTCTAAGACTATGTGGACACCTATTGCATGCCAGGGAGTCAAAAAAAGGGATCATGCATCACGATTGTTCATATCGCCAACTTCTCACTATAGGTAGTGGTAAGTACAATAGTGCGGGTTGTAGGATCTTCTTCATTACATCTTGCCACTTGCACCCAAATGAGAGTGGCATTGGAGTGTTTACAGGGAACGGTGTTTGATTGGTGTTCGTGTATGATCTCGATCATGAGGAAGCAACTCTCTGACTGTAAGAGAGGACACCGCAATAATTTTGGGTATTCTAGTATATTGATAGCATTCTTCTTTGAGAGAGTGCCCTCTATTAGCCCTGCAGTACCACTTCCAGCTTTCTCTCCTCGTCAGCCTAGATTGACCAGGTAGGGAGAAGTATTCCTTCGCCAAGGTGGCGGAGGATCAATTCAGGGTGTATACGATGATGACTTATGTGTGGTGGGGACGACAGTTGCCAGAACTGGAGCAGTTTCCTTACTCTGGATTAGATTTTCAAGGAGACAATGATATCGTCCTCCCGCCAGGAGGCATTTGGGGAGAGCTAGGTATTTTGATTTTTATGTTTTTAATTTTTTATGAATTTTTATCATAAAGGTATATACATATGTATAAGAGTTTTTAATCCACTTTAATGTTGTTAAAATGCAGATGTTGGACCTGTACGCCCCGATGGGCACCCCAGTATGTATGTGTGACCTGTATTAGGTGGAGACCAGGGTTTATTGAGAGTACTCGAGGGAAAGCTGGCCAGGTTAACCCAAAGAGTTCTGAATATATAGATTAAGAAGATTCCTATTGTTATGCAGGAATTTGTAGTAGGAATTCCACCTATCTGGATACGCCTCATGAGGAGGGTAGCCAGGGCCGTTCTAGTTTACATAGAAGCCGAAGAGGCTGCTGCAGCTGAGGAGGCTAATGATGCTGGTGATGATGGTGATGCGGGTGATCAGGCCTAGATCTATAGGCATTTTATGGATTGCAATCCAATTTTTTTTGTATATTTATACAGTTGTGACTAGATCTTAGGATCAAAACTCGACCTATCTATCGACATATTTTTACATAAATATATATTTTTCCTGGTTATTTACATGTGTTCCAAATGTATTTGTCGTGTATATTTTACAAAATGTGTGTTAAATGCCAATCTAAAATATAATTTGCATATGCATTAGTTAATGTATTTTCATTACGTGGAATGTGATTAATTAAATGTAATCAAAATTTCTTTCAAGTAATCTAACCTCCAAAAACTCACGTAACAAGGTAGGGTTTCACACTTGATAAGCTCCATTGAGCTGGGAAACCACCAGCTGAGAGTCAATTCTGAATTCCAACTGGGTGATGCCATGTGACAAGGCATCCCATAACAACTCAATAATAGCCATGTACTTGGCCACATTATTGGTAGCAGGACCTAGGCAAGCACCTCCAAAGGCAACTAGTTGTCCTGAGGGTGAATAAATGATCCATGCGGTTGAAGCCAGGTTCCAAGTATGATGACTAGTGCCATCCGCAAAAGCTACGAACCACTCAGCTGACATCTGTAACAATCACGAGATGGTATAAGAATAATAACCAGCTAACTATTGTACATAAAATTACATACAATAAAAATATAAGAAAAAGCACTAAGCCTAAGCATAATACTTCTTCAGTCTTCGTCGAACAGGTTTAGAATTGAGATAGGTTCGGATTCCATGTTCAACGATATATGGATCTATGCCTAGTATAGATGAACAAGCACATGTGTCGCAAAATTCCTTTAACATGGCAGTATATATGGAAACCTCTTCCGAGGAAGAGTTTGCATCAATATGGACATTTTTTACGACTTCAGGGTTTGCAAAGACATTGATAGAACCAACATCTTCTGCCAGTCTCATGCTGAACTCTTGGTTTTCAATTCTCCTTAGCTCTGGAAGAAAATAGGATCTATGGTGAAGAGCTTCAGAGATCTTATCTCGCCCACTCATGGCTTCATCCGAAGGCAAAACAATGTCTAAGTAGTCATCTGAATATAAAGAGTTCTCTGCCCAAGCAGGCAAGTAAGCTTCTTCCGAATCCTCAAATACTGTAGAAGGAGTCGAGATCGGATCAGTAGTGGTGTTAACGATAGCTTGGTAAGCTACTTCCACTGCAGATAAGGGCACCTGAGGTTCGTGATGGGTTGGAAGGACCCAAGGGTCAGTTCTATCGACAACCATCGCGATAGGACTACCCACACTCATAGAACCTAGATAATTTATCGAGGTTGGGATATCAAATGTGCCCATTAACAATTAATACATTCCAGCCCCCAATATGTCCGTAGCCGGTTTGACTTGATCAACCAAAGGTACGATGGACTCATTCGTTTCCAAATGACACCTTCGAGCGAAATTGAGTTGGTCAACAGTAACCAACTTTCCTTCATGTGGAAAAACCACTACTTGAAGAACAACTGAGGCAATCACGCACATAGCGTAAGTCCAGCTTCTCCCCAGAAGCAAGTTATAGTCCAATGGAGCATCAATCACCTCCACTTCAAAATACACTGCATTCCCTGCCAACTTAATCTCAAAAACCGGTAGGATACCATGCAGGTGGAAAGACCTTCCGTCAAAAACAGTAAGCAAGGTGTTTGACAGTACTAGTTCTGGGGAACCTAAAGCCTTCCAACAAGAAAGAGACATAACACATGTCGAAGCACCCTCATCAACAGTTGTACACCCAATGGTCTTACCACCATGAACAACATCTACTGACAAAGCCACATGATACGATATGCGCATCTTAACATCTGACGGATTAAACTTTACCATCAAACTCGAGGAATCCATACTGCCTAAAGCTTCTAAAAGGGCATCCCACTAAGCGGGACAACTTTGAAGCACTTCCAATGCAGACATCGCACAAGGACATTGGGCCAAATCTTCCACCATAGAGTAGTTAGAAGCAACCCTAGAGTTTGGATTGTGAAATTCCTTTTTAAATACACCTTTTGGTATTTTAGGCATTGGATCAACAGGTTTCTTGATCGTTAGAGGGTTAAAGGTTTCACCAACAGACTTACCCCTCTCCTGAGCCTTTGTCTCATAGTTTTTGTTTCTCATCTGGAGCAAGGTACTAGATTGTACTATGTTGATATAATTTTGGTAAGGAGGGGCACCAAGAGTGCCCCCAGCTACATTAGAAACAAAACCTACATTCTGTCCTTGGGGAAATGGATCCTTCAGGACAACCGGTTGTTGGTTCTTAAGCAAAATATGAGCTTGGTCAATGAGAGGGCATTGATGAGTCAAGTGATACCCCTGGCACAACTTGAAATTTCACCTTCTTCTTATCCTTCTTGCCCCCATCAGCATTGTTCGTGGGTTTAGGCTTGTTTTGATTTTCCTCACCTTTCTTCTTTTTCCCACTAGGATGCCGAGTGCCCTTTTGGGAGGATTGTGCAAAAACATTTGCAATTTGGGGTGAGGGGGCAGTCTTTGCTGCCTCCGCTGTAGACTGCTTGACAGACAACTCATCGAGTTTCTTGGCCAATGACTCTATAGTGGGAGAATTAATTGAACCAACCATGCCATCAGCATGGGGTCCAGGCTTGGGTTTCTCGACACTATGGGTAGACCGCGGTGCCTCAGGTATGATTTCATATAATATCCTACACTGAGAATATATCAAATCCATCTACTGGGCCCTGAGGATGGCCTCTTCTTTAGTGGTCACCCCCAAAGTGGATACATCCTTAAATATATAAGGCAATAAAGATTTAAGGAACCACTATAACAAAAACTCAGGGGGAATGGTGGATTTTATAAGCCTCTTCCGTCTTCGCCACTCTTAGATATGATCCGAGATGTGTGTGGCTTTGTCTTTCCGAAAGGTAGATAATAGATATGTGCCGACATCATACCGAACATGAAGTTGGAAGTGGTTCAAGAACACATTTGCTAAGTCCCAAAAACTGTCAAACACAACAGAAGGCAATTCAATATACCACTTTGTTGCAACACCAGTCAACGTTCTTTGGAACAGCCTCAACTGAATGGTGTCATCATTCAGTGAGTTGGAAGAGCACCATAAATGAAAAGTGGTGATATGGGCACCTGGATCTTCACCAGTTTTTCCCTCAAACTTGTGAATGTCCGAGGGTAACTTGCTTGGAATAGGTGGCCATGTGGCACTATGTTTCACCGGGTCATTCATCGACTTAGACAAATCTGGCAAGTTTAACGTTGTCAAGAACGGAAGTTTAGGCCTAACTAGAGCCTAAAAAGCATGAGTTTGGGAGGTAGAAGGACCTGCCCACTGGTTCCCAAACGTAAAGGTGGGGTTGCCCCCAACCACTGGTTGTGATGTAGTTGGACTACTTTGAAATGGATTCCACCCATAAGCTAGTGGATTATTTGTGTGTGGTGCAGTATAAGTGGTTTGAGCCCCTCTAGACGAAACTGGAGTCTAAAAGACCGGAGTGGGTATCCCTCCGCTAAAAAGTGAAAATGGAGAGTTCGTAAATGGGGTTGAAACTGGGGTTTGGAAATCTTGGCCAAAAGCGTTCGTGTTTCCAAACTGTATCCCCACATATGCAGGTGTAGGGCCTACATATGGAGTAGATGGGGGGATGTGCCCCCCATTCCATGGGAATCCCTGAACAAATGAAGAGGATCTACTAGGACCACTCTAAGCAGTGTGCATGAAAGAGGGGGAACCAAAAGGAGCATCAAGGATCCCAGTGACCACCCCACTAGAAGGATCTACTACATGGGAGGAAGCCAGTGGTTGGACCAGTCGACTACTCGGTGATAAAGGTGCAGTAGATGCACTAGGTATAGGAGTAACAACCGAGGGAGGTGGCACTCCTCCAGCCAACATGATTGAAGTGGGGGTAGAAATACCCTCTCCAGAGTTAGCCATAACTCTGCTCACAGGAACACCAATCGCAGGTGAAGTAAAAGGGAGAACTTTGACGATCACAGGATCGTTTAAGTCAATAAGAGGGGGGTTAAATTTCCTTGCAAACTCGTCATCCTGCAAGTCTTCAATATCTACTGCAGTTGTATCAACCTGATTAGTCCTAAGTTCCAGTTCACTTGGAACTTCGCTTACTCCTATCGGTTCAAAAGAACCGTCAGTATCTAATCTCCGCCTTTGAGGGGACGGTGGAGGCTCCACTATATTAGCTGGAGGAAGGTTTTGCAACCTTCTTGACCTACTGAGAGGTTGGTCCTCCACAACTAAAAATTGACTATTCACACACCTAAAGGCCGACTAAATACAAGCAAACCACACAACACTCACTAAAAAAATTCCTAAAGCCAAACAAACAAACGGGTATAAGATATGCCTTCCAGAAGAAAGTTGATAGATGGTTACTTGGTGTCCCTATAGATGTTCTTAGGCACAAGCAAAGGAATCACCCAACCGCCCTCCCACACCTTCTACCGGGGCTACCTTCCAATCCCGTCCAAGGTAGACCAGAAATAGCCTTCCGGTATACCTGTGTATGAACCCTAATGTCAAAGAGACTAAAGGCTACCACAACTACACTGAGATTCTGGGGGGACAGTCGCAAGCCTGATTCATATGCATGGGCAGGGTAGCAAATCCTAAAACCCTGTCAACACTGGCATCGCATGGGGCCCAAGAGGTGGTATTGACAAAAGTCCCTAGATGCGTAAAAATCATGTTCTATGCTCGAACAAGGAATCGAAGGGTTATCTCCTCAGTCCAAGTCCTCACACGACCACATGCTTAACTCCTGTGTGAGAGGAGCTTCCTAGATACATTCAATATAGAGGAGGATTTACCTAGTGATTGGCCAACTATGTCTGAAATCAAATACTTGTGGAGAGTTAAACTCCCTAATCCGCAAGTCTAGCCTAAGCTAGTTAGTGTATGAACCTAAAAAAGAGAAACTTACTAATAATTTTTAACTATGTCGTTCTTTTTAAGAGGTTGTTCTTAGTCAGAGGCAAATGGTGTGAAACTTGTATGGTGTTATAGACTCGATAAAAGAAAGCAAAAATGGTGCATAAAAGTAAATTTCAAGCAAATTACAACTACCAAACCAAATTTTCTTTTCTTTTAAATGAAAGCTAATGAACTTATAACTAAGTATGAGAAACTTACAAGACTTTTAAAAAAAAATTGAATTTTTCTTTGAAAAATAGCGAAAAGAAATACTACATGCAATATAATGCAAACTATTTTTGTCTTTTCTTTTCAAACAACTTCAAAAATTACAATGCATATGAATGCAAACTTGAGCAAATTTTACTAATCTAAGCATAGAGCAGTGAAATGAGGCAAAAAGATCCCAAAGTAACCTACTTCAACCAAAAGGAAGAAACTGGAACAAACTCTAACTTGGAGGAACTAACAAACTTAAAAGCTCACTAGATCCACTAAAGAAGAGTGACAGACTCAGACTATAAGAAGCGGTATAGAGCATAAAGTATTCAAAGGACTCGATCACTGATTTAGAACACAAGCACTCTATTGCAGTTGCAACTGTTCTCCCCAAATTCTTTTAAATTTTGGACCCCCCTTTATGATTTTAATGCTGCGTTGAATCAATTGGAGCCGTGAATTTTTGGTCATGCTTTAATTTTGTATGATTTTTGAAGATGAACTCTCGTCCTGTTTCAGAAATTGCTCGTGTTTGGAATTGTCGTGGGTCGCTGATTTTAGAGTTTGTTTTTGCTGAGTTGAAGATGGATCATACCATTTGTCCTTTGAAAAATGTTGTTCCGGAGGTGAAACAGTTTCAATCGTTGCCAAATTTTTAAAGTTTTAAAGCACTTGTCAATTTCATCTGACCGGAGGTTGTTGTTTGTTTCTCTTCCGCCGCTGCGGCTCCTAAATCAGCTAAGCACCCGATGTGTAAGCGCTCCGTTCGCCGATGCGTGTCGGTCTTCTAGTCGCATGTCTATAACCCTTTTCTCTTCCGCCGTTGCGGCTCCCAAACCAGCTAGCTACCCAAAATGAAAAATGATCCACCCGTGGATGCGTGTTGCATGTCTGTAGCCTTTTCTCTTCCGTCGTTGCGGCTGTGCAAAGAACTTGGCTGCCGATGTCGTTGTCCTTCCGATTTCCGATCGGAAGTTTTCTCGCCACAGCTTAGGTCGTAAATTTTCTAACTCTGATACGCCTAAGTGTTTTCGCAGCGCCCATCGCCTGTTAAAGCCCGCCTATGCGGCTGTGGATAGGTCTACCCTGCCGTGTTAGCAGTAATGCAGTGCATGGCCTTTCTTGCTGCTTAGCCGTTGTAGTTGATATAATTTAACGTAGTTGATTTTCTTGAAAAATACTGTCCCAAGGAATGATTGTTGTCGTTTAATTGCAGGAGCGTTCAGGAGATTGTTCAGACTACCGCGGCGCGAAGGTATAGATGGGAGACAGGATCACAAGGAGGACAAGCAAATTAGAAGGCAAAGCCAATAGCGACAAAGGCGCAAACCTGAAAGGTCTGTCAGTTACGTAGCAAATCATGAGTTTGTGCAGGAAAGATAAAGAGAAATATGAAACGTTTTGAGGGACCGAAAGGTCACACATGTGGGGGCAGCCCAAGCGGTCTACTGTTTTAGTTTAAATATTGGAAGGTTAGAATTGACAGGGGCTTTTTCCCAGTTAGACATGTAAAGAGATATTGTAAGAAGAACTACTTTTTTTTGCAATAAAGAATTATTGTTTGCCTGTCGAAGAAAGTTTGGTGGGACGTTCAAATGCTATGCTATGGATTGGTGAAAGAAGAACTATTTCATTTTTCCAGTTTTTGTCCATTAACTATGAGATCGTTCTAACTCTTAGAGCCTATGTTCTTATTTGAATGATTTCTGGTTTATTCTGTGAAATTACCACCATGAGTAATGCATGTTGTTCATAAACAATTGGCTATCTGATTGTCTAAATATCTTTAATCGTTCATGTGTTGTGGGAAGGAGTATCAACTATCTGTAATTTCTCTTTATAATACATGCACAATACACATTACTCATAAATAAGTTACAATTTGGCTCCCCAGGGATAGATAGATAGATAGATAGATAGATAGATAGATAGTTATTTTTACTTTATTGCTGCATATGTGATTTAGATGCTCCGAGTTCTAAGACGAGAGGTAAGAACCTGCGCATCACATTGTGACTACTCCTTGCGTCCTTTATCACCCTGAATGGTTAATTAGGCACGTGCATATCATACTTTAAGTAAAAAAAATACAAAAAATACACACAGTGGACTGGGCCGCAACTGGTAAAACCTTTATTTTTTGTTACTTGACCTACGGTAGCTGGACCGCAAACCGGACGGGTTCCCTATACCAAACAGTCATGGGATAGTTGGGAACGTTGACTGGGGAGAATCCCTTGCTATTGTTGCCTGCGAATTTCTAGGCCTCAACACACTCAAAATTACAAACCAAGTAGGAGGACCACCTACACTCACCAATGAAAGAAAATCAAACACAAAAGCTCAAGAACTTGAAGAAATTTGGCCTTTTGATTGCTTGTGAGGGTTCTGTTGTTGACATGACTCTGTGCAAACAAGGACAAGCAAACCCTAATGGACCAAAAGACTGCTATAGGAAACACATGACTATCTATGCAAACAACCCGCGTACGACATGCGACTATCCAGAAGGAAACCTGTGTGTACACAATGAAACACGCGATTGTCTAGGCAGACAACTCGCGTGTGCTACTAAATATTTTTTCAAAGAAAAAAGACTAACAACAAGGTACTGAACATGCCAAACTATAAATCAAGACAAAAAGACTAAACACACCCAGACTAAAAAAGAAGTAAAGGCTGGTAAGGGAACCTAAAGAACGGACCCACAACAGGCTGTACCCCCCAGTGGAGTCGCTAGTTTTGTTGTTCAGGACAATGCACCCTTGTAACCTAGGGTCTCCGGGGTTACCAACTTACTAACACACTTGCAGACAACCAACTTATTTAGAAAATTAAATAGGAATAGGAAGGAAGGTTAGCATACCCAGTTTATGACGGTTAATCCAAGCTTGGTCTTCTCCTCTTTCTGTCTCTTCCAAAGATTCTAGGGCTTCTCCAATTCACCTGCAAAGAACAAATTCTTCTAGCAATATATATATATATATATATATATATCAATGGTTAATGAGATACATGTTCATAATAAAATAATCAAAACAATTAATTATTCATGATATACAAGAATGCAACAATACAAAGATTGGAAGAACAACTTTCTTTATTAATAAATAGAGAATGGTGAGATTGCAACCCAGCTTCTGAAACAAGGACTCCTTTGTAAACCGAGGACATTGAGTTATGTTGCTCCAAGATGTCTAAAGGCATACCACCAGCATAACTTTGCTCTTCTAAGAATGATTGATTAGCCCTATCCCATGGCCTCTATTTCTACATGAGGAAATAGAGTGGTTTCGAAGGTTATGATGGTTGAGATAGTTATGGATTAAGGCTCAACTGATCTCGAATAATCGTGTTTTATATTTTTTAACATTGAATTAAGGTATACACGAGTATATATAAAGGAAAGACGTGTATGACATGCTCCTTACTTTAAGGAAACTTGCGTGTTTAGGGTACACGCGGGTTGCAATGCAAATAGTCGCGTATGACACGCGAGTTGCAATGCAAATAGTCGCGTGTGCATCCCTAATCTCCAAATGAAAATATATTAAGTTGGTCGAGAGTTTTTGTATAAATAGTCATGCACATCTATAGTGTTTTGGCTTACTTCAATCCTATTTGTCCTTTTGTGTCCCGACATATTGGATGTCAGTACTCAAACGGAGAAGTGCCATTTTGGTTGATAACAGTGTCTTGTGTATCTTTTATATCTTATGCATCTTGTTGTACTTGTTATTCTTTCAGATAAAGATCCTAGATAAACTAATCATATTTAAAGAAAAACTAACATCATCTTTGTAAACCTTTCAATACTATCCCAAGTTGTTCTTGAGGGATGTTAGGACATTTAGACACTTAGGAGTTAGTTAAGATCAACTTGGTCCAATGTGTCTTTACGTAAAGTATGTTCCTTTAATATGCATTTGTAGTATATAATCCGACGATCATAATATGTTTTAAACATAAAGTGATCCGATAATTCATCTTCTCCTTGATCTTAATGACTATATTGATTCATGGCTCAACACTTGATTGGTCCATGACCACTATTTAAAGAGCATGGAGGGTTATTTGTTGACGATCGATTGGAAGAAATTCATATATAAATCTTTTTACTTTTGCATTAATATATTGCTTCAAGTGGTTGTGTTGGCTAGGGTTGTGCATTGTTTCCCTCTCTAAGGTTTTCAACCATGTAATACATTGGCGTGCTAATATATTATCTATTTGTATGAGCGATTGCTTAAGGTGTTTGACCTATGTGGAAATGTCATGTTTTAGTCAAACACATAACTCTTATGAAAACAAACCTAATAGCATAAAGATCATAATAAAAAACAGAATGCCTAGGCCTTGATCCATTTAGTACACAGGCAAAATAATAATGCATAGATGGTACTTCTAGCACCATTCATTACATATGAGTTGGATTGATAGCTACAGCCTCCTCTTACCCTTGATATTAAAGCAGATATGAAGAAATACAATCTCATCCAACTTAGGAAACCAAATCTAAAGATGTGAACAATTGATAAAATGTGGGCTCTTATCCCATCCTTTGCTCAAAATTCTTCCAACCCTAGGTTAAACCGATGATCCTTTTCCCTTGTTGTTGCTAACTAAGGAATGGAAGATGCTCAATCATGATTATTATCTGGTGTAATTTATTAGCTCTTTTATCCTACATCCAACTTATTATAGAAATAAAACCCCAATACATTCAATTGAATAACATAACACAACTAGCATATCCCACAAGCAATGGTTCCACAACTATTTACATTTGACATATCCCACAAGCAATGGTTCCACAACTATTTACATTTGGCAACTACTGGATGAACATTGGAGCACATAAGAAGCTAATAAAAACTTAGAAATACTTTATTAATGCCATAATCATTGAATACATGTGCCTCCCTTGCTCATAGTGGGTAAGGAAGCATACAAAATTCACTTTCCTTACTCCTTTATGCATTTGAAAGTCTTTGAAATTGAGAGGGATTTTTACAAGGAAAGCTATAAGACAAGACATACTCAATAACCCCTATTTATATAATGCCTAATAGAAACAAGCAATAAATAATCCATCCTCTCCTCTTACATAAAAATAAATCATTTATCGATTCAAACTTTTTATTTTTGCCATTAATACATTCACATTTATGAACAAAATAACCATGGTTGCATTCACAAGCAACTAGAAAAACCCTACACTAACCTTAATAAGCTCTATTTAAAAACATGTATTTAGTGAGTTCAAAATATGTCAACAATAATGTGATTCCTACTTCAAGCCTATAAACCCGATTTCATGTTGAGACAAATATGGAAGCACACCTTGTAATGCTAATTGGTTTGATGTTCGTGTGTAGAGTCCACTTATTTTGGTTTGTGGTGGCACTAACAACAATCTTTACCAATCAACAAAGTAATTGAAAACTACGTGAAACATATTACCATAATGTTAGATAGATCATCAAAGGCACGTGGAGTTAACATGCATGAGTTTTTCCAATTTTTTTTTTCACACGGAAAAATACAGCTTTATATTTATAAAATTGTGTCATAAGATTGACACTGTAAAGATACATATGCCATAAGTCATAATGGCTTAGAAACAACCTTACAGGTAACCTTCCTCACACATAACCTTCCTCAGATGGAATCAACCATCCATCCCAAAGAAACCCATTACAAGTTAGCCAATACAAACATGCTAAAAGCATTCTTACAAAAATAATTGCTCAAAGAGAGAAAAGAAGCATAATAAGCAATGTAATAAGCAAACTTCCGAATGCAAAACCAGAGATCATGGAGTACCCTCTATCAAGTAAACCACAAGCACCATATCGCCAAAAGGTCACCACCGAAGCAACAATCCATTGCACACTTACACACGTCGATTCCTGCAGCTAGGCCAGGGGCCACCACCTCCACAAGAAAGTGCTTGAAGGTGAGCCACCACTAGCAAGAAGTGCACGACTGCTACGAGGGCCATTGTCACTGCCTCCCCTAGTTTGTGGCTGCAGGAGCCACCAACATTAGGTAAGGGCACAATCCCCACATGGCGACCACCGCCACCAAGCTGAAACTGCGGGAGAGCCGCCACCAACATAGAACACGAACTCCTCCAAGCCCTGTGTCGCCGTCGAGCTCTGCCACAGAGTCGCTCGCTTCAAGGTGAAGGAGCGGGGAGGCTAGGGAAGGAGCCCTAGCTACCACAGAAAGAGGGAAAAATGACTCTCAAAACGACAAACCCTAATTGTAGAGCGAAAATGACCGTAAAAAATACGTAGTTTCAAAGTGAGAACGACAAAACCCTAGTTGCAGAGCTGCGGAAGGCTATTCGAAACCTTAGTTGCAGAGCCACTTACTCCTTTTCCAAATGTAGTGTATGCCTATGTTCGAATTGATAGAAATAATATAAGAATTAAAAATATTATGATATATTAGTTAAGCACTTGCCAATAAATAATATTGAGTAGGAAATGTTGATAATTAAGATTTAAAAAAAAAAACTATATTTAAAGAATATGAAAATAGGGTTGAAATTTGAGGCTTTATTTTGTATGCCAAAATTATTATAATGTTTTAATTTTAATATTGCTTTTTATTATGACATTTAACCTTAATTTTATCTTTGATTTTTTTAAAATAACATTTATAATAATTATATAAAATATTGAATTCTCATATCTTGCATCACATAATACAAAAATAAAAAGTTTACAAAAATATAATTAAAGAAACATAAATAATTTAATGGTTAAACCAAGCACATACATATTAATAATAAATGTTTATAGGCTTCTTCACAAACAATACAATGGATCATCAAATATTATGGACAAAAAATAATGACCAAGTCAAATTTACCTAACAAAATGAGAAAAACAATGATCAAATCAAGTTTACCTAACAAAATGAGAGACAACAAAACCATGACAATTTTATATATATATATACATTTAATTACTAATAAGACTTGGGATATAAATATTAATAATGTGTAAAATTAAAAAAAATACACTTAAAATTTAAGTAGCAATATTTTAACATATAAAATGAAAAATGACAACTATTTAAAAGATACTTTTAAATTTGCTTGCCTCACCAATTTTGTAGTTTTAATTTTTTTAGTCAGGTTTTGATTTAATTATTAGATACAATTCATCGAATGATTTTCTAATAAAAACAATCCCTGATCCCATGACTTACTCAGCAGTTGGTAGTAGTTGCACCTTAAGATCTCAGCGTCCAAAACCACAGGAGGCATGGCAGAGGAGCCATCGGTGCCCGTGGCGTTGCAGGAGAAGGTAAAGGAGCAGGAAGGGAAAGATATGGCGGCAGCTCCATCCAGTTCTTCTAATTGTGTGAAGCGTTCGTCGTCACGGCCTCAGCTGGATGTGAGCGGGGCAGCCATCCAGGGCAACTCCGAGGATCGCAATCCCACTATTCTCCTTCCTAATCAGACCGATGACATTTCCCATTTTGCACTCGACTTGGGAGGTACCTATGTATATCCAATCCCTGCTATTAACTGCACATTCATTGAGAATATCTCATAAAATTTGATTTATTGAATGGATGGATGGATGCCTCTATTTGTGTTTGGCAGGATCGTTGATAAAAGTAGTATATTTCTCGAGGCATGGGGAGCCACCAGCAGGACATGGGGGGAATGTTGTTTGTCGCAGAAGGGAAATGATTGAACGAAATAGCAGCTCTCCCATTTTGGGCGGCCGTCTTCACTTTGTGAAATTTGAGACCAGCAAATTGAGTGATTGCTTGGACTTCATCCAGTCAAAAAACTTCCACCGCGGTACCTCATCCTTGCCCCTCCCGCCTTGTATTCATTCCTCTGCTCCTGCTATTACTTTATTTCATTTTTTCTGCCCTTATTGGTTTCAATTTTCTTCAGCATTCAACACTCTGAACTAAAGGGTACTTAACTTGTTTCTGCAAAAAAAATTCGACATTGCACAAAGCAGTTGTGCAGATACTTGTTGCAAAAGATCCCTACTAAGTAAATTTTATAATGGCTATTAAAGAAACACACATTATCTTTAATAAGCATTCCGCTTTTCCATTAACACATTGGGCACTCCTCTCTCTCTCTATATATAATAAGCTGAAATCGTATATCATTTTATGATATGTGGTGGAAAACAACTATAGGCTTTGTGCATCTTATTGAAGAAGATTATATCTTTTACATTACATACATCCTCCGTCACATTTGAACTAGTATGGCCCCTGATCTAGTAAGCACCAAGTGGTATTAAAAAACTCTCAGGTGCAAACCCTTTCGTCCTTACTAGATCCCAGGTTAACATGGATCTCTGTGTGTGAAGTTTTTTTTTATTTTTTTATGTCATAGTTAACAAGACCACAATTTATTGTTCCAGTCCCATACAGTTATTTGCAAGACATGCACTAAATCAGATATCAAGCTAGCAAATTTCAACCAGATCAAGTGTATTCTCTCCTC
Organism: Pseudotsuga menziesii; assembly: GCA_001517045.1. Classification (NCBI taxonomy): domain Eukaryota; kingdom Viridiplantae; phylum Streptophyta; class Pinopsida; order Pinales; family Pinaceae; genus Pseudotsuga; species Pseudotsuga menziesii. The sequence goes on from LPNX010398360.1 coordinate 865,060, forward strand.
AAGGGCAGGGGAAGGTTGTGTCTCTAATACCAGAGCTGTTATTATTTTTTTCCTTGAATTACAATTTTCGGGAAAGCTGATTGCAATTTTGGCATCCTAACTTATTGGTGATATCGAGTGAGGCCCACAATATCCACAGAGGTAGCCTGATTGGGGGCTTGATCCAAAGACCTCCTGCTTGTAATTCACAGCACTCAACCGCTTGAGCTAATCCATTGGGCTATGGCTGTTGTTATTATACAGGCAACTTGTTCAATTTCTTTTTTCCTGATTTCACAGACTCAACTCTACCCTTTTTGATCTCTTCCAATCATCATGTGTAAGATTTTTAATGAAGTAAATTATTTTAGGGAATTGAAGGAATTCTCTTTAGGCCGTTGAAGGGGTTTTCTTTTTTGATTCCAAAGATAAGTAGTGTATTAGGGGAATAGAGAAAACAAATGATCAAAGTAAGTTTCAATATTTCTCTCTCAAATTTGGTTTGTGCTATGAATTAAACTAAAAGAAAAGTTTTACAGATTGGGTTTCAACTTTCAAGAATGGCTGGAAGGTATCCCCAAATTGCAAGTGATGAAGGATGGATAACGGGGCAACAAAAATCCAAAAAATAAAATTTCCAAAATTTATATTTAATTAAAATTTAAAATTATTGACATGCATAAACAGAGAGAAGATTAATTCCATATGAAACATAAACCAATACCGTTCATGGTTCCTTAAAAAAATAAAATTAAAATGATAAATGATAAATTCTAAACGAGCATCAATATTGGTTATCTAAGCCCAGAAGGCCTGTAGAGAAACAATAGATCACCCTTAACTTTAGAGAACCAGTTCCAACTGAAAATGAATTATCCCTGGAATATGCTTTTTTAAATGAACTTGTGAACTTTAGTGTTTTAACTTTTTGTTCCCTTGATGAAAATGCGTGCTAAATTTTGTTTATTTCCCTTGAAATCTTGTGAACTCAACAACAACAACAACTTTTTCACAATGTTTATCCTCTCAAATCAATTAGAGAAAACAACTGTGATGGTTCTACTCCTTATTGGTAGACTTCTCTTTTTCTCTTTTCCATGGTGGCATTCTGGTTTGTCTTTCATGAATCGCCCTAAGAGCGTCGATGAATTTCAATTCAATATGCAACAATCTCCTTGGTGAATGGCTACATATACTAGTGATAAGTAGGACTGCGGACAATGGCTGTTTCTTCTCAGCAAAATGGAGATAGTAGTGTTTCTTAAACTATCAACTGTCTCTTTTCCAACACTATTGCTTAAATGGGAAATGATAACTTCACTACAAAAGCAATGTTTTACTTTCAAGATTGCCTTTTTCTCAATGGGCTTCTTTTCTTTTTTTGAATAAGAACCAATGAATGAGAAACCCTAGAGCGGGTTACATTACCGAACACATGATCTTAATACCACACGGAACAATATTATTATGAGATGGTACAACATTACATTGAGGATCCTAGCTCTTATAAAGAGCTTGAGAGACCAAAACTCTACCTAGCTAAAACCCTAATATATAAGCCCTAATTATTTAACCTAAGTCACTTAAGTGACTTTATTACATGTGTAGCCTTATATCTTAACACTACCTGTTATCACTCCAAGAAACTCCTCTAGGTTGTAGCTGGAGGATGCCTGGTAACTTACAATGTTTTTTAGGGTCCTGGTAACTTACAATGTTTTTTAGGGTTTCAGATATGGATCAAGCTGGATAACCTATATAACCTCTCACTCTCAAGACATGCATGAAGCTCACTCAATCACAAGGCTTTTAGTTACAACTTGTTCAGTAGTTTGACAAAAAGGTGCAGGGATGGAGAACTCACCAGGCTGGCAGACTTACACACACAACACATGCATATAAATGGCTAAATCCTGTCGAGGATGGTGTTTATAAATCAAATATCACTAAATAACCAATAGGATGACAGCTATCGGCCCTTTAATAAATCTGAAAATTACCTAAATGCACATTCAGGCAATAAACACAGTAAAGAAAGAGATGGATGAACAAATCACAACAAAAGAGCTTATACTTAGAATAAATCAGATGAGACACTTGATAATGGAACAAGCTCATAAATCCCCAGAGTCGAACCTTAATTAATAAAAAAATCATGGGCTTTATAGCCTTTTACAAAATTTACAGATTCTGAAAATCAGATCTGTTTACACAAAAAATAATTGAAAGGGATAGTTTTTCCCGATTAGGGCTTCAAACCCTTGCTAACTATTTGTTTATCTACTGTGGAGATCTAGTTCACTGAGCGGTCCTTTAATGACTGAAGTAATAGCTGATAACCACCACTGCTGGTTCGCTGTGGAATTGCCGCCAACAGCTAGTGTATCGACGTTTATCTGAAGTGTCCAGTCCTGTTCAATCTGCTCGACACTTTTTCTTTGTTGCTGCAATCGTCGATCGGACGCTGTTTCCTTTATCACATCGGTGCTCCAAACCTGATTGCTGCCGTAGTTTCGGCGCTCCAGGCCTAAATTTTTCCGTATTTTTCCGCCGCGGTCGTTGATCGGAGGCTTTTTCCTCTGTTCCATCGGCCCTCCAAGCCTCATCCTTGTCGTAGTGTCGGCTCCTTAGTGGGCTAACTCATTGACAATTAGTCTTTATGATCGCTGATGATCTTTCATTGTTGCGCTTTGTGAACTCCGTCGGCCCGTATTCCTTTTATTTCCCGCCGTTGCGGCTCACTCGTGGACTATTGTGCTGACGATTAGTGTTTGCGATTTCCGCCGCGTAGTCTTTAGTTATTCCGATCGTCGACGTCTTCATCTGGTCACGGAGGCCTCGGTCTGTCTTTTTTCCGCCATTGCGGCTCTTTACTAGACTAATTCGCCGACGGTTAGTCTGTATGCCTTCCGGTCTTTCGGTTCCTTAATAATCTATTTTGCTGACTAACTGCCTTTTCAGCTTCGACACGTAGTTGTCATTCCCTCCAACCGACGGTGACTTTGATTTATCGGCTGCCTTTAATCATTATATTCTCCGCAGTTGCGGCTCCTTAGGGAACAAGCTCACTGATAATTAATCCCTTCAAGTTCCGACGCCGATGAGTCTGTATTGTTTCGGAACCCGCAGTAAGTTTCTATTTCGCCGTCAGTTTAGTCTTTTCAATTTTCGACTTCTGTTACTTGACTTTGGCGGTATTTTTTTTTTTTCATATCATCGACATTTCGGCACCTTTCAGCTTTACCTTGCTGCTGCTTAATCCTTAGTTCTTCTGATCTGATTCCATCGCTATCGGAGGTCATTGGAAGTCAGAATCAGAATGCTTAGTCACTATATTCTTCGCTGTTGCGGCGCCTTTGAGAACTAACTCGCCGATCTGTTAAAGTTTTTACAACTTCTGATTGATGTTTGGAAAACGTTCCGATGGTGTAAACAGTTTCAGCAATACGCCTATCTGCCGAAGGGGTCTTCCACTTTCTATTTATCTTCCATTTTTCGGTGGCTAATGAGATGTTCTGATCTTCGCCCAAGCCACCGAAACCACAACTTTGTGAAATTTGCATAAAAAATAGAGGTCTTCAAAACTGTTAGTGATCTTCATATCCTTCATTGCATCATTTAAATTCTTCATACTATCAAAAATAAATTTATTTTATTTGGGAGATAACACCACCCATAAGGTGTACATTGCTGGAAGTTAACAAATTGAAATCAAATACATTCACTTGAATGAAAACACATAAACTGAAAGCTAAACATCAAAAAACATATCTTGGAAGCTTCTTCTTTGAACACATTTCCTAAACAAGGTTGAGCTCCATCAAAATGCTTCGTAACCCTCGGAAAGGTGTAGTTCTTGAGTTGAATTCATTAGTTCCCGAAGTCCACCTCCTTGAACTCTCGAATCATGAATCTCCCCAACTCAATTATTGGACAACAATCCATGTGCATGTTGTGTAACCTCACTAATAGACTGCAATCCACATGCATGTCTCAACCAATGAGGGATCATTCCCTAGATTCACAACTGCTGAACTATCTGGGCAACCATCCATACTGAGCCGTTAACTGCCCCCTTCTGTGTTTTCAAAACATTGGCTTCTTCAGGAAGGAAAACACCACGGGTAGTATCAGATGGTTCTTCTTGTTGAAAAGATAACTATGAAGGTTCTCCCTCATGTTTTTGCCATGGGTGTGATAAGTGTTGATTTTTCTAAGCAGCATCGAGAGCCATTCTCTTAGGAGAATGGGGACACCTGGTCTGGGACCACAGTGTGGACTCAACCTAGAGTTGAGTGATTATTCTGTTGAATGATGATATTTGGCCCTTGACCACGATATGGAGCTAGTTCTGCACTGGGGGGACTCAACCTTGAGTTGAGAGACCATTCTGTTGAATGGTGACTATCTGGTTCGGGACCACGATGTGGAACCAGTCTAGTACTGGTAGACTCAGCCTAGATCTGAGTAGCCATTCTTTTGAATGGAGGCACCCGGTTAGTTACCGAGAATTCACCTAGTCCGGGACTAGGGACTCAGCCTGGGGCTGAGGGCCATTCTCCAGGAGAATGCAGGCGCTTGGTCTGTTACCAAGTATTTGACCTAGTGTCAAATTATGTGGCCTATGGCTGAGGCACCTGGTCTGTTACCAGGAAGGCACTATAAGTCCTAGACCGGGTCTAGGCATGTGTGACACTCTGACCCTTAATCAGTGGGTTTTGCGATCTTCTCCAAGGTTTAGCTACACTTGGTTAAGACACCTTAGTATCCAATCTTGGTGTCACACAGAGTGTGAGATAAAAGCATTAGTAATTGTCTCTGTTTATGATGATGTACTTTGAGTGGTGATGAAAGACCACCTTGACCACATGTGATGACCACAGGGGCACTTGAAGAAGGCTAAAGCAAATGTCAAAAATACTTAAAGACCCTTAGTACCACTAAGGTGTAAGAGTGAAAGTGCAAAAAGACCTTTAGTACCACTAAAGGCAAAACTCAAAATTAGAAAAGAATATAATATTATTATTTTGATCTTTCTAATTTTGGTCCACTTACAGGTGACTCAAAGGATATAAAAGAAGATCATTCCATTTCATTATTACACACACTTGCTCTCATAGGTACAATTGCTCCGACTGAAGATTTCACAGAAAAGGAAGGTTGATGTGATGCCCTAGCATGGATGAGTCTAGCTAGGGCATTCACACTTGTTTTTATGAACCCTAAGCTAAGGTTTTATTAGCTGCAAGTTTCTATTAGTTTGGTGAGCTAGGGTTTAACCTTATCTCCTCTTCCTTCTTCTCACGAGCAACAACAAAACTCTCACCGGGCAGATCTAAGTTTTATGGGCAGCCCCATCTCTTCTTGGGTTGCCCTCTTCTTCTTAATGAGCTTCCTTAGTTGAGGGCTTAGCCCTTTCCTTCACTTGTAGGCAACCTCAACAAGCCTACTCGTGAGGGTTAAGCCTGCGGCTAACCCTCGGGTGGCCCTAATAGGCCTACCCGTGAGGGTTAGGCCCGCGACCAATCCTTGGGCATCCTAGCAGGAAGACTTGTAAGGGTTGTGCCTTCGGCTAGCCCTTAGGGAAGCTTGCTAGCAAGGTTGCAGACCGACAACCACAAGGTTGCCTAGTAGCAGATCCGGGCAGAGATCAGGCTGCGGGCAGCACAGCCGGGTAGAACAGGCAGCAGGCAAGGCAGGTCGAGTAGAAGCAACAAGCCAGGCATGTACAAAGCAGGTGGTATGGAGCAGGTACAGGAAGGTACAGGGCAACGCATAACAATAGATCAGGGCAGCCGTACAATCAGTTTCGGGCAGCCTACTATTTTGGGCAGGAGAGAGAAAGTTAGGACAGAAAAGCCCTACCTTGGTAAAAAGCCATTTTGGCATTTTTGGAAAAATGATCTTTTGTGTAATTGTGGTATAACCTAGTTAGGGTTTGTGGATCTTTTGAAAAATCTCAGTCATCTCATTTACGAGATGGATTACTAATGCTTTTGGGGTTTTTGTCCTTTAAAGGTTTCCCCCAATGAAAATTCTTGTGTTCAATGTGTTGATGTGATTGATGCACTTGTCACTTGTTTATGTTAGTTTGCAAATTTTAAAAGTATTCATGCTAATGCTAAAAATTCAACATGGTATTAGAGCTTAGCATGTGAAGACACAGTAAAGAGACATTGCTTTTGTCTTCCTAGACCTTGGGATATTTTGCAGACTTAACATTTGACTAAGTGGCAGAGGTGACCGTTAACATCTTTAGACCGGAAGAGAAGCTACAAGGTTTAGCTAACTACAACTCCTGGAAGGCTAGGTTGACGGCTATTCTAGAAGAGAATGACTTGTATGACATTGTGTTCAATGTCAGTGAAGAGCCAACATCTAATGCTGGCAGGCTTGCTTACAAGAAGAAGCAGGCTAAAGCTAGAAGGATCATTTATGATTCTGTCAAAGAAACGGTGATGCCCAACATCATAGCTCTAAAGATTGCCAAAGAATGCTTTGACACCTTGGCCAACTTGTATGAGAAAAAGGCTCCTAGTCAGAAGAGAGTCTTGAAGAAGAGGCTACGAACTTTGAAGCTGAACAAGGATGAAAGAGTTGGTTCTTTCTTCACGAAGATTGTACAGGTAAGAGATCAACTCATTGCTATTGGTATTGTTGTTGATGATGATGACCTTGTGCAAACTGTGGTTGATGGTCTCCCAAGCTCTTGGAAAATCTTCATGGCACCTGTCATTGGATGTGAAAATCAACCAACCTTTGAAAGGCTTTGGCATGATTGCATAGAAGAAGAGGGAAGGACTTCAGGCAAGGTAACCAAGGAAGGCAACCTTGCACTTGCAATAAAGACAAAGAAGTTCAAGAAGCCTTTCCCTCAGCAAAAGAAGGGAAATAAACCTCAAGGTAAGTTCTCTGACATGTCAAAAGTGGAATGCTATAATTGCCACAAGTTTGGACATTTTTCCAAGGACTGCAGGCAAACTAAGAAGAAACCCAAGCGAAGGTTTCAAGCCTCTTTTGCAGAAGTAGAAGAAGAAGAAGAAGAAGAAGAACCAAAGAAGAAGAAGAAAACCAAGGCTAACAAAGAAGAAGAACCTAGAAGAGAGTACTACTTGATTTCTGCTCTCTCTGGTTCTATCACAGACAGTGCCACCTCTTGGTTGGTGGATAGTGGTGCCTCCAGGCACATTACAGGTAACCGTGGAGCTCTCACTAGTTACAGGAAGAACAAGTTCACCACACAGGTGGAACTTGGAGATGACTCCACTTATAAGATTGAAGTAGTTGGCACAACTTCACTTCAACTTGACTCAGGTACGGTTCTTCATATTGATGATGTCTTGTATGTTCCTGGTTTAAAGAAGAATCTCCTATCTGTTGCTGGCTTAGAGGACAAGGGCTACGGAGTCCTCTTCATGGAGAAGAAAGTCTTTCTATGGGCAAAGGGCAAAGATCTAAGCTCAGTTGTACAGATTGGGGTTCGAGAGGGAGGCCTTTACAAAACTTCCGAAGATTCCACTCATGCTTTGGTACATCATACAGTTGATCCATGTGAACTGTGGTATAGAAGGTTTGGACACCTTCACTATACAACTCTCCCAGGATTGCAAAAGATGGTCATAGGTATGCTTGAGGTATCTCCAAAACATGATGGAATCTGCAAAGGATGTGCTCTAGGTAAGAACACTAAGAAATCCTTTTCCAGAAGCAAGAATAGATCTAAAGGCATTTTGGATTTGTTTCATTCTGACATTTGTGGGCCTATGTCTTCACCCTCCTTGAGTGGGTGTTTATATTATGTTTTGTTCATTGATGATCACTCTTGGAAGTCATGGATTTACTTCCTCGAGGCCAAGAGTGAAACTTTTGACAAGTTCAAAGAGTTCAAGACATTGATTGAAAATCAAATTGGCAGACACATCCGTATCTTGAGATCAGATAACGGAGGTGAGTATGAATCTAATGAGTTTGATGACTTTTGTCGAGAAGCAGGAATCGAGAAAGAGCTGACAGTACCGAACAACCCTCAGCAGAATGGGGTTGCAGATAGGAAGAATAGAATGATCTGTGAAGTTGCTAAAGCCATGTTTGCCGATCTAGATCTTCCTTTATCTTTGTGGGCTGAAGCTATAAGAACTGCTATGTACATCCAGAACTGAAGCCCTCATGCTATCTTGGGGGAGAAGATTCCAGAAGAAGTTTTCACCAAGAAGAAACCTGCAGTTGACCACATGAGGTTATTTGGCATTGCGGTGTAGATTCATGTGCCAAAGGAAAAGAGGGCCAAGCTAGAGCCCTCCGGTAAGAAAGGTATATTTGTCAGGTACAGTGATTGCTCGAAGGCTTATCGTGTCTATGTACATCGACAGAGGTACATTGAAGTCAACAGAGATGTGATCTTCCATGAGGAAGCTGTGTTTCGTAAAACACTAGAGCTTTCAACGCAAGATGAAGTTTCCCCACCTGAGTTTCTAGATTCAGAATTTTAGGGGGAGGAAGAAGAATTTGAGGAACAAATTCCAGATGCACCTGAGGACACTGAAAGTCCACGAGAAGAACTGCTTGAATTTCCTCCTTCCAAAAGGAGAACTGCTTGGTACCTGTTACCCCCTCTTTCAATAAGGTTGTCCACATATATGAGTATATGAGTATGGGCCTCTTTCATCAACCACCTTAAAGAGGGGTTTGGGGACCAAATCAGATAAAGGATCAGCATTTCAAGCAGCTCAGAGCACAAACAAGAGCTCATACTCCTTTCATTCACTTGCCGTCGATCAAATACAAAAAAGGCTGCCAGATGCTTAGGTATGTCGGGATTGTAGCTGCCATTTTTTGTTTTAGCAATGTATATGACTGGCTATAGCAGATTTAAAGTACAATACTATCTATGTAGTGTTGGGCTAACTTTATCAGCAGTTTGAGAATACCAGCATAGTGGAATATGTTCTTGTTGACATACACAAGCTGCCTCTGAAAGGTTATTAGATTGAAGAAGCCAACGATGCTCAAACACAAAATCAATGAAGAAAACATATTTGTTTCGGGTTTTATGATTGTTTAGTTTAGTATCCTTTATGATGTGTGGCATAAACTGGTGTGAGTGAGCGTTTGTTGCTAGACCCCCCTTTCCTTTCTATGTTTGCGTTGGAGACCATAAACGGATGCTATCATCCTATTGGAAGGTGGAAATCCTAGCAGTTGCTTTCCTTTTCTCTTTGTGAGCGTGCATGCATGGGTTTGATGTTTACATAGAATCAAGTTTGATTGTGTAGTATCTCCCTTGTTTGCATAGCGCATCTTCTGCGGTTAGGAGGAAGAAGATCTAGTAGCTGCCCTATTGACACAAGGCCCTCGTGGGTTCTCCTTTGACTCCATTTCTCCCTTTAGGTATACCGACACTAGTCCATTAGTGGGGTTTGACCTTTCCCTCCTTACATCAACCATTCAAATACTCTTATGCTACAACCATTTCCCTAAGGCAGCCTCTTCTAATCACTTGGTCCGCCATTGTTTCCTGCCTTAGCGATCTTAACATTAGGGACGACCCCCTTGAGTTGGAGAAGAGCCAACCTGAAGCGAGGAAGAGAGGAGTGTGGTGACAGTGGCTGCTCTTTTCGCAGTTTCCATCGGGCCAGTGTGCCTAATTTTGGGCTTTGACACACACACGTCGGTCTGGAGCGGCAACATTTTTGGTGTCGTTGGCAGGGACAAAGTACAGTTCCTGTAGATTTGAAGACTATGCTTCATTGATGTTTGTGGGAGATCATGTTGCAGATCCCGAATCTCACATGGAAACTCCACGAAGGGATGAAGCCCTTGTCCTTTTGCAGATTTGAAGACTTTTTGGGTGTAGAGGTGAGCACACTTAGAAATCAGAAGGCTTTCAAGCTCACCTTGGCGACTCCACAGTTCAATTTGAGGTATGACTATACGTATATTGCAGACTCAATACTTCATTATTTGAGAATATGGATGATGAAATGGAAGGACTTCGTGCTCACTTGCACGGAGCCTTCACCCCACTAGATTTCTCGGGTATCTATGGTTTTCCTAATGGTTGCTATAAAAGAGTACTTAGAATTGTTCCAGAATTCTTTGGAAATGACAAGGACTCGACAATCCATCATATTGTTTCTTTCTGCAAGTTGATGGCGGATCTCAAAGTCTACCATGAGGATGATCTTATGATTGTATTTGCCTTAACTTTTGAGGGAGATGCAGAAGATTGGTTCAATGACCTTTGGGATGAAAGCATAGACTCAATGGCAAAGTTTTTTGAGAAGTTTCTTCTTCGTTGACATGAAGGAATAGTTGAAGAGATTGAGCAGTTGGCCAAAGAGTATGTTGCCCTCCTCCCCAGGACACAACCTGATTTTGAAGAGGAGATCCATGAAGATCTGGTTGATGAAGCATCACATGGCCCCGTGTTTGAAGATATTTTTGAATAGCCTTCTGATACGGCTGTAATAAAAGATGTTGAGCTGCCCCAAGCTTATGAACAACTTCATGTTGAAGATGAGAAGCCACCTCAGGTATATTTTGAAACTAATAACACTTGTATTGCAGATCTGCCTCATGAGAGGCTCTTGAATGACAAAAGTCAGACTGAAGAAGGGCTTCCCGTTGCTTATTCCAACCCTCTTCAGTGTTATATTAATAAAGCATGCACTCCAACGTGCCATATGATTGAAAACTTGAAAGATGGCTTCTGTTTGCAGCATGATTTTTTTTATGACAACCATACTTTGATGGCACTACCAGGACACATTTACAGCATATTTGATGAGACCTTGTTTTGGTTAATGACCAAACACACGGGAGAGGTTCTATTATTGATGAGGAGCTGAGATGGCTCCATTGGTTGTATCATTTCACTTGACATCTTTCTGTCACTTGATAGAATAGGTAGGTAGGCTGAATAAGCTCTTGCATGAACATTTACATTTGATAGTTTTCTCATTAGGCATTGTTCTATTTCAAAGTTTGTAATAAGCAGGTGGTTGGATGTGAGCGTGCATGCACGGGTTTGATGTTTACACTGAATCAAGCTTGATTGTGTAGTATCTCCCTTGTTTGCATAGCGCATCTTTTGCGGTTAGGAGGAAGAAGATCTAGTAGCTGCCCCATTGACACAAGGCCCTCGCGGGTTCTCCTTTGACTCCATTTCTCCCTTTAGGTATACCGACACTGGTCCATTAGTGGGGTTTGATCTTTCCCTCCTTTTGTCAACCATTCAAATACTCTTATGCTACAACCATTTCACTAAGGCAGCCTCTTCTAATCGCCTGGTCTGCCATTGTTTCCTGCCTTAGCGATCTTAACATTGGGGACGCCCCCCCTTGAGTTGGAGAAGAGCCAACCTGAAGTGAGAAAGAGAGGAGCGTGGTGACAGTGGCTGCTCTTTTCGCAGTTGCCATTGGGCCAGTGTGCCTAATTTTGGGCTTTGACACACGCACGCCGATCTTGAGCGGCAACAGTATCGAGAGGCGGTACAAGAAGGCGAGAGCATAAAGCTCCTCCTGAGACTTTCAGAGAAAGCATAAGACCTCAAAAGTACTTCGGTCTTATGAGCCGGCTTATCAGTGCAGGACCTTCATCATACGAAGAAGCAACAAGTAAACAGGTATGGATTGATGCCATGATTGAAGAATACAGTTGAATCACGAAGAATGATGTGTGGGAAGTTGTTCCCAGACCAACAGGAAAGTCAGTAGTGACATCCATATGGCTTTATAAAATCAAGCATGTTGCTGATGGCAGTGTGGACAAGTATAAAGCCAGATTCGTAGCTCGTGGCTTCACTCAGAAAGAAGGCATTGACTATGATGAAACATTTGCTCTTGTTCCCAGGTATACTACCATTAGAACCATCATTTCACTTGCTGCAGTGTTCTAATGGAAGTTACATTAGATGGATGTAAAGACAACCTTCCTCAATGGCAAGATTGAGGAGGAAGTCTATATTGAACAACCTGAAGGGTTTGTGACTCATGGGAAGAAGACCCATGTGTGTAAACTGAAGAAAGCCTTGTATGGACTGAAATAGGCTCTGAGAGTTTGGTATGCGAGGATGGATGGATTTCTCCATAGCTTGGGGTTTTCCAAAAGTATAGCTAATTCTAACTTGTACTTTAAGATTGTTCATAATCATGTCTTGATACTTGTTCTATATGTAGATGACTTGTTTCTTACAGGTGATGAACAGTTGATAGAATAGTGTAAGAGGGAGCTTACCTCTGAATTCGAGATGAAAGATCTCGGATTGATGCATTACTTCCTTGCCCAGAGGTCTGGCAAAAGCCAAGTGAGATCCTCCTGACACAAGGAAAGTATGCAGTGGATATCTTGCAGAGATTTGGGATGCAGGACTGCAAGTCCATGAGTGTACCCATGACTACCAATTTGACAAAGTTGCGTGACTCAGCTACTAGTTCACAGAGTGTGGACTCTACTTTGTACAGACATCTTTTTGGTTTCCTGATGTATCTCATACATACGAGACCGGACATCTGTTACACAGTGAATGCTCTGAGTTAGCTCATGTCCGATCCGAAGCACATACACTTGGTAGTTGCCAAACACGTACTCAGATATGTGCGAGGTACTATCACTTATGGGCTCAGGTATACTTCCAGCAGTGGCGTATTATTATTTGGATATGTAGATTTAGATTGGGCTGGCAATGCAGTAGACTGGAAAAGTACCTCTGGTTACTGCATTAGTATGGAATCAACAATGATCTCTTGGTCCAGCAGAAAGCAGGGTTCCATAACTCAGAGTACAGCTGAGGCAGAGTATATTGCTGCAAGTGATGCTTGCAAGGAAGTACTTTGGCTCATAAAACTTATATCGGATCTGTTCGTGGGAAAGCTTGACTCAACGATCATCCATTGCGATAATCAGAGTTGCAAAAAGCTTTCGGAGAACCCAGTGTTTCATGATAGATCGAAACACATTGAAATGAGGTATCATTTCATCAAAGACCTAGTGTAGAGAAGTGCTATGAAGTTGCAGTACATTTGTACGGATGAATAGATCGCAGATATCTTGACCAAGCCTCTGACAGGATCAAAGTTCGTGTACTTTCGTGACAAGCCTGACATGGTAGAGAATGCCTCTCTCGCTGAGAGGGAGTGTTGATCTTTCTGAGCAGCATTGAGAGCCATTTTCTTAGGAGAATGGGGACACCTGGTCCGGGACCATGGTGTAGACTCAACCTAGAGTTAAGTGATCATTCTGTTGAATGATGATATATGGTCCTTGACCACGATATGGACCCAGTTCTGCTCTGGGGGGACTCAACCTTGAGTTGAGTGACCATTCTGTTGAATGGTGACATCTGGTCCGAGACCATGATGTGGAACCAGTCTAGTACTGGTAGACTCAACCTAGATCTGAGTAGCCATTCTTTTGAATGGAGGCACCTGGTTAGTTACTAGGAATTCACCTAGTTCGGGACTAGGGACTCAGCCCGGGGCTGAGGGCCATTCTCCGGGAGAATGGAGGCGCTTGGTCTGTTACCAAGTATTTGACCTAGTGTCAAATTATGCAGCCTATGGCTGAGGCACTTGGTCTGTTACTAGGAAGGCACTATAAGCGATCTTCTCCAAGGCTTAGCTACCCTTGGTTAAGACACCTTAGTACCCAATCTTGGTTTCACACAGAGTGTGAGATAAAAGCATTAGTAATTCTCTCTGTTTATGATGATGTACTTTGAGTGGTGATGAAAGACCACCTTGACCACATGTGATGACCACAGGGACACTTGAAGAAGGCTAAAGCAAAACTCAAAAATACTTAAAGACCCTTAGTACCACTAAGGTGTAAAAGTGAAAGTGCAAAAAGACCTTTAGTACCACTAAAGGCAAAAGTCAAAATTAGATAAGAATAAAATATTATTATTTTGATCTTTCTAATTTTGGTCCACTTACAGGTGACTCAAAGGATATAAAAGAAGATCATTCCATTTCATTGTTACACACACTTGCTCTCACAGGTACAGTTGCTCCAACTGAAGATTTCACAGAAAAAGAAGGTTGATGTGATGCCCTAGCATGGATGAGTCTAGCTAGGGCATTCACACTTGTTTTTATGAACCCTAAGCTAGGGTTTTATCAACTGCAAGTTTCTATCAGTTTGGTGAGCCAGGGTTTAATCCTATCTCCTCTTCCTTCTTCTCATGAGCAACAGCAAAACTCTCACCGGGCAAATCTGAGTTTTACGGGCAACCCCATCTCTTCTCGGGCTGCCCTCTTCTTCTTCACGTGCTGCCTTAGTTGAGGGCTTAGCCCTTTCCTTCACTTGCGGGCACCCTCAACAGGCCTACCCGTGAGGGTTAAGCCTGCGGCCAACCCTCGGGTGGCCCTAATAGGCCTACCTGTGAGGTTAGGCCTGCAGCCAACCCTAGGGCAGCCTAGCAGGCATACTCGTGAGGGTTGTGCCTGCGGCTAGCCCTTAGGGCAAACCTTCTAGCAGGGTTGCAGGTCGGCAGCCACAAGGCTGCCCAACAACAGATCCAGGCAGAGATCAGGCTGCGGGCAGCACAGCTGGGTAGAACAGGCAGCAGGCAGGGCAGAACGAGCAGCAAGTCGGGTAGGTACGGAGCAGGTACAAAACATGTACAGGCAGGTACGGATAGGTACAAGGCAGCAGGAAACAACAGATCAGGGAAACCGTATAATTAGTTTTGGGCAGCCTGCTATTTTGGGCAAGAGAGAGAAAGTTAGGGCAGAAAAGCCCTAACTTGGTAAAAATCCATTTTGGCATTTTTGGAAAATTGATCTTCTTTGTAATTGTGGTATAACCTAGTTAGGGTTTGTGGATCTTTTGAAAAATCTCAGTCATCTCATTTACGAGATGAATTACTAATGCTTTTGGGGTTTTTGTCCTTTAAAGGTTTCCCCAGTGAAAAATCTTGTGTTCAATGTGTTGATGTGATTTGATGCACTTGTCATTTGTTTATGTCAATGTTATCGGAACCGGACCGGTCATCGAACCGGCGAAGCCCAAAATGTGAAGCGGACCGGAACCGGCAAAAAACCGGCTGACTAAAAAATACATAAAATATTCATATTTTGTAAAAAACATATATATTCATGTGCATACATATGAATCCAAACCATTAATATAGAAATATGCAAAGTTTCTCATATATATAGCAAATATGGGTGCAAATATCCAAAATACCACCTAGTGCAATAGATCTCTGAGGTTTTGAACCAAAGTACATTAACAAAGAGGCTCCAAAGTACATCAGCAAAGTTTTATTTTCTGGGTTTTTAAAAAAAAAATTGAGTTTCGTGAGTCCCCAGTCCAGACCGGCCGGTTCCGTACCCGGTCTGGAAAAAAATCCGGTTGACCGGACCGGCCGGTTCCGTGCCCGGTCTGGAAAAAAATCCGGTTGACCGGACCGGCCGGTTCCGTGCCCGGTCTGGAAAAAAATCTGGTTGACCGGACCGACCAACCCTGTAAACCGGTCAGACTGGCCGGTTTTGCCGGTTCCGATAACACTGGTTTATGTTAGTCTGCAAATTTTAAAAGTATTCATGCTAATGCTAAAAATTCAACAATGAGGGGGACGTAGATGTTCCTGGGCTATACCCACTTGGTGGGAGACGTAGGTTGATCGAGAGAGAGCTGTAATACATCTAGGCTGTACCCATTAGGTGGGAGACGTAGATGTTCCTGGGCTGTACCCACTTGGTGGGAGACATAGGTTCACTGAGAGAGACATGCAATACATCTGGGCTATACCCACTGGGTGGGAGACACAGATGTTCCTGGGATGTACCCACTAGGTGGGAGACACAGGTTGTCTAGTGGACATGATATGCATCTAGGTTGCTCTCCATATGGACGATGTCGTGTATGCTCCTGGGCTGATCTCCATGGGGTGGAAGACGCAGGCTGTCCTAGGGACGTAATGTAGGCATACGAGACGATGAGATGATTTGGATACAACGGGATGATAGTAGGAGACACAGGTTGTTGCTTGGGCAATGCAAAATGAGGACCTGGGCTGTACCTACTTGATGGCTTGCTTGCTGAGATGATGATGAAGTCCTAAATGAGATCTAGGCCTACATCCAGCATGAAAAAGGGTTGGCTCTGTAGAACTTCTGAGGACGTATAGATTCGAGAGATGTCGCTAGTTAATGGTCAACGAGATGAGAATGGCTGCAGCAGTGATGATGATCCAGCAAAGACGATGATCCAACGAAGACGATGATCCAACGGTGATGACGATGTCCAGAGATTGTGTCCAATTGTGGTGATGACCGTGTCAGAAGAATACCTTCCTTTTTAAGAGTGAGTGTTGTCGTAATGTAACTTCAGAAGATATTCTTTGTATTATTATTATTATTATTTTTACTATTATTATATTTTATTGTATTTTTGTTATTCCTCCTTTCGGGGATGTTTTCCCTCCGATCGGAGATGTCTTTAATGTAATTGGTCATGTAAAGAGTCGAGGTAATACTTCCGTTGTAAGTCGGGGTAATAGTCCCCAAGGAAATAATGTAAACTGTATTTTTGGTCTCCCACAAGGACAAGTCGGCCCAGTCAGTTAGAGAAGTCGGCCCTGTTGAGGAAAAAGGTCACACACATGATCAATATAAATAGGGAGGTGCCCTCCCTCATTTGGACACACAGCAACACAAGCAAGTTCGCTCCAAGAGATAGAGAAAGACAAGCTCTCTAGGAAGAAGAAGAAGAAGCTGCAGAAGACATCTTATCTTTGGTTTTTCTATCTTTGTCTGACATTGTACTAAGTGACGAATCTATACAAAAGAAGTTGCTGGGTTTTCTCCCTTGTGGTTTCCTAGGATAACAATCTTTGTCTTTCTTTTTGCTGTGCTTGTCTATCTTTCAGAGATCCTAGTACATTAAATTAAAGATCTAACATATTTGAATTAAAGTGCAAATTCTAACAAAAATGTATATTTAATTTTATAAAATTGAAAGCTTTGCTAATTACACAAATTTATTTCTTAATGTTTTCTGTGTTCTGTAATCTAGATTGAGGATGTCATGCAATAATCTGACTTAAAAGGTGGTTGATACTCTTTTGTCTGACTTTGTTTTCATGGAGTACTTGTTGGCAGGGCAAAATTTGAATGCATGGGCCTGTGGGGAGTCCGACACAAGAAACACCATAATTAAGGTATTGCTGTGATTTTGTGGATTTGATTTTTTAACAACTACCAGAACTTGCTTTGACAATTATTATATCAACTATGCTTTGTAAAATGCAAATAGTTATTACTAGGCATTGTAATTAACTCAACTAATTTGTATCTTAGGAATGTCTTTGCTGTGGTAAATTGGATTTTGCCACTCTTGAATGATGCAGAAATGTTGTTATTGTCATTTCATGAGTTCTCTTATAAGCCTGCCTTATTTACCTCCACAAATATGAAATAATAATAAGAGGAATGTTTTGCTTAGGACATTGGGTATAAACTTTTCAAAATTTAGCTTTGACTGAGTGTTGGGCATAGATTTTCCAGTTCCATGGTTGCCATTTTAGAGACATTCAGACATTAGTTGTACACATGGTCATTGTGATTAAACAAGTGGGACATCGTAGAGGGCAATAATCATGAGATTCAAGAGGAAGTAAATTGGCATTCATATTAAGTTAGCATAAATATTAAATATTACATGGGAATTTAGGATGAGAATTAGAATGGCATACACAATCCCAACATTTGTGATGATACCCTAATTTGAGAAGGGGATCTTCTTAGTAATCTATATAGTATAAAGGTTGCTCGTATGCAGTGGTTACAGACAAATGTTGGCCAACTAATTATGATTCCATCTTGTTCATCTTAGGAGGTTACAATTACAAGTGTTTGTATTCTTATTAAAATTTTGATGCAACAAAAGATACTAAATGATAAAGTCAAATGCAATAAAAGGATATAATGACAAAACCTCAGGCTAACATCTTCCCCCTCAGAAGTGATGTGCTCAAGTTCTAAATCTGGATTTCTCCTATAGGGAGTTAGGGAATACTGTTGTGATGACAGTAAATAAAAGTATTCATGTAAACACAAAATTAGTTTTACGATGGCCTAAATTTATAAAAAATAAAAGAATTTTCAATTTTTGATGAGAAAAATAGGTTGTTAAAAAAATGGAACAATGATAACTTGACTAGTATAAAATTATAAATAAAGGTCGGGTAGGCCTCATTTTGATACAACATTACACGACTTCATTTATTGTGCAACACTCCATTTATAGATGATTTTCAAATCATTGTTGTTTTAAACCAATAATGTTGAACTACCATAACTTCTGCATATGACATTGAAAATATGTCACATGACCAATAATATTGGGGACCCAGTAAATGATATATACAATGGAACAAATATAATTGATTATGGCCTCTCTAATACAATATATGATCACATGCATCTTAATGAACACGCCTAGTTTCAAGTCATCTAACAAATATAATTGATTATGGCCTCTCTAATACAATATATGATCATATGCATCTTAATGAACACGCCTAGTTTCAAGTCATCTAGTCAAAGTGACATGGTTTCCAGTTATCCTGCAGAAGTGACTTGGTTTCAAATGGCCCTACAAAAGTGACCTTATCTTAAGGTATGCATGTTATTATTGTAATCTATTAGGCATATAAATAGCTTATGATTACATTGTATCTCTTTAGATGTAGATATAGATGATTATATTAGGTGCATCTTTATTATGAGCCGTACTTTTGTCCTTTGTACTGATGCAAAATTCTTAATATGATTACATTATATTTACTATTTAGAGATAATAGTTCCCAATGTGAATGACATAAAAATATGCTATGTGGTACTGGAATATAATTATTCCAGATTGGAATGATGTCATAATTATATTATGTTGTAATGGGATACAATAACTCCTGACATTAAAGATGCTAGATATACAATTATTCTTCACTTTTCTCACCATGAAACTCTAGTAATAAAAATTGTGAAAGCTGAATTCCTTATAAACATCCCAACTGTTTTAGCTCTTGACATTAAAAAACGCTTTATCTACATAGTCTCCTTTGCCTTTCTGCCTTCCCGAACTTCTCATATCATCCATCTCATTTATAAATATAGACCCTAGAGACCAGAAGAACTAATTGCTTAAGGATGTTTGAGAGTGGTTCCAACCTCATCGGACTTCAAATGCAAAAGGTAGAATTTTAGACCCCATTCAAAATTCAACAGATTTAACAGTTTTTCAGGATTTCAGGATTTCAGGATTGCAAAGTTTCTACCAAATTCTATCATGTACGAGGGTATGAGATTGACATTTAATCAAGCACATCAACACCTCTATATACCTTGATGTTGGTGGTATTGATTGTTGAACTTCTTTGTCATGGCCTTAATAAAAAATGTATTCTTCACTCAAGCAAAATCACTTATTAAGCATTGGAATCTTTTTCTACCTTATTTTAATGATTGGAATAGGAAGTTTCATCAAAATTGTAGGGTGTTGAGTCATTGACTAATGTCCTTGGAGGATCAACTTTGAGATCAAGGATCAACTTTGATATATGTTACCACTCGAGTTGCACTCAGTTGGACTGTCAAGTGAGTTGCCAAAGATGAACATTGAACAGGTACTTGTGCAAATTCAGAGTTTAGAATCTTGTTGTGTATTGGGAGATACCTCATATTTTTTAAGAAGATGCTTAATTGCTTCCTTTCTTAAATAACTACTAGGATGCTTTTTGATGGGAGTATCATGAACCTCCTCTTCACTTAAATGTTCAAGAAGTGATTCCAAGTCTTCAATACTTTGTATCATGGAAAAAGGTCCATCATATGTTTCCGTGTGATACTCTGTCCTAGATAGGTAGAAGGTACAGATCTTTTCAAGGAACTTTTTAAAACCATTCATACTACCCCTACCATCATGCCACTGCTCTAAAAACATCCAAAGGAAGCTTGGAAAAGAAGTTATATATTTATTAGGAAGGCCTTGATAGAACCAACAACAGGCCTCACCCCAAAAAGTACTAGCAAACATTTCCATCATATTGTCTTCATGAAGAATATTGAAGTCAGCAATCAACTGAAGGAAAGATTTGACATGCCAGATGGCCGAATCACCATAATTTCCATGAAATGTTGGAAGCCAGCTATATGCATCCCCGAAACCATTACAACAGTTAGGAAAACCCGGGATGTTTGAGAAATCGATAGGCTGAAACATTCCGGTTAACTGGGCACCATACTTCTCCTTTAATTCATCCATATCAAAAATTAATAGTATGCATTTGATATAACCATTAAACCTTGTACTGAAAAGGTGGAGCTGTCAAGTGATGAGCTTTAAAGTTTTTAACATGTCGCATGGGCTCATCTACACACAACAAAACTTCACAAGTTTATGAGATAACAGGGTTTCATCCCTTCAATGGAGTCGGCATGTGAAAAACAAAAATAAGCATTTATAAATCTTTTCACAATTTTTTTTTTTTTTGCTTTTCTTTGTAAAAATAAAAACTGGAAAAAAGTCAGTGGAGTCGCCAGATGAAAACTAAAGATCTACTCTAAACATTCATCAAACAAAGCAAAAACAAAAAGGAAGAAAACAAATGTCGTACTCAGGAATAAAAAGATTTATCCCCGGCAACGGCGCCAAAAAGATGTTGCCGCCTTTCACACACCTAGGTCATGTGCCAGAAATCTTCAAGCCACTTGGTGTGTCATTGGGGGCAAGTCTCGAGTCAAGGCTGTCACCTTGTTCTTGACTCCTCCGTTTAGGCTCAACTCCTAACGAAGCCAAGGGGGGTAGACCCTATTAAGTTACTAAGGCTAAATTACTTAGTACGGTGATGTTAAACTGGATGAGTTACTTAGGAGTTTGAAATTTAACCATAAACAATCAAAGATGACAAGATACAAAAATGAGCGCACGAAAGCACAATGCTGAGACACAATATATATATATATATATATATATATATAGCAAGAAAATAACCAGTGCCTTAGAATGGAGTCAAAAATAACGTTAATGTACTTGCATGTGCTTGGAGTGAATGTTTTGCAATTGCCTCTTGGTACGTTTTAAGTTAATGTGAGGTGTGAGTTGATTAAAATTAGGCGAAGGGGTGGACTCCAGATATACCCGAGAGTACTTGGAGTATGTCCAAAACTAAACCTTCACGGCTACCCGCAAGGAATATGTGGGTTGAATGGAGTCTCTGGGGCTATTGTTCATAACGCACCCGTTAGGGTGTGACAGAGATCGACGCCCCGAGGTCACTTTTCAGAAGTTTCCGCTTCCTTTGGGTATTTTGCCACCGTAATGGTTTGATCTAGGTGTTGGATTTTCACCTGATGGTTTGTCAATTTGGGAGAGTGAGTCCTAATTATTCTAGTCACTCAAATGTTTTTGATACAGCTTGACTGATCGGACGAACCGTAGCCAAGTGCAGAGCATACACACCGAAGTCTTTGTCAATTTTAGTAAATTTTAAAATGGGTGTTCTTATTAAAAAGAAAACCCTCCAGGAACCTTTTTCGATCCAAGTGGATCTCAATCGGGGGATCAAGGAGGGGTTAATTTTATAATAGTTGAAGAAACAAATGATGAAAAGGAAAACATAGATACACAATTTCGGTTTTCTAATTAGTCTTATCACACATCTCTTTTCCCTTTCGGGCCAATCGGGAAGTCGTGGGGTAAGTATTGAGATTACTTTGAAATATCAAATATGGAATATGAAATTGATAATGAATCAAAGTATACTACCCTACAGGTTAGAGCTACTACGCTAGTTTGAAAAGATATGAACAAAAAGTAAAAAAATGACACCGACGCAAATCTGGTGAATAGGCTCGAAAGAGCCTATTCGAAATGACCTCTTCTCTTTATTAGCAACGATTTACAATAACAACAAATTAAAATTGATGCACTTTGGTCCTTGTTATCTAGGATCCAAAAGCTTACAACAAGCTTGTAACAAGCTCGAATTAAACAAGGTGGTGGGGGAAGCTTTCGGGAAGCTCCGATTCATCCAAGAGTTGGAAATTTGGCAGAGTCTCCTTCTCTTTTTTGTTGGACCTACTAAAAAACAGCGAGCAATCAAAATCAAATGTGCCCAAACACACTTTGAAAGTGTTTTGGGTTACTACATTAGTTACCGAAAAAAAACTTAAGTAAAATTTTGTTAAGTTGGGGTAATCTTGTTTTGCAAAAAGGAACCAAGGAAAGGGATCTTGGTTTGCTGTTTGGGCAGCCAATAAAATGTGCACTTTTATTGCAGAATATGAAACTTTAAAGTACAGCAAAGGAAACTACTTTAAAAGCAAGCTACAAATTTTCATTAAAATGCTTGCAAAAAGACGATAATTTCAGCTAGATCTCTTAAAATACAACTTTATATGCAAAACGAAACTGAGATCTAAACTTAAGAAAGGATCTTACTAACTAGATCTATATGTAATTTTCTTAATGAGACAGATCTAAGCAATAGACTCTTTAAAAGTAACCAATTTGAAGAGAAATTAAGATTTTGAAGGAGGAAGAGAGAGAAAGAGTGTTTGAAGCGTGGGAATGTTGGGCTTTGGATTCTGCTTTAGTGGAACACCGAGGGACTATGTCATTCAGAAGATACTCAAGATGAGGAAGATGTAAACCAACTCAACCTCTTCTATAAGCGAGATCATCTGCAACTTAGAAATCCTTGCACAAACAGATGGTTAAAACATAGGTGCAGCTGGAAGAGATAATTGGAAAGCATGCAATTAAACTTAAAATACATGCAAATCCAATAGATCTGGAACAAGCAGCAGTAAGAGCATAAATCAAACTAGAATAAACTCTTACCCTAACAGGAGGGAGCTCTCTCCTTCAAGGCCAACAATTAACCAACAAAACAATGATAAATAAAGCAGATTATACCTCATAAGCATTTGATAATCAACATCCACACATGAAGAGCATTACACCATAGATCTTGCCTCCAAAGCTTCTTTATTCCAGAATGAAAAACCAATACAGTACAAGAGCAACAACACCTCAATGCCAGTTCTAACTAGCTTGGAAGAGGCTGCTGTGCTTGGATATATACAAAAACTAGGAGATCCAGCCCAGGGGGGGCGCAAATCCCAAGGAGATAGACCAAATATGCTAATGGAGAGTCCATCAATGCTTGATCTGTGTCTAATTGAGCCAGGTCTGAATCTCACTGAGTGCAATTGTCAATGGGAGAGCTGATCTGACTGACACCTCAACCTGTTGACTGAAGCATCCACCAAAACTCATCCAGATGAGCCAAAACATGTTGAGGAGAGAGGGAGGGCAAAATTCCCCATAAAGGATGCTGAAAATCAACTTTGGATTTGATTTGATCACCTCCTTCAGTCAAGGATTTGTCAAATCTAGTCAATCTAGTTCAGATTGGCTGATTTCAATCAAATCGGCTGAGAATCCACTGATCTATGATTTTGGATTTGCTCCATTATTCATCAATTTATTAATTAAAATAATCAATAAATGATTTTTTGGGGCTTTCTGACCTGAGTGATGGAAAATCACTCAAAACTAGGAAATAGTGGGTCCATGGATTTACATGGTGCTCTTCGCTTGAAAATGAGCACCTACATGACTGAAACTGATTAATTGGCCCACTTTTATTACAAAATCAATTTTTCCAATTAAACTATTAAAAAATAGCCTAAGTTTTGGAAAATTTAAATTTTAATAAAAAACACTAAAAAAACAAAAAAAATGAAAAATTGAAAAAACCTAGGGGGACTTGGACATGTTCATATGACTCGACCATGATGTCTAGCATGTTTATACATTGACACATAGACTCTAATAACCTCAATAGGCCTAAATGCCAGGCCGACCACCCCAACTTTGGAGGATGGAGTGAAAAACTTAGAAATTATCAATCGTTTAGTCAACAACCAATAATAACCAAGGGATAAAACACCCTGGGCTGATCGGATTGACAAATAAAGTCTAAGAGACTGAGTCTTTTACAGACACTATCATGCTAGAACATTTATTACAATTCCCCCATGGGGTATGAACATATGATATAGTACAACAAGCACTTCCCAGAAGTACTTGCAAAGGTCTTCTGAAGTCTGAACAAGTTATCCTTGTCCGGTTCACCAGGCTCACTTGATAAAAAAACCACTAAGTACAACTTAGGTGGTAACAAAGAGAAGCTTTGGAGACAAGACGGTGTCATGTTATTGTGTGTGTGGATGAGCATTGCCATGTTTTACTGAGGTAACCTGTATCTATGTTCATAATTTGCTGATTGTTTGTGGATTCATTGCAAAAGATTGATAATAAGTTTATTATGATCTTGATAGGAAAGGAGTTTGTTAATAAGTTTATTGGCCATCTCTTTCCTTTTTATGCATGTTTAGAGATCTAGATTCAACATGTTTTATAAGTTTATATGCATGCTATTCTGAAATCTTTGTTTATGTATTAACCGGATCTCACAAGCATTTTGGCAAGTCTTTGGATTCAGTTGCATGTTCCTATCTTGGAGAGGGTGCTGATCTAGCTTGCTTCTTCACTTTCTCCAAAACTTTCTCAAATGCATAGTCCCTCGACATTCCACCGGAAAGCTCCACGGTTGATCTTCAAGGCTTCCAACACTCTTTCTCTCTCGTCCTCCTTATAAAAATCCAAATCTTACCTGGTTACTTTGGTTACAAGCTTTGTTGTCATATTAAAGTAAAACTTACATAGATCTATTATTTCAAAGCTCATAATCTAGATCTCATTTCTAAAAGGTTTCATTAAGCATTTTAGATCTAGTTCAGGGAAATCGTCCGTTTTGCATGGCAATTTAAAGAAAATCCATAGGTTGCATGCATTAGATTTCTGTTTTTGTTTTAAAAAGATTAAATCCAGCAGTCAGTGCATATCTCATTCGCTGTCCAAACAACAAGCCAAGATCCCAAGGAAAGCAAGCTTTCCTTGGGTCTTTTTTCACCGTTTTAGCTAGTTTTAACTTAGTTTTGTTTGGTTTAAAGTAGGCTGACCCAGAGGTACTTTCAAAGTGATTTTGGGCATATTTCATTCTAACATGCTCGTTGTCTTTTAGCAGGAATAACATAAAGAAAAGAAGTTGTTGTTTGAAAGTGGCTTTGGGATCGTTCAAATCCCCCCAGGGGACTTCCCTTTGACTGTAAATTTTAAATTTTGGGAAAGTTGTAAGATCTTGGTTTCATCCTTTATAAGAACCAAGAGGATTCAGATCATTTTACTGATATTGTAACAACAAATAATAAAAGTTTCCTCCGAATAGGCTCTTTCGAGGCCATTCCCCATCCCCCCCTGGGGGAATTCGCGCCTTTTTTGTTATTTTTTCGCATTGTCTTATTTCTATTTGCTTTAGATTAGTTTCATTCATGCAAAACAACATGCTTTGATTACTTTATCATATTTTCCACATTTCAGTATCAAAGTAACTTGAATACTTACCCCACGACTTCCCGATTGACCCGCAAGGGGAAAGAGATGCGTGTTAGGAATAATTAGAAAGCTTGTGATTTGTTTTTGCTTGCTGCTTATCATTGATTTTTGTAAGTAATTGTTCTAAAATCAACCCCCTCCTTGATTCCTCGATTGAGGTCCACTTGGACCGAAAGAGGTTCCTGGAGGGTTTTTCTTTCTAAGAAAACACATCCTTTAAAATTCACTAAAATTGACAAGACTCCGGTGTGTATGCTCTACACTTGGATGCGGTTCGTCCGATCAGTCAAGCTGCATCAAAGCAACGTGAGTGACTAGTTTAATTAGTCTTCACCTTCCCCAATCAACCACCATCAGGCGAAAATCCAATGCCTCGATCAAACCGTAAGCGGTGGCAAAATACCCAAAGAAAGCGGGAACTCCTGAAAAGTGACCTCGAGGCGTCGATCTCTGTTAGACCTTCGGGTGCATTATGAACAACAGTCTCAGAGACTCCATTCAACCCACATATTCCTTGCGGGTAGCCGTGAAGGTTTAGTTTTGGACATATTCCAAGTACCCTCGGGTATATCTGGAGTCCCCCCCTCGACTAATTTTAATCAATTCATATTTCACATTAACTTAAAACGTACCAAGAGGCAATCACAAAACATTCACTCCAAGAACATGCTAGTACATTGATTATTTTATGACTCCATTTTAAGGCACTGGCTATTTTCTTTTTATATATATATATATATATATATATATTGTGTCTCAGCATTGTGCTTTCGTGCGCTCATTTTTTATCTTGTTATCTATGGTTGTTTATGGTTAAATTTCAAACTCCTAAGTAACTCATTCAGTTTAACATCACCATACTAAATAATTTTGCCTTAGTAACTTAATAGTGTCTACCCCCCTTGGCTTCGTTAGGAGTTGAGCCTAAACGGAGGAGTCAAGAACAAGGTGACAGCCTTGACTTGAGACTTGCCTCCAAGGACACACCGAGTGGCTTGAAGATTTCTGCCACGTTCCCCCCAGGTGTGGAAAAGGCGGCAACAGGTCACCACTGAAATCCTCTCAATGGTTAAGGAAATCTTAGTTCTGGCAAAGAAAAACTGCTATACAAGGCTCTGAAATGGTTGAGGATGTAAAGATCCATGCTAAAATCCCATTTGAATGAATAGCTCCGAAAAATAAAGAGATCAATCTGTATGCTACATCATGGTAGCCTAGCTGCAATATATATGTGATACTAGGTATCATAGCATGTTACTTTTTGGACTTTGTGGGCCATTTAGGCCTTATTGATTATGTATTTTGTTCCAGAATCCAAATATGTGTTCCATAGTACACTTCGTGCCATTTTGATATATTCACCCTTATATGGTATATACATGAGTAAACTTTGGATATTTTGTCTCTAATGCTTTGGAATCATGGATTGGAATATTTAAAATTAGATATTTTATGTGTTTTTGAGTAAACCAAGTCATTAAATTCAAATTAGGCGAGTCATTGCCTATTCATTCATCACCGATTTCGAGTCTGAGTCCGAGTTGACTCTTGATTGATTTCGAGTTCGAGTTTCAAAACATCGCTCACAATATTAGACAACTTCATTGTTGAGATCATAAGATAGTGGATCTATGGTGAAATCTTCAATTAACCGTAGTTCAACAAAGTGAAAGATACAACAAAAAAGAACCAACACTTAAATGATGTACACAACAGAGATTGTTGTAAGATCCAAGCACATGAACGAGAGGATCACTCTAGAGAGAGATTTCCCTTGGGATTTTTATCAAATAACAACTTGAATGAGTGATTTAGAGATGAGAGTGATGCATTTATATACCTCCGTTAGGGTTTAGGGCACTAGCCTCAAAGGGATGACGATTGGTCTAGTCAAATATAGATAAATACAAAAAGGTGGGTCGATTGCTCATATGTAGGCTTAATAAAGCAACCAATACATCAACTAGAGGGTCAACATGTGGCCTTAAGTGAAGATCAACCATAATCTCAACACTCCTGCTTAGGTTGAGCAAGGGGCCACAAAGAAGGCATTGCATCCAAGAATCATCATAGTACCCCCCTGTAATGTTCCGTTTTTGATAAAAGGGAATAACTGAGGACTAATAGCACTAGGAGCAGAAAGGTACATCAATTTAGTATTATTAAGTCATCAGTGTACAAAGAAGGCCATTAGAGTTCATATCCTAAAGCATGCGGAGTATGCAGGCTTTGTTTAGCAGTATTAAAGTCAACATCAAATTAGAATTGCATGCATGTTAAAGTGAAGCATAAACCCTAAAAGTGACATGCAAACCCTAAAAGCATATCAAGATCTATTTAAGAAGGGTTATGGGACTAAAGGACATATGTATTGTTATTGCTGATTGATTTTGGAGTTTCGAGTAGCAGCACAGCGTGCAATTGCGGCAGTTGGGGTTGGAGACGGTGTCTTCAGCTAGCGAGGGTTCGACAGTGAGATATCTGCCCTAGTCTCTTATTGGGATAGATCATCCAGGTTTATCCATTGCATCCATCATATACTACAACATTCGAAGATCCAACAGATTCCGAAGGGTTATTAGCAGATCCACGTTTTGCAGCCGGAAGTAGCAGGGAAAACACAGAAGGATTCACTGGGACCACAAAACCCAGTCTTTCCTCTGCATGTCAGCTTCCTCTTTCTCAACAGGCCTATCCTATGGTATCCAGTGATTATCAACCATCAGTTTGCTCACCTGGAGCAGCTATCAACCAAACAGATCAATTGGGGGCGTGAGCAACATAACTGTGAATCAATTCGCTAGGGCACTTAGAGGCAGCCAAACCTATGCATGTGCCAGGCCATCTCTCTGGCATCAACAAACGGACAAGCTCAGAAAGTTTTAGCCCAAACGAACCTCTCCTCCTACAAAAACGTCACCTTCAGTCTAGAGGGTTTTTACGGTACTGCGGGGCGGTAACACCCGAGGAAAAGAGCATTATTAGACCACCCATCTGGATCCTTATGCATGCAGCTATCTCTGGAGTCATTATCAGCTAGAATATCAGTGGTAAGTGTTAATTTCTCTCTGCAAAACCCTAACCCAAATACAGCTATATTTTAGGGCATTTTTGCATGGCGAGTTTGCATGCACAGTTATTTTGCAAATTTGTATGAGATTGAGTGTGCGAGTCAACACTATTATAAAACATTAGAGAATATCAGTATTTGGGATATTACAGTGGGGTCAGAGCATGTTCTTGGCCAGCTGTGGGCATGCAAAAGTGTAAATGAATTAAGAAGACCAATACAACATTACTTACCGGAGACAGAGGTTTAGAAACAGTGATAGAGGAGAAGAGGAGTTAGAGGACATAGAGTATCAGTTCAGAAAGGGAAAAGAAACAATGGCCAATGATGATAAAACAACTTTCAATAGTCTCATATTAGCCATAAAAGAACTCACTACTGGGCAAAAAGAAATGATGAGTACCTTCAGGCAAATGACAGAGAAAAATGGGCTCACCCCACACAGTCCCTTGTTTCCCAATAGTGATAGGGTATCCACCAGTAGTAGTGGGGAGCACTTACATACCAATATGCAGAGCCATCCTCATATATACAACAAGCCTTCTTGGCCTACCATGCCTCAATTCTTAGATAGTCTAGCTGCAGTGCCTCTAGCACAAGTAGAACTAGAAGAATCCATGAGTGCCTATCTGAGAGAGTATAGAGCTTTAGGAGATGACTTTCATTCAGCCATGACCTTCATTGACTTCTGACACTTTAAAAGTAAGAACAAACCCAGAGCTTACAATAGGCCATTCACCCAAAACTATGAGTTACAGCGCACCGTAGGGAAACTGACTATCCCTACCTTTGAGGGTACCCGAGGTGGCCCAGCCCAAAATTGGGTGCAAAAGTTGGATACATACTTCCAGCTCAACTCCATGATTGAGATAGATGCCATTAAATTGGCTACTTTGCATTTGGATGAGGATCTCCTTAAAGGCATAGTTGGGGGAGGAAAGAAAGATGAGCATGAAGCACAGGTTGTTGGTAAGCTTCATTTGGAGTTAACAGTACATGATGAGGATGTGCATGAGGAGATAGCATTAGAGCCATCCTGTGAGTCTAGCGATACCAACACATCCGATAGTCAGATTGTGGACAAGTCGTGTGATGAGTTGGAGTTGGGGTACACTCTTCATCACCTATAGCAGGAGTCCAAACAATTATGACATGCGAAATACATGAGGTGCAAGGCAATGGGCACAATAGTCGAGATAGTGGCCAATCACACATGGCAGTTAGGGAGAGTTTATACATGCATGAGATAGAGCTTCCAGATGGTAGTCACCGAAAGAAGATTGAACGTGTTAAAGAAAGCATTCTAGCAATGAAAGAGAGGACCAAGATACTTCGGGACACCATATTACAACGAGATGTTGAGCTTACAACTCTTTGAGTTGTATGCACTGAGTCAGCAGTTAGGCTTTCTAGTATCGGAGAGCAGTTAGATTCCTTGATGGTGCAATAGAAGAAACATACTATTGCATTTCAAAGCAATCCTCTTCAGGAGTACATAGATAAGGCTTGCAGTAGCTTGAGTCCACATTTGCATAATGGAGGATGGTTTTTACAGGTTGGGAAGGATCGAGAAATTGGGCAATAGTATATGAGCATTCTAGTTGAAATCAGAAGGGCAGAATGTCAGCTTAGTAGGATTATTCCTTGTGATGGTGCTTATGGAGAAGGTCCTTTTCGGGGGTTGGACTGGAGAAAGATTAAGAGTTGGTGTCGTATTGAGTGGGTGATTCTTGGGAAGACATTCCTAGCCAAGGGTATAGTCCCGCAAGAGCATTCGGATATTTGGGATGAAAGATGCACAACTTTGCATTGGGATCCAGGTGGGAGACCTTATGAGGGATGGATACAGTGTTTATTGATGGTGTTACTTAGGTGTCCACAGGATGCTCCTGATGTCGATACTACACAGGGTAGCGGTGGATGCATTTTGACCTCTGCAATTCTCAGGTTGATTTGGGACCCTGGTATTATAGTGACTGATAGTTTAGTGATTGCTAGAGGATGCTTTCAGGAGGTCTCTTGTGATGGTACCTCGTTTTCACCGTGGTTAGTCACTCTACTTATAGGAGGCTTCCATGGGACATTTTGTGATGGTACCGTGTAGTGCAGTGCTTTGAGTAGAGGGTGCTATAGATCTTCTAGGATAATTTGGGACCCTGGGATCATCCCCGGATTCAGCTGGTTCAGTTTGATTGATTGTGGAGTTGCGTTGGCATTGCTTGAGGACAAGCAATCTTTTGGCGAGGGAGGACTGTAATGTTCCGTTTTTGATAAAAGGGAATAACTGAGGACTAATAGCACTAGGAGCAGAAAGGTACATCAATTCAGTATTATTAAGTCATCAGTGTAGAAAGAAGCCCATCAGAGTTCATATCCTAAAGCATGCGGAGCATGCAAGCCTTGTTTAGTCAATATTAAAGTCAACATCAAATTATAATTGCATGCATGTAAAAGTGAAGCATAAACCCTAAAAGTGACATGCAAACCCTAAAAGCATATGAAGATCTATTTAAGAAGGGTTATGGGACTAAAGGACATATCTATTGTTATTGTTGGTTGATTTTGGAGTTTCGAGCAGCAACATAGCATGCAGCCGTGACAGTTGGGGTTGGAGACGGTGTCTTCAGCTAGCGAGGGTTCGACAGTGAGATATCTGCCCTAGTCTCTTATTGGGATAGATCATCCAGGTTTATCCATTACATCCATCATATACTACAGCATTTGGAGATCCAACAAATTTCGATGGGTTATTAGCAGATCCACGTTTTGCAGCCGGAAGTAGCAAGGAAAACACCGAAGGATTCACTGGGACCACAAAACCCAGTATTTCCTCCGCATGTCAGCTTCCTCTTTCTTAGCAGGCCTATCCTACAGTATGCAGTGATTATCAGCTATCAGTTTTCTCACCCGGAGCAGCTATCAGCCAAACAGATCAGTTGGGGGTGTGAGCAGCATAACTACTAATCAGTTCGCTAGGGCACTTAGAGGCAGCCAAACCTTTGCATGTGCCAGGCCATCTCTCTGGCATCAACAGACGGACAAGCTCAGAAAGTTTTAGCCCGAATGAACCTCTCCTACAAAAACGTCACCTTCAGTCTGGAGGGTTTTTATGGTACTGCGGGGCGGTAACACCGGAGGAAAAGAGCATTATTAGACCACCCATCCGGATCCTTATGCATGCAGCTATCTCTGGAGTCATTATCAGCCAGAATATCAGTGGTAAGTGTTAATTTCTCTCTGCAAAACCCTAACCCAAATTCAGCTATATTTTAGGGCATTTTTGCATGGTGAGTTTGCATGCACAATTATTTTGCAAATTTGTATGAGATTGAGTGTGCGAGTCAACAATATCATAGAACGTTAGAGAATATCAGTATTTGGGATATTACACCCTCGTTAATTTTGATTTGGGGTCATCAGAAGCCATATCGCTCGTGAAGAAAACCTTCATGATCTTCGTTGGGATTGATAGTGCTACAAAGAGTCTTTGGTAGACAAATTGGTATTTGTTAGAAAGAAGAGGGCCAACTGAAATAAGGGCCTTAGATGGGGATGACTTTGACCAATGAGAGTAGCAACACCTAACTTAGTATGAGATGGGAACAACAGGTGAGTAGGACGATTCTCATCATCTTCATCTAATATCTACGCACCAAAATGGAAAGTGTCATCATTGATCTCAACATCATTAGATGGATAAGCATCACTAGGCTACAAATTTGGGGTGGTAGTTATTAAATTGAGCACATAGATCTGTGGACAAACACAACTCACAAGATAGATCACACAATTTACTCAGCAATTAAAGAATGAAACAGTGCAAAAATGGCTTGCAACTGTGAATGCTTTCATTAATAAAAAAGTAATTAGATAATAATTACAATGAAGTACAATGGCTAAATTGCCTCATGCAATTCGAATCCTATGTGAGGAAATTCGAATTGGTTTGACTCTATTTGACTGAATGGTTAACTGACCTTGTCTAAATCATTACCGGAGGACTGAATGGTTAACTGACCTTGTCTAAATCATTATTGGAGTTCATCAGAGTTCTAAATCACAACTCAAGTGTCTAATTCAGTGTTAACTAAGCCTAACTGACTGTGGTAGGTGAGAAATGTGCATCTCCTGAGTCCTGAGAGGATGCATCCTAGCAAAGATGAAAAAGATCCGCCTGTTAACATACAATCTGCTATCTATGAGAGAAAGAATGGTGGTCACCCTCCCTTTTACCTAACCTTGCACATTCAGAATATGCTCCTGCATAATTGCATGTTGGATTCCGGAGCAGCTATGAATGTAATGCCTTTGCACGTCATGAAAGAAATGGGATTGGAAGTGACTAGGCCTTATGGAAATGTTTGTGGCATAGACTCGAGGCGAGTGCCATCCTATGGTTTGATCAAAAACCTTAGAGCTGATTTGTTTGCATGCTTAGATATCTCTACTATGATGGATGTAGTTGTTATTGATTTACCCCCAGCATATGGAATGCTTCTATCTAGAATCTGGTTTAGGAGGATACCTTATGATGGATCTATCATACCTTTGTGTCCCAAACTCTGACGGAGCTTTGATCAGGATCAATAGGGAGCCTTGCTAGGAGAAGCATTTGGAGACTTTTGAAGAAGGGATTAAAAATACATATGGGGAAGAATTGTTAAATAATGCTAAGGCCCATTTTGTAGAAAATGCAAATGAAGTGTGGAAATATAGGCAGCCTGAAAGCATGTTCATGGCAATGGAAGACTCTGACTTCTCCTCGGAAAAAAATCAAACAACTCAAAGTGTCGAGATGATTAGTTTGGAAATGCCTGAGGGTGAATGCTCAGAGGATTTAGGAAGAAATGAGATCCCATTTCAAGATCTTGTGATTGATGGTGATGAAGTTAATGATGCCAGGCATATTATCCCTCGTAGAGTGAATGAGTGGTCTGCTTTGATTGACTAGAATAGAGAAAGAGAAAGTCAAGGACTAGAACCTATTTATCCATGGGAAAGCCATCTTGAGGTGTCTGGTGTAATAGAGGTTGATGATGAGGTCAGTAACGCCCATGCTCATAATTTAGCTAGGTCATTGTCTCATTCATCTTTAGAAGATGGTAGCTTAATTCAAGTCTGTGATAGCTCTCTAAGTTGACAAGAGGATGCTTTAATAAATGATGCGCCCGAAGGAGATTTTTGTCTAAATAATCTTGCCATGTTTCAAACTCCTTCAGCCATGCCAATTAATGCCTTGTTTGCTTATCCTCTCATTCCTAATTTTCTCCTGCCACTTGAGTCATCTAGTTTTTCAAATCATGATCTATCTCACGTTCCTAGTTCTCCTGCACAGCAGCCTAGAGTAGAACCAGCTGACCTAGAGGGTATGCCTATTCATGTTCCTACGGGGGAAGGATCTAGCCACGGTAATGTTATATCCCATAGTCCTCATCCTTCAGAAGAAGATAGAGATTTCTGGATAGTGGGAGAAACTGTCAAACATGTAGTATCTCCTCATAGTGATAAGCCTAATGTGAGTCCACAGGGGGTAAGGGAAGAAATTAGAGAGATCCTAGTTGGTAGCATAGCCATTCCCATTGATGGTGGTCCACCTAGATTTGATGTAGTGCCTCCCAGCCACAAAACATCGTTGATGTCCATCCGATGCCTATACGTAACATTGAAGTAGTTCCCGAATCGGTAAATAGGAATAGATTTCCCACCGGAAGTCAAGTCCTTATCCAAAACCACTTGCTGCATTTCTGATCGGGGCAAGCTAATGATCTATGGGTTGGACCTTTTTCTGTAGAACGTTGTGTTGGTGATATATGTTTTCTTGTTACTAGTACTGGGCGACAGATTCTGCTTCCTGTCAACCAGAGAGAATTGAGGGGATACATTCCTGACCCCACTTAGCCTTGAATCCCACTTTGTATAGTAGAGTAGGTAGGACCTGAATAAGCCTTCCCGGCAGTAGTATAGAGTTTTGCTTTGTTGTTTGAAGCTCACTTTTGAAGCTCTTAGTGTAATTCTGTTTTCCTGCAAAATAAAAATCAAACTTTTATTGAAAGGTTATGGTTATAGATTAGATTTATTTTTTGCTTTTCATTTTCATGCATCTTTTAGTATTTATATATTTTCCACATATTGTTCTGACGACCGGTCTATGAGTTTGGTAATCTTAATTTATTAACTATTTAATTATTTCCATTTTTTTTAATGTTTGTAACATTGCCACCTCCTTGAGGAATGCTTTGTCCTCAAAGCATAATAAATTGGATTTTCTCTGTCTAAGTATGTTTCTCTAGCGGCATTATCTTTTTCCTTATCTAGTTATAAGAGCTTGACTTGGTTTCCAATTTTTGTATCCTCAAGATACTTTTGTAAGGTTTGCATCATACCCTGAAGTCTTTTGACTTGGTTATGTAACATAATACCTCAAAACTTCTTGGGTCCAAACTTGC
The DNA here is from genome assembly GCA_001517045.1 of Pseudotsuga menziesii. Taxonomy (NCBI): domain Eukaryota; kingdom Viridiplantae; phylum Streptophyta; class Pinopsida; order Pinales; family Pinaceae; genus Pseudotsuga; species Pseudotsuga menziesii. Next base: position 900,025 of record LPNX010398360.1, read on the forward strand.
CTCGCCTTCATTGTTGTATGAATTTCTGAGCTTCTGGTGATTTGTCCATTAGTGGCACATTATTTTTCTTGATATCAGAATTTTCAACACCATATAATTTATAATGTTGTAACTTATCTTTCATGGGTATAGTTGGAGTTTTAAGTTTGGATTCTTGCTTTTTTGAAACCTTGATCTTCTCACTCTTCCTAGGATGCGGTGGAATGTATCTTGTGGTTACTTCTTGTGTTTTTTGTTTTTTTCCGAGTTATCATTTCTCTTTGCAATGCATCATCTTCACTTTTCTTTGCCACGAGCATGAAATTGATGCTAGTGATACTTTTGTCGGTGTTTCGTCATAATCAACATTTGAGTTTGCCACTATGACTTTGTTTTCTTTCTCCTTGTTTCTCATTTTCATCTCCTCTAACCAATGTCCTTTAGAATCTTCAGCTACTTTGTTAACTTTATTTGTGAATAATTTATGCATGTTAGCAATCAATCTTTTGATTTTGTTGTCTAATACTTTTTGGCCTTTCGCTAGCTCTTTTTGAGACTGTTATCCACTAATTTTGCACTTAGTGGATTTTTGGTGAGCCGCCAGAGTATTGAACAAGTACACTTGTTCATGATCAAAGTTCAGAAGTCCGCTAGCCTTTTTTTGGGAGTCTGTTCGAAATTTTTTGTAACACATGTTCATACCCCCTTGGGGAAATTGTAAAAAATGTCCTAGCATTTAAATTTTTATAAAAGGCTCGGCTTCCCGGACTTAAGCATCAAGCCGACTAGCCCAGAGTGTTTTTTCCCTTGGTTATTATTGGTTGTTGAACAAACGACTAATAATTTATGAGTTTTTCACTCACACCTCCAAAGCTGGGGTAGTCATCTCGGTGTTTCGGCCTTAGGAGGTTATTAGAGCCTTTGTGTCAGTGTTTTTCAACATGCTAGGCATTCAAATTGAGTCGTATGGACATGTACTAGGTCCCCCTAGAGTTTCGTCTGATTCCGAGATTTTTTTTTAAAGCCATTTTTTAATGGTTTAAATGGAAAAATTTAAAATCTAAAAAAAGTGTGATTCAGAGTCCGTTTTTGGCGTGGTTGGGCTCATTTCCAAGCCCAGAACAACATCGTTATCTTAGGGGCCATTTTCACTATGTTTCGGTCGACTGAAGCATCCCAGAAGGCATCATTTGGCTAACAAAGCATCAGAGTGGCATTTAATTGCTAATTTTGGAGAAAATGCACCAAAAGTCAAATAATTAAAAAGTCAAATTTAATTAAAAAAATGATGAATGGGTGACATGGCATGTGGGCCATATTGAAGTGCGACCCTCTTCCACATGATATGAGTTAGAACTTTGGATAAAAGAGGTGAAGTCGATTTAATTCATGAGGAGGGTGACATGAGGAGAGCTCACGAGTGGTGTGAGGGAGGTGGTGAATGGGATTGGGGTGGACCCCTCCCCTTTATTATAATATTTTAAAACCATAGTATGATATCCAAAGTAATTCCCTACAATCGCATGGTTTCAAAGGTTTGGGGGTGTTGTCATGCTATATTAAAAGCGTGAGCATGGTTGCACTAGAGTGGGGAGGGTGGACCCCTCTCTCCACACGTTGAATAAAAAGGATGTGGCATATGTTATGTTCACAATCCTTATGTTAAATAATGTTAATCCTCCATCGCCAAGCTGCTGTACGGTTCACGTGAAGATTCAAAGGCTCGCGCGTGTGGAGTTTGGTGAGGAGATTGGATGACTCGCTCAGTTGGTGATGTGTTGGCATTCGTTGGGTGAAGAAGGTTAGTTCCTCTTCACTTCAACTCTGTTTTAGCTCAGTTCGATTCCTCTTCAATTGAGTCACACTGAGCTTGATCCTTAGTTCATTAATTCCCCCCCGGGGCTTGGTTTTTGTATAAATAGAGGCTCTTCTTCCTCATTCTGGACAGATGGAAGGAACCTCTGCTCATGTAACTTGTAATTGCTTATATTTTTATGAATAAAGTTGAGACTTTGGAGGTCAGACTAATGGTGCAAGAATTCTCGTTGTTGTGAATGTTTGATGAAATAACCGAGGTGATACCTGCTTCGCTCTTTTTCCTTTTATGCAAGTATTGATTATCTAGCTAAGAAGATTATATGCTAATCCATAGAATAGACATTTGAAGGTTCAATTTGTTTATTTATGAATATTATCTAAGATCTAAGAGTTGCATGTTGTAGTTGGTTATACGTCTGCACTTTTGATTTGATTTAACCTACCATATTAGATCTAATCACTTGTTTGAAGGGTTCTTTAGCTGTGCAGATCACCAAGCGTGGAGTAAGATTGGAGCTCGGTTGCATCTTGTCTTCTTCACCACATATTTTGGATCTAACGTTTCTTGTTTTTTTTCCAGGCATCCTCCTCCTCGATCTTGGTCAAGCTTGGGTTTGAGTTCCTTCTCTTTCCTTCTTCAAAACTACAAATCCTTTTTTTTTTGGTTACTTTATTGTTACAAGTAAAAGCAAATCTAAAATGTTTATCATGCCTTTTTACTTGCAATAGGATTAGATCTAAAATACAATGTTATCAGAACCGAACCGGTGGTCGAACCGGTCGACCCTGGGAACCGGAATCAGACCGGAACCGGACAAAAATCGGGAAACAAACCGGATCAAAAAACCGGTTGAGCAAACATACATAAAACATTCATATTTTCAAAAAATACATATATATCCATGTGCATCCATGTGAATTCAAACCATTATAAACAAATATGTCAAGTTTCTCTAGTATATAGCAAGTAAGAGCATATAAAACCAAAAAAACATCGATTGCAAATACATAACTAAAGAAAAGTACATCAACAAAGTGGTTATAAATGGCCTCTAAAGTCAAAATATAAGCATATGATTACAGTCTAGACTCTAGAATCTACAATCTAATGATTCTAATCATATATCATAATTATCTGAGTCCTCATGCTCAGACTTAGAGTCATCATCTACATCCTCAACAAGAGCATGGCTTGACTCCCCTATAGGCCTGAAGGCACTTTTCTAACTGCAACATCAATGTTCACATCCTCTTGCTGTGGAAGAGGGCCCAAGTCCATTCACAATTAAATGTGATTGATATGGAGGGTGGGAGCCTCCTTTTATAACATTAGAAGGGTCGTGGGTCAATTAAACAGCTCACACGTGGACCCTATTTTTTATTTTATTGAAAGAATTTGAAATTAGCTATTTTTGGGGGTCCTTGGCGTTTTTGTACAGAACCAGCCGGTTTTGTTCTGAACCGGACGGTTTGGAGAAAATCGGGCGGTTTTGTACGGAACCGGGCGGTTCATCCTCGAAACCGGTCAATTTCATATGGAACCGGCCAAAAACGGTTTGAGTGCATGATTTGACTCGGTGAAGCTTGTAAACCGGTCAAACCGGGGGTTTTTTTCCAAACCGGTTGGGTTTTGATAACATTGCTAAAATATTTCAAGTTTTCATCTCTAGATATTGGATCTAAATCATTAGTTGCTTTCGTACTTAAAAGTCCAAAATTTTCCCATTTTTACAAGTACTAAAGTAGTGTATTTTTTATGTATTTTTAAAGTATTAACCTACTAATTTCGCATTGTAAGCTTGCTGGTTTTTAGCAGGTATATGAAAAAAGGGAAGGATATGCTGCCAAATTTTTGAGTCTTAGGCCATCCGGAGCACCCATACTCGATCCTACCTCCCCCTCCTTCATTTCCCTGCTTTCCCAAGCGGTTTTAGGGCCTTTTTGACCTCTTTTTCAAGGATCAAAAGTCACCCTTTCTTTTTTAAGCATTGTAACATGTTAATAAAGAGCAAGTGGGACAAAGGCCCCCACACTCCCCTTCCCCCAGTTGGGGGAAGTTTGTATTGCCTCTTTTGCTTTCTTTTTTCTGTTTTAGTTTCGCATGCATAATAATTGTTTAGAGTAGTTTAGTTTGTTTTTGCTTTCATAAAAAGAAAAGAAAAACTTTGTCTAGTTTAGTTCTAGTTTCACATTCTTTGCTTTATATAAATTGCAAAAAGTAAAAGGATTCCAAAATCTCTTGAATCTCACCGAAAGGTGGATCAAGAGTGCTCTCTATCAGAGAGTTTACTGCTTTATTTATTTCCTTTTGGCATCTGTTTCTTGTTTTCAATAAATCTCTTGAATCTCGCCATAAGGCGGATCAAGAGTGCTCTCTGTCGGAGGGTTGTTACAATGGTTCTTCTTCACATCTAATTAAAATCGGAATAAACATTTGTGCTACGCTGGGTATGCTCTACCCAGTTGGGATATCCAGAAGCAGTCGTAGACTTTTCCAATTATCTCATTTTAATCCAAGTCACCTTAATAAAAGTAACCACCCAACAACGATAAGTGAAAATCCGGCACTTCGGTTAGATTTTGTGTGGGCAAATTCCGCTTGGGGACGCTGGAACCACTGTACTTAGATCTTGGGGGCACCGTTAGGCTACATCCCTGGTTGGTGTAATGTTGAACACTCCCTTGGGACTTTGGCAGCCAACATGTCCTTGTATGGAGCCACCAAAGCCTAAATTCTTGGAGATCCCCTTTCCCTGTAATAATCAACTCATCTTTAAAAACTTACATTAAAACTTACCAAGAAGCACCCGCAAAACAATCTCTTGCACCCTATTTGGCACTGGTCTTCAGTTTAATTTGCTTATTATCTGTCTAAAGCATTGCTAGTTATCTTCTTTTCGTATCACGAATGCTTTACTTTTAATCTGCAATTATTATGTGATTGGTTATCTTTAATTCTATTTGCAAGTGTTTACTGGGTATTTTTTTGTAAGTTTCTTCACCAAAAAACTCCTAAACAACACCCATCCGCATCATAACACTGAAAACAGTTAAAATACAAATAACCTTAGTAACTTTCTGTAGGGACTACCTGTTATCTACTTGAATGGCACTTCTCCATCCGAGTGTCGACATTCCTTATGTTGGCACACAAAAGGACATTTATGGATTGAAGGTTGCCTAAGACACTATAGATGGGCATGCTATGAACTACATTTATCATCCATCCAGTTGGTTATTTTTACCTTTGAATATGTCAAGTGCTGTACGCGCCTTTTCCTATATGCAACTCGCGTACATATGCGCCTTTTATTAAAGCATGTCGCGTGTTGTACGCGAGTATTTGTAATTGCATCTCGCGTACAGATCTGTACGCGGGCTCCCCTTAGAGCAACTCGCGTGTCATACGCGGGTTTCCAGTATCAATACCCGCGTACACCTTCCTTTGACATTAAAAATAATAAATCACGATTATTTGAGATTTGTTTAGCCCTTAACTATAACCATCTTAACTGTCTCAACCTCCTCAACCCTCGAAACTGCCTTATTTCACTAAGTATAAATAAAGGCCTTGGGGAGGGTATTAATCAATCATGCTTGGAGAGCAAAGTTATGCTGGTGGTGTCTATTCAGAAGTCTTTGGAGTAGTGGAACTCAGAATCCTTTGGTTGCAGAGGAGTCCTTGTCTCAGGTGTTGGGTTGTAATCTGAACTCATTCACTATTGTTAATAAAGAGAATCTTTCTTCCATATGTGTTTTGAATGTCTATCATGTATCATGGTTTGATGAATACTTATGATTAAGCACTCTGTATATGATTTATTTAACTCGTTTTATATACATGTGTCATCTTGCACTTGGAGGATTTGCTCTTGACAGGTGAAGGAGAAGCATCCCTGAAGGCTTTGGAGGAGAGACGAAGTAGAAGAGGACAAAGCTAGGATCAACCGTCGTGTATCGGGTGAGTCTATTCTATCCTCTTATTTTTCCTTTTCTGTACTCTAGAGTCGATTGCCTGCAAGTTTTATGAGTATGTTGGTAACCCCAGACCTTCGGTTATAAGGTGTTTATTCCTGTACAACACTACCCCCCTTGGCTTCGTTAGGAGTTAGCCTAAATGGAGGAGCTGGGATCAAGTGACAGCACCTGGCTCTTTGCTTGCCCCCAAGGCCACACCTTTCCCGCTTAGGGAAACAACAGTCCAAAAGATTTGTGTTGACGGTGTGCATTCGGCGGACAACAGAGACTTCACGATGTTATCTATAATTAGCGAGGTGTTATTGGATTAGTCTTTATAACAACTCTTTGGGTAAGCTTCATTATAGTCAACTATTTAAATTTTTTCATAATTATTCATAAACCCACTATCTAATTTTACTTTATATATTATATCTATAAAGGTTTTTTAATTGCAATTTTTTTTAATATAAAAAAGGTAACTAAAAAAAGTTAAAGTTTTTAATCCTTTATAATTTTATAAACCAATTCTTTTTTTAATAAGGTGACTTGTTAAAAGACTTATTAAAATCTTAAGTTTATTAAGAAAATATTTGAGGGGTCGTGACCTTGGGAAAAGTCATGGATCATCCAAAAACCGTACCGTATGGATAGGAAATGATGGAGTTAAACCACGAATGTGCAGGTTTCACCAAAATATGTGATAGTTCGTACGGAAGTTGGAATGGGATAGGAGTGTTGATTGAGTTGTCATTGATGCCAACATGTGACTTACATGGCCCTTTCAATTGTCATTGATGCCACCAATCCCCTACAATGGACAAGCTTGATGACGTGGAGACATGAGTCTTGGTACCCACACTTATGGTGGTATGTTGGACCTTTGCGTTTGCATCTGAGGTCTTTACTCTTGTGGTGATGAAGATATGGTGGAGACCATGATGAAGTCCTTGACATGTTGAAATTGTGTCCCCTTGATGGTCTTCTTATGGATGTAAGTGACTAACCCTCTTTTAAGGAAGACGTCTTAATAGATTGGGTCCATGATAGGTACAAATGACCCATTCTGTGGTCATTTGTTGAAGATGAAGCTACAAAGATGTAGAAGCCTTTGAAGTGTGTGTGGGACTCTTGCACCCAATCCCACAAGTTGGATGATGACTTTGGTGATCATATTGTTGTTGAAGTCCACATGTAAAGAATTCCTTGAAGAGATGAAGATATGGAGAAATCCTATGGTGGTTGATGTGGCATCCCCTATCAACAAAGCACACAAATTTTGTATGGTGTTTCAACCACTTGATGAAGCCCTTTATTGAAGTTGCTTGAACAAGATATCCAACGTGGCTACCCTTCTCAAGTCAAGCATCTCGGTGAATAGTGAATATACAAATTGATCCAGCATAACTAAAAATTGAAGTGTATTTAAGACAGATTAATAAGTCAGCCTCTTAAAAAAAAATTCAAATAAAAAACCCTGTGAGGTCGGCTCAGTTAAATATGGTTAAAATTAAATTAAAAAATAAAAAATAAAATAAATGACAGATCGTCTCAGTCAATTTTTTAATAAAACATAAATGTAGGTCGGCTCCAAATTATATGAAAAACCAGTATATATACCCTGTCTGTTGATTTTTGTACCTTGTCAGGAGTTCCCTAAGTGACTTTATTTTGCCTGAGTCACTTAAGAGGGAAAATGTGACCCTCACATTAAAGTCACTTAAA
>LPNX010398364.1:0-22215 GCA_001517045.1 Pseudotsuga menziesii
CTTATAGATTATAAAATTTAAATAAAAATAGTAATCCTTCGTCTTTGGTTTGCTCAACTAACCTAACAAAATAGTTAACATAATATAATATAATAGTAATTCTAATTTTGTTATAAACTTTTTATTGTAGACAACCAAGCTTTACTTTTAGATGATTTCGTAGACAATAATGTATTTATGAAGTGATCATAGATGCAACTTTAGATGTGCTTTTCTCTACCAAGATTAGCTTTCTAAAGTGCCATGCTTTGTTTTTCTACAGTCATAAAACTCAAAATAAATTAACCTATTGCTATTTTTCCCAAAATTTTCCTAAGAGGCAGGTACTAAGCAGCTTCGCTGCTAATTTCACTTGTTATTATTTCCTTCAAGCAGAGAATATTGTAATCGACATGATTTTGGTAACAGTGTAACAAATTTTTCAATTTTTTGTGGTAAAGTTTTTCGTATCTTCTCGAAGGTTTATTTCTTACAAGCAAAGAATATTGTAATCCGCATGGTTTTGGTAACAGTGCAATAATTTTTTCAAATTTTTATGGTAAAGTTTTTCTTACCTTCTCTAAAGTTTTACAAGACCAATGTCTTATAGTCGAAAAAACCTTTATGTGACGATGCCAAGGTTCATACAATTAGGGTGCATGCGTTCGAGGTCTGACATCACTAGCATGTCTCTACACATGTAGCTACATTCCATAGATCATCACACTCTAAATGGAACATGCAACACTCCAAATGCGTTCGAGGTCTGACATCACTAGCATGTCTCTACACATATATCTACACTCCGTAAATCATCACACTCCAAATGAGACATGCAACACTCCACTTCTCTTGTTCCTTGATCAACGCATCCTCCAACTATGCTATGAACATCCTCCAGCTGTAACATGAACAATTGATCAACGTGCATGTCCTCCAACAAAAGTTAGCCATGAGGTGTAGATCAGGGTAAGGCTTTAGGTTGACCAGATGGAAGCCCAGCAAAAGTTAGTCATGAGGTGTAGATCAGGGTGAGGCTTTTGGCTGACCTGATGCAAGTCCAGGTTATTTTTTTTGTGGGCACTGTAATATTCTCTTGCGGGAGGTGCTCCCGTCCTTTAATGCCTTGTGCAACCAGGGTGACAGTTCTACTTGCGGTTGGATAGATCGTTCTCACATTCAAAACAAAACTAAGGTTGGCCGCGGCCCAGGCTTCCTGCTACTATTCGTGTGACTTGGTGATGTACTCCAGCTCTAGCGAGGCCGTATACAGGGTGCAGTTCCTAGTTCTAAAAAAAAATGTCCTCCAACAAAAGCATGCATGGCGGATATAAAGCACACAGAGCTTGGTGCTGGCATCCCTTCGGATCCAATGGACTACTGCAAATACACCACGCATATCAAAGGTATTTCCAATCTAGTGTCTGTATACTAGGTTGAATTCGGCATTCATTGTTTACATATTTTTCAAGATCTATGCATTACAACATACACGAAAACCATATATAGCTTTAGAAATGATAATAACCCATTTATAGAAGAACTGCTGAAAGCTTCAAGTGCTTCTGTCAAATCCTCGTTTTGTTTGCTATGGGTACCGTCTCGATAACGAATACTTCTACCCAGCCAGGTGTTGTACTCATGTTTTCTTTGTGTTTCGTTTATGCAAAATTTTCTTTAGTAGTCATGATTTATGTATGCCAATGCAGCTCAATTAAGTTATGCGTCCGTGCTTCCATCCCTCAGAAATTTCGGAGTTATGCGTCCCCGCTTCCATCTCACAGAAATTTCAGGCTCTGCAAGCACTCTTTGGGTACTTTATTCGCTTCATTTTTATTGCCAATACATGCTTTCAGAAATAATTTCCACACGGGTTTGCTTTACTACACAACTGCACTCCACAGTCTGGTGGGGTGGGGTGATTTTATAACTCTGTGGGTGTGTGATGGTGCACTGAATATGGACACTATCGCAGAACTATATAAAGCTGCACTGATAGTTTGAGTCCCATATAAAGGGAATCAAATCACAAATAAACTGTTATGCATTCGAAGTTATAACAAATTATGGATGATCTAGATTCATCTAGATTATTTCCAGAGTATAAGTTTTTCGAAGTAATAACAAATTATGGATGATCAAGATTCTTCTACATTATTTCAGAGTATGAGTTTTTTGAAAATTTAATGTTCAAAGAACATAATAACACTCCTCCCACCATGTAGGGTTCAGAGTATAAGTTTTTAATAGTGTTCTAGATTATAAGTTTTTGTTCAAATAACATAATAATACTCCTTCCACTATGTAGGGTTCATAGTCCATTGATGATGCAAACTCATGGATTTATGTTTTCCAGAACGGATAACCTAATCTGGGAAACTAGTCTACGAAAGCGTTACCATCACAGGTATGGAAGGAATAGAAACTGGAAAACTAAACCAGTCGTTGAGGCTTGTTACTTTCAAATACCCAATATTGATGGGCTGGAAAAAACAACACAAATTCTGATCAGTAGGTGGTGTTATGGAACGCTGGTGAATGCTATGTTTCTTTATCGAAAAGCCCGTGCAGCTCTATGTTAATTCCTTCCATTCAATCCCATCCTTCCTGGAGCAGTCAATAGCAGTTAACATTAATGCTTGCAGATGTGGCGACCATTAATGATGCAGTTAACATTGGTAAGGTATTCCTAAATTTGTAAAGAATTTCCCATTTCTCCTGGAGAAGGGACACGCTTGTTATTGGTATCAATTTGAAGAAGGTAGGGTAATCCTTTGTTGGCAACCACTTGTCGTAATGAATGTTCATGTTCTTCCCTGGTGGTTCAGATTTTCACCAACTCTGTTATTTGACTATGAATGTTGTGATAATTCTGGTCCAGAGTGATCCCTTCCTTCTTTGGCAATATTTCCCTCTCAAAATCCTTTTCCTCCTGGCAGTTTTTGAAACCCTGCATCAGGGTTTTTGGGTGTTTGCTATTGTCGTGTTGTTTTTTTTAAGCAGGTTAATGATTAAGTCAAATCATCCCTAGGTAAAATTTAAATTTGTTTATTTGTTTTTGCAGGAATACTATAGAAATTTGGTTATGGACAACTTGTGTCTGGCCCTAGATGCCAGTGCCCTGAAGGTCACAATCGAATACAACTTGCCAAACTTAGGTATCCGGGCAACTTGCCAAACTTTGGTATCTAGGCAAATTGTTCCTCCCATATTAATAAACGTGGATATGAATATAATAGTAAATGCCAACTTCTTCTGGCATTTTAGATTTCAAATGGTGTTCTTTCCTTTTTCAGAAATCCGAATAATATTCATGTCGGATTCTTCTGTTATATCTTCAATTGCATATAGTTTACTTTGCCCCAAAGTGTAAATAGAGACCCACAAAGATGACGCTTGCTGCAACCACACCGCACAATTTTTATTATCAACATCAGAATGAATAGCATCCTGAAACAATACACTTGTGTTTGGAATTTTCAAAATCTAAAGACCAATATTATATTCTTAGAGCCTGTAATTTACAACTCATTGTTTAAGGATTATTTGAATGAGATAGCGAAGAGAGAAAACCATCAGTAACTTATGTGGTTCCATGTATTTTTACTTACCTTCCCACACGAAGAAAGACATGAAGAAAGGTAAGCTCAAAAATTGCAGTGACGAGTGTGCCTACTGGACTGAAAATCAACACAATACAAACTTGACAAAACATCCCCAATGCTGAACATATTATTTCCTTGAGAATTTCATATATTTATCCATGTTTAGTAAGCAAAATCCTGCCGTTTGTTCCAATTAAAATATTGTTGATACTAAATGTGTGTACTCATGGAAGCTTGATATTCTAATAAGATTATTTTGTTTAGTTTAAAAACATACTGCATAGAAGCTCGGATATTCCTATTGGACTTCTTGCCTTCGTAGATTACAACAATTATAGAAGATTCCACTGCTCCAGTGAGACACATCACATCAGTGCTGTTAATGATATGTGAGTCGGGTAACTTTTCAAAACATTTGCGTGTATTCAATTTCAACCATCATATACTCAACGGTGAAGCTATAAGTAGATTAGTTTGATGTCTGAAATAAATGCAATTTCTATTACAAGTGGTGATTAATGATGATGAATATCACCTGAAAAGCAAGACATGCATCCATAATCACGATCCTCTTGAAGACCCAGGATGAAGCCCAGTACAAGGTTATAACCCTTGGAATTGTTTGTAATTAGATGGCTCTTTAAACTAGGAGATAAAATTTTTAAGGGCACAACCCTCTTATACAAGGTCATATCCATTGCACCAGTGACACATAAAATTATGCCAAAAACCTTTGCTCGTCCTCCTAAAGTTCTGATGTTAACACTCTCGAGAATAGCAAAGAAAACCAAGTTGAAAGAGCAACATGAATGGATTAGCGAAAAAACCAAGTTGAAAGAGACACGTGAATGGATTTCATGTCCAACAAAATCAAGTCATTCTATGAAAATAATTGAAAACACTAAATCTAGGGTTGCTACAATTCCAAAAAATTGGGTTCATATGATAATGTTATATAAGAGATTCCACCTGAGGTGGCCATGGCAATGGCAAGTGTCAAAACTGGAACTAGATTAAGTGGTGTCGAACCAAAAGTAAAGTGTATAAATAGTGTTTTTTAGTTTTTATGTTGCAGTTGATTATTCAGTTATTCATTTCTATTCACTAGTTTTAAATGAAATTTGTTGTAATTAGGTGTGTTTTATGTGAGATAAGTATGGGTGAACATTTTTAGCCAAAGGAAACTGGTCACCAGCTTTCAATATGCTTTTGATAATACTTTTCTGCCCTAGCTGCCCTTCTCGTAACCACACAAAGTACTTTTGACGCGTACGGAAAAGCAGGTTTTCTTGACCCACTGACCTTGGTCGTTTCGGTTGTTGGAACTCTTCTGTTCAGGAACCGCCGCTTACAATTTACTCTATAGAAGAAGATAAAACTAGAAAAAATCATCCAACTAAACCGGGATCTACACTTCGAACTGCAAGCATTTCTTCCTCTTCAATGGAAAGTGAATGCCCTTCGCTTGAAGCTATCATCAAAGTCTTATCCCAGCTATTAGCAAGTTTCCGCTCTTTTGCACCAAGGGAATATGTCATCTCATTTTGTAAAAAGAGTAGTGTTACAGGTGTACCGTATTTATGTAACAAACATTCATAAGATGATTTCATATGAATGTATTACAATGTTGATTCTATTATTTGAAATCCATTAGCATTAGCATAGCTAGAATAGAGAGCATCTTCTTACCCACTTGCAAGCAATAAAATATGAAATAAGATTGGCCATGTCAATGGTGGGCGTTCCTTTCTGCAATAACAGAGTATAATAGATTAGAATTCTATAAAATATAATGACATCCAGGCTACTATCCTTTTGGTTTGTCTCAAATTCCACCTTTGTTTATTTTGTAAACAATTGGATGATCAATGAAAAAGCTTACTGGTAGATTTAGGAAAACCTTAGTGCTAAAGTCTTGTACTGGTAATTCACTCTGCATCTAGATGAAAAAGGCATATATTTAGCCTGCAAGAATTGAATCTCTGGTTACTATTGGAGAATAACAAACTTTTTTTTGTTATTTTACACCCTATGCTTACCCAAGTGGCTGAGTTACCAAAGCGTTATATGGGTTCTGCCTCTTCGGATAATTAATAAACATGTAACTTTACAAATGGCATATTGCCAAACTCATCAATATATAGTGCATAAGCTGCGACGAAGAAGATATGGGAAATCTAAGAGAAGTTTCAGGAATCATCTGAGTGAAATACAAAAGTTTTTTTCGTTTGTAATCCTTCCCTTCTTTTTAAACTGTATTTGAATTTCAGATAATGTATCCATGAATTTCAGTTTGAGGGTAAGTTTTTTCTAAGTTGTAGAAACAAACGGTTATTGCAACCGCTCCGTCTTATGAGATAATTTCAAGCCCATCAAGCAAAGTAGTTCTAGCATAGATAGCAATAAAATGTCAGAGGGAAGTGGTTCTTTTATTATTTTGTTTTGATAATAATGTTAATTTTTCTCGATTGTTCAGGGTCAGTTAGGAAAATTCATTTAGAACTAGTTTTAATGGGAAAAATGGTCATTGTTATCCACAAACTCCTCGAGTAGCAACTTCTGCTTTCGGTAATGATGTTGAGGCTTCGCTTGGCTCGGAGTTCAACATCGCTTGGCTCGGAGTTCAAGGAGTTCTTATAATCAGGAGTATGCAGGAAATTCCAAGAATCAAGCCAGTCTTCAAAAGCTTGGTTCTGGTCTAAACTTCGCTATAACTTTCTAGGCAATTCTTATATTTTATTTACTTGTAGTAAACTGAACCTATATTTTAGTCAATATTTTTGGATGCGTTCCTTCCTTTCATATAAGTAACAAAGTAATCGCTCCAAGAATGGGATTACATTTTGTTGAACATTTTGAAAAGGACACGTCGATATTTGAGTTAACCAGTATTACCGAGAGTGTGAAATTAGTATCATCCTTATTTTAAGCCTTGAAGCCTTTGCATTTTGTATCATACCTAACTGTAACTCAGGTTTATCTCTCCGAACATCATAGAAAGATGATCTCTTCATTGGCTGCTCTTTATTGAGAATGATCTATTGATTGAATGTATAAGAAGATCTTTGATTCCATTTTTAATAGAATATCAAGATCTGGTATTTTTTCTTCTGAAAAAAAACTCAGGTTTATCTCTTAATGTATTCTTTAGTTAAGAGTTATGTGCATCTTTATTCCGAATGGGCTATCAACCTGAATGATATTTAGTAATGGTTTGGAATAAACAAATTGATTACTATATTAACTAAGTAGCCATCTAAAACAACCTTAACTACTTGAATAACTAAATAGTTAGTTAAAAAAACTTGAAATCTTAACTACTTGAATAACCTAGTAGTTATCTAAAAAAAACTTGAAATCTTAACTACTTGAATAAGTTAACTAAGTAGGTTATCTAAAAAATCTTTACTACTTCAATAACTAAGTAGTTATCAAAAAAATATTTACTACTTGAATAACTAAATAGTTATCTAAAAAAAATCTTAAAGTTAACTAACTTTTTATCTTAAAAAAAATTAACTACTTGAATAACTAAGTATTTGTCTAAAAATAAATCTTAACTATTTGAATTATTTGAATAAATTTATTAAGAAGGTTTTATAATTCAATTTATATTAAGAATCCAATTTACAACTTTAATAATTTTAATACAAACTTAATGTCACGGAATATGTAGCTTTGCTACTCATCTACCTTGTTTTTGTTTTATTATCGTTTGGTATCTTTGATTTTTAAAAAGAGAGTTTTCTTTGGCATATATTAATACACTTATCTCCACTATCTCTTTTACAATAGACTTGATTCTTATAGAAGAGTCATGGCTTGACCTTTTAATCCACTTTTATGTAGTGCTTGTTTTGTTGAATCAACCTTTCCTATGGTTGTCGAGGACATTCAAACCACATAAATTAGTTTGTTCCAGTTGTTTAGCATTGTTGTACCCCATACTTCCAATTGATGGTTTTGTCTTATACTGGTATGCAACAATCAATATGGTGTATCTATCAATCCTTTATGGTATGTATGTAGATACCCAATACTCGATGTGGATGTTACTAAACTCCTTGGAACGTTCCTTTTGATGTATATGTTGAATCGATAGTTAATATGGGTAACAATGGTAATCAACAACACGATTGTGATTAGGTATATGTGTTCTTCTCCTTAATTTTGATTGTTGGTAACAAATGTATACAATTGATGTCTCCATGTGCGATTAAGACGAGACATGTTCAGTTTTTTTTGAAGTAATGGATATGCAATTCTCTCCAATTGTTGTTGAACTAATGGTTTCCAACTGTTTATTACTAGAAATTTTGAAATTAGCTCACTATATGTAATAGTTTCCAATGCAACCAAATCCGTGGCAACTTTTCTTATCATTGTTGTTGAAAGGTTTTGACTTACATGTTGATTTTATCAAATGGAGGCTACTCTAATCTATAAATCTTTTCCAAACCACCGAACATGTATTATGACATCAATCTTTTGGATTATGTAAATGATTTTCCAATGATTTCCTTGTAGTGGAGTAAATTCTTCTTTCAACTGAATTTCTTAACTAGGTCAAAGGTCAATCTAGCGGTCAAAGGCCAATCTGGTGGTCAAAGGCGAATCTGGTGGTCAAAGACTTGAGATAAAATATCCTATGAAAAAAATATGGGTTTCCAAAGGCTAGATTAGAGAAAAGTATGAAAATCAATGACCAAACGCTAGATTAAGATGAAGCTCAGATACCAATGAAACGAAATTCCCTATTCATTTACTAAATATCCATAATAGATATGATAAATTACATAATCCATATAGGAATACATTTGAATAATGAACAATAAGATGATATACAATACAATGAGATTGCGATATTTATATAACACCTAAAGACACCTTTGGTGACTATTCATGAAGGGTTGCATCCCATACTCATCTTTAGTTACTAGTGTTTATTAATTAATTATTATTATTTACAAATCTTTGAGTATTTACGATTTATTTAATATTTAAGTTTGTTATAGAATCCATAAAGGTGGTCAACAAAATGCATTGAGGGGAAGATATGTAGTTTCCTTGGTGAGATGGTAAAGGTATTCCTTGATCTTAAGGTGAAGCGACATGAGGGATTAATATAGGGGGTTGTAATGGCTTACACGCTCATGATGGCAGATTGTTATGACCTGAAAAAGGCATGATATAAAAGAAGGGTGTGACATGAATTGTTAGGTTTTTGAGAGCCTTAAGGATATCAAAAAGATAACAAGATAGGGGCAATGTTTATGGAGGTGATATAGTGCTTATAAGCCGGGTTAAGAAGGTATACCTGATAATGTGGCAGTAATCCAACAAGTGGATATTTGAAGTTGTCCAACCAAAATCCTTCACACATGAAACAACTATCAGAGTGTAATGGTGTACTTGATAAAAAATTCAATTGTGCAAATAATATAACAATGGATAGTCATACCTAAGAAAGTGATTAAAAAAAGGGTCTTGATGAAGTTTCTTGGGGAATGAAACAAATGGCACCATGACGAAGAGCTCATGATCATGTAGATCGCGACAGTTCTAACATTTCATTGATCAGAGTTACAAATCTATTGAGTAAGTTGGATGAAGTTTCAGGAAAATGGCTATAGAAAAGGGTGGGGCCAATGTGGCAATTCCTTTGACAGTTGCATGTCATATGAGACGTGGATCTATGAATCCATGTGAAAAAATTGTGCGACTGTATATGCTAATATGCACATGGTCATGCATTTGGTCTTTATATCTCCCATGCAAAGAATCGATGTGGCCACCCATTGGGAAAGGTCGTGCTCTGCATAGGAGACGAGTGTGCCTAACTGTGTTGTTTATCTGTGCGACTATTTATGGGAACAATAATGTGGCAACGCATTTTTGTAGAGAAACTGTTGTGTGGGTTACACAACCATGCATATTTTTTGACAATAGTTACACAATTTTCTCTTATATTGTTGTTTTACTATGGATGAATTAATTTTTTTGAAAACTAAGTCACATTTTTTCCTCATTGGTTTTGCAGGATATAGTGTGATATGGATATTGAGTGGCGTGAGCGAAATTTCAATTCCTTGTAATATGTGGTGGCTTGGAAACTCTAGGTTCAACAATTCCTATATGAGGTGGGGGTGTTGAAATACTAGTATTGTCCTTTGGTGAGGTCCATTAATCATCTCACGAGGGAGATAATAGGACTGTGGAGCCCACAATTGTCATGTTTTTTAGTGGACGACGAGAGGATGACTCGACTATTTTGATATTTTTTTCTTGACTTGTTTACCAGTTAAGGGGATCTAAGAGGAGACACATTTATATATGAGTGGGAAGTGGACCCTAGATCAGCCGATTTCATAGTATTGCGAAGGAAACCCTTACATGAAGAAGGATGGAGGTATCTTTCTTTCATATATTGTGGATGTTCCAATGAGGGTAGTGGTGACCATAATATTTTGCATGGTGGTGACTACGAGCGACTGCATTTATAGAGGATAGCTTCTCTTTATGGAGAAGGAACTGGATAATAGGTTGGAGGTGGTATATGCACACATGATAGTTTTCA
Source organism: Pseudotsuga menziesii (assembly GCA_001517045.1). Lineage (NCBI taxonomy): Eukaryota > Viridiplantae > Streptophyta > Pinopsida > Pinales > Pinaceae > Pseudotsuga > Pseudotsuga menziesii. The sequence continues at coordinate 10,162 of LPNX010398364.1, forward strand.
TCATGGATGGTTAGTTATCCAAATGATGTTCGAAGGGGCACAACCACTTTTTATATGGTTTGATCCTATACTCTTTTTTCTTTGAGTAGTTCCCTTCCTTTATATCACTTATTGTTCTACATGTTTAGGGATCAAGGGACCCCAATATGCTTTTATGAGGCACTAAGATGTCCCATGCTGGTGGTGTCTAAGTGGGAAAGGTATTCACCCTAAACTGCCTAGAGGTGTGGAGGCAAAGGAGGGGACCCTTAGACCATTACCCCTGGCATGGGGTAGACTTCTCAGGATGCCCATATCTCCCGCCTCAGTTCCTAGTGATGGGTGGGCACCCATGGGAGAAAAACTATTTTATCATTACATGTTCATACTTTACTTTCATTTTTTTTTAAAATTTCATTCATACTCCGACTATTGTGTGTGTGTGTGTATGAGATACTAACTACACGATGTTGTTTGTTGGTTACATATATGGGACATGTCCCTCCTAGTTGAAGTTGTGTCGGCTACTGTAGTAGCTAATCCTAGTTAATATTAGTGTTGATGTCGTCATTCAGAGAAGGCCTTCCCCAAGAGGGGTTGTGAGGTAGAGGTGTTGGTGGGGGATCCTTGGTGTGGGGTCACCCTATGCTAATTATGTTGAGCTTGAGCAGTGTTTGTAGTCTCCCTTAACGGTGCGATGACCAAATTTGGTCGATATGGATGACTATATGGCGAATACTTGTATCCATATACTAGAGGGTATTATCCCTACTTGGTGTATGCTCTTCTGAATATAAAACATTATGGGTGAGAGCCATCATATGAGAGTGGCCCAAGGAACCGCAACATTAGCTAGTCCTGCAGGAGTAGGAGTAGTACCCCCCCCCGTAGCAGCGATTCTAGTAGTCGGGCCACCCCCACCACCACTGATAGTAGGGGTGATGGTACTTCCATAGGGCTTGATTCCCCTAGCCTTGATGGATCCTCCCCCTCCTAGGGAGGGAGGGAATTAGATATGTATGGGCATTGGGCCCCATTTTGCACCTCTATTTTCATTGTGTCCTATGGGAGACAATGTTTTGGTCCCCCCCATAAGTCTATTATTTTATGTGACCCTTCAAGCACATGATGTAGATAACATGTTATATATCTATCTACACACACACACACACATATGCACATGTTTTTTTTTTAATTTCTATATTTATGACCCAAATGTATGGATGTAATGGTTTGCTTATGTATTATGCATATGTGATGTTGTATGTCATAAACTGATGATAAAAACACAAACTTTTATTTCCTTTAATGAACAATTTACTAATGAATGTAATAAATGCCAATCCAAAACTTGATTTGTGATGTAGCAACAAATTTATTAGAACTTCTAGGGACATGGATGAACGTAAGGGTTTCAAACTATCGATCCAAAAGTTGCACTTCTAGGCACTTAAAAAAAAAAGAATGGATCATGAATGTAGAAGACGTTGTTGAATTGGGTGACAAGGAATTGAGAATCCAAGAGGACATGGAGATGGAAAAGATGGAAATGAACAACATCAACCAATAATCCAATGACAACATCATATTTTGCTTAGTTGTTAGTGGTTTGACTAAGGAATGTGCTACCACCATGAAACTGCATATGCGTCTGGGTGTACATGGCCCAAGCAACAAACGTGAGATTCTTTAACCAACAACTTGCAAAGGAAACAAAACTAGTTTTTAAGAAATAATGTGTCTAGAAATGGAAAAAAGCAAAACATAAAAAATAAAAAATAAAACGAATATAATGGTGTATATACAATGTTCGTTGAAATATGGTGGTGCATGTTAGGGATACAATTTCTTCAAGTACAACCCATTGATAAGGATTTCAATAATACCTCTTTCTTGGATTCCTGGCACATACACACCCTTTGGAGGGCATTATTCAATGATCTAGGGACCTTTCCAAAGAGGGGTGAACTTACCTAGTCCTATTTTAATGTCCTTTTTTGCGTCAAACATGAAGATAAAGTCACATTTGCTGAAAATGCAAAGGAAAACTTGGCAATCTTAATGAGATTTGGACAATGATTCCAAAGACTCATTTTGTTGTAATGAGATGTGATGTTGCTCGTTGAGATGTTCCAAAGTCAATAGGAATTGCTCAAGAGCAAGGGTATCAGGGGAATGGTGAGAATATTCCACCTATGGTTAAAAATACCTCTATGTCATAAATGAGGTGGAATGGAGTGAAACCTATCGTAGTTTTGATTGAATTTTTTTTATCTCCCCAAATTTCCAAGAAGAACATGTGATTCCAATAGGTCTTACTTTTGTTAATTGTCCTTTGAAGCATGGTTTTGAGGACTTTATTGACTACCTCAACTTAGCCATTTGCTTGCAGATAATATGGAGTGGAAAACTCATACATAAACCCCAACGAGAAACATAATTCTTTGAATATTTAATTTTGTAAATGATTTCCATTATCAAATACCAACTATTTAGGAATGCACAATCGTGTGATGACATGAATAAAAAAGAGCTGTCTGGAAGTGGCACTAGTGTTATTGAATGTGGGCATTGCCTTGGACCACTTGGTGAAGTAATCGATGACAACGACAATATACGTGTTGCCATTAGCAGAGGCAATCTGAAATTCCAAAAAGTGAAGTACCCACTGTGGAGAAGGGGTTAGTTGTGATGACTAGGTCCGAAGGATCTGGAGGAGCTCGAGTCTTGCACGAAAATATTTGACAGTTTTCACATCGTTTGACAACGTGAATACAAGCTTTGAAGAGTGTTGGAAAAAATTATCCAGCATCGACGATATTTTGAGTGGTGACAAATCCAACAAGTTTCCACCCCTTGTTCCTCTATGGAAATCATTAAGGACACACTCGACTTCCTCATGGGGTAAGAATTGCCATAGGATGGTTTTAAATCCTCTCCAATAAAGAACATCTTTAATGAGGAGAAATTGATGGGATTGATGATGAATATGATGAAAATAATCCTATGGGAGATGTAAAGAGAACTTCCACATGCAAAGATATAAGAGGATATCTTCGTACTGAGGATCTTTAGAAAAACTTACGAACAAGTGTTCATCAAGCAATTGATCGTTTACAGGGGGTCATGTTGCGACAATCAAGAGATCAATTATAAACTCAGAAAGGGCCAAGGCCATTTAATTTTGGGTGTCACAAACTTTAGGTCAATTCTTGTAAAGAAGCTTGGGCAGAAAGAGTGTGTATTTTTTGCACCGCTGGTAAGGTGGAGACAGAAAAACACTTCATTTTAGAGTGTGAAGCCTTTAAGGACAATAGGGACAGGTACGCAAATGTCTTTGTGGATAAATCTTGGGATGATTTATTTAACAAGGGTACCATGGAAAAATTGGGGGCGCTCATCATCAAGTTGACCAGACAAAGGATTGAATTGCAGAAAACAACATGCGAGTTGGTCTGTCCCATAGGCTATTCTTAGCCTCGCGGACGTTAGAATATTTCCTTCCTTCCTTCATGTAGGATGATGACCCACATATCAAACTTAACATTGATAAGTCACTGGATTAGAATGTACTGCATCAGATTGGAGTTTGCAACTACAGTTGTTTTGCGAAGCAAGATTTAAAGGTGTAGCTTTTTCACTAGAAGGATGACACCTAAGGACAATTTCTAGTCATGGTTATAATTAATTGGTGGTCTTGACATTATTCTACCAATGCAATAAATTATGTGTTGGTCATGGTTCTCACCTTCTTGAACTAAGACGCCATAAATTGAATAGGGGGTGTCACAATGTAAGACTAAATTCTCATTCAATGTTAGGTGTGGGTACCAATGGAGTAAACGTAAATGACTTCTTTAATGTCTCGAAGGAATATTTTTCTTGGGAATCCCATTAGAAAGGAATGTCCTTTCAAAGGAGACATAAAAATCCATGTTCTTGTGTGGTATAATGAAGGACTAAATCAGGAAGGAAGTTGGATTTGCCTTTGAAGGATTTGTAATTAAAGACTCATATTTGGTGGGGAGAGTTGAGACACAATGAACCCAAACATTCATCATGATGTGACACAAAAGATGAATTTGAGGGGGTTCAAGTGTATGTTTAACTAACGACATCATAGGAAAATTATACAGAGATCATTTAGGTGGTCAACATGTTTCTTGGATTTGGTCATTAGGTCATCGAGGTAGGCTAAGATGATTAATGTTAGGTCATTAAAGACATAGGACATAATGCACTAGAATGTGGGGCCAATGTTTTTATGTCCAAATCACATGACATGATATGTGAAAGTTCCCCATGACGCAATAAATGTTGTTTTGTATTGATCATGTTGGTAGATATATATTTTATTATATCCAAAAAATGCATCCATGAATGATAGGACTTCATGTCTAGCACAAGCATGGAGCAACCGAATCTGGTTGGTCCGTTAGTAATCGAATCCGACTATCATTTTAAATAATGAAATAATATATTAGATGATGAATAACAATTACAAGTGAAGCTTGCCTTTATAGGCTTGAACGTGTAGAATGAAAGGTTACACCCTTTCATATAATAATTAACTAATCTAATTAATATATTACTTTATATTTTGTTACATTGCCACTCCCTTTAAGGGAGTTTTGTCCTCAAAGCTCAAGTATTTCCTAAAGTCATCTTTTATTCTGGCTCTATGTCGCACTGATGACTTGAGAGGTGCGATTTTAATTACGACCATTGCCTCATTTTGATTATTATGTCTTGGTATTTGCAATAAGTATGAATTTGATGAAGTTATTTACGTTTTCTCTACTTGTGTGATTGCTTCTTTTAACTATGTTTGTCGTCAATTGAACATGCTCAACATACATTATGACCTTAACTATTTTCATGTTGTTATCCCCAACACATTTTGTGTCAGTGCCCTTGAACGGGCTCTTTGTGCTTATAATGCTCATAAGAACACCGGTCTTATCTTGTGTCTGATAGATATTATAGTTGCTTCCCTTGATTTTCCTTATAGTCGTCTTTGTGATGATATTTGTCCTTCGTGTGTTTGTGATTGTGACATTTTTGTCGCAGCATTGATCATCTTTATTGTTAGCAACATCGACTTGTCTCTTATCACAATCTTGGTTAGGATCATCTTTTTTTTTCATCAACTTGGGTGGTTTCTTCTATGTTATTTTCACCTCCCTCTACATTTACTTTAAATGCTTCGTCCATAGTTTTCTTTATTTCATCTATGTCCTTAAGGATTTCCTCAAGAAGATCTATGAATTCGTCGCTCTTACTATAAGATGCCATGGATGTTTGTAGAACTCTATTTTGGCCTTTTAAGGTGAAAATTTGAATAATAATATATTGATTAATTAATATTATATTTTTTTTCATAAACTATATATATATATATATATATATATATATATATATTTAAACAAATATTATAATATTGTTTATAGTATAAAAATTATAATATTTGTTTTTTTTAATATATTATTATAAATATATTGAAATAATATATTATATTATACTTTATAATATATTGTTTTGTTTTGCAGGACGCCGCGAGCAGGTGGAAAGGTGGAAGAGATGAGGCGGCGATGGCAGTTGGAGCAGCAATGGCAGATTGGGGGTGGAGGATGACAGAATGGAAGCGTGGATGGGCTGTGGCAGTTTGCAGGAGATTGGAAGGGCTGCACGGGCCGGCGGGTGGGAAGGGTTGGCGTGAGGTGGAGCGCGGACAGTGGAGGAGGGAGCAGTAGGTAGTGGCGAGGAGGGAGGGTGGAGATGGGATGGCAGCGTTCAACCTGCAGAGAGCAGAGAAGGGTGGATGCCGCGGGGAGGAGATGGGGAGATGGAGGAGGGCAGATGGGGGGTGGAACGCGCAGCAGGCACAAGGGCAGGAAGAGGAGGGCCGAGGAAGGGAGGGTCAAGTTGATGGGAAGTGTAGGGTGTAGGGGGAAGACCTGGCACGTGGGTTGAAGTTGCTGAGGGAGCAGCAGCTTGAGGCAGAGAGGATCTGCGTGGAGGGAAGGCAGCGCGTGGGAAGGAAAAGAGAAGTGAGCAGAGCACTGTTATGGCATGGGTGAGGGATGTACGTGAGAGGGGAAACAGATGAAGAATATGGGAAGGGGCGAGTTTGTAGGAGAGGAATGGATGGGGTGCGCAGATGTGGAGACAGGAGGGAGGGAGTGAGGAAGGTGAGCAAGGTGGTGGAGGGAGGATGATGAACAACGAGAGGAGCGTGAAGGTGAGGGGATGGAGGAGTAAGCAACGAAAATAAAATGAGGAAATTATTAGCCGAGTCCGAGATCAGAATAGGAGGAGCCGAATCCGAGCTCAAGTCGAAGGAGCCGAATCCGAGCTCTGATACCAAATGAAGCAACCGAATCCGGTTGGTCCATTAGTAGTTGAATTACAAGTGAAGCTTGCCTTTATATTTGTTACAAAGCATCCACCTCTTGGTCAATAAAAGGTCTTGGAAAGTTGTCTTTGGGACATGCATGATTCATATCTCTTAAATTTGTACATACATGAATTATGCCCTATTTTTTGTTAATGGGGACTGGGTTTGATACCCATGATATGTAAGAAATAGGGTAAATAAATCCTGTGTGATGTAATTTCTCAATTTATGCTTTGATAGAGAGCTCTATAAAGGGGTGGACTAGTCTTTCTTTTGTCATACTAGTGAAGTATCATGCCATGTGTCAATATGATGTTCGAAAATGATAGAATCGAGCCTTGGAATCTCTACATATGACCAAGAGAAAATATCCCCAAACTCTTGGAACAGTGATTTGAAAGCACTAACCTTCTATTGAGAACAAGAGGTTCTAAGTGAGATGTTTCTGGGAGTGAGTGAAATATCTACCTTAATGGTTAGATGTGTCCTAGGGAATGAAGTAAGAACAATGATGCATATCATCCCACAGTATTTTTGGAGCAACAATAGCTTCCAAAATTTCTTGTTTTGAGTCCAACAGGAAATCTAGGAAGCAATTTGGAATTATGGTTGTGAATGTGATAGGGTTTGGAGTGTGACTGGTTGAGACAATGCCTTGTTGCAAAGGTTCCATGTTGACCGTACTAAAAAATCCAAAGGGAATCATGGTCCTATATGATGACAAATGACGAGGCCAAGGGGTGATTCTCAATTTTATTTCTAGGAATGGGGGTTTTAAATACCAAACCGATATTTCAAGGGTGAACCCTGGAAAAGTGAGGGTGGACATCATTGGAATTTTTGTATACTTGAGGGAGGTAAAAAGAGTGGTACTTTGATGATTTGTGCCACTGATGGTGAGGGGGGAAGGGATGATCTCATTTTCAACAATGGTCACTACTACAAGGGGGATAAGGTGGTGCCCCCTTCTCTGACACTTGTGATAGTTGGGGAAAACATGGAAGTGGAAGAAGACAATGATAAGTTGTTTGGAGAGGATAAGATCATGCAAATTAGGCCATCCATAACTAATGATATGACTAGAGGATATCTAGCATATGCTCCCAACGAAGACAAGTTTTTGAAGAGTCTTGGTACTATCTCATTGAGTGATGGAGGGTATTCAATTGCAATGGTAGGAAATTTTTTGTCGAGGTTTGCCATGGGGTGGTTTTCATATTATGCAAGTTGGTCTAGGGTGATTACTTTTCCATGACGGGGGAACATCATGACACAAAATACTAAAGAGGCCACTACCTTTGTGGCATACTTGTAAATACGTCCCAGGAGGATATTGTAGTCTCATTGCGCATCAATGAATTCAACATCAAGAAGGACCATCTTTCTCCCTAGTTCAATAGGAAAATTTTGATAAAGGACTTGTGGTTGCAACAAGCACCCATCATAGGTTTGGAGGGTGATAGAAGATGGGACTAGATCCATGGATCCTATTCATTTCCAATATTTGTAGACATGATGCAAGTGGATGTGCCTTCATCAATGAATGCTAAAAATAATTATGGTGACGGGTATCTAGAAGGCGACTGTTGATGGTAGTCAAGGTTCACCGCTATAGGGGTAAATGTCATCAGACATGAATCTAAGGGATCAATGGTGCCTAATAATATTAGTAGATCAAGCACACCCAATTCAAATTCCAAGGGATCAAGCACACTCAATTCAAATTCCAACTGCCACCGATGCACAAGCACTTGCTACCTTCAACAGAAAGGACATTAAAGCTAGAAGGATCATTCTAGATGCAGTTAAAGATCATGTTATCCCACATATCTCTAGTAAAACCCGTGCAAATCAGATGTGGGATGTTTTGACCAGCTTGTACCAAAGCTCAAATGAGAACCGAAAAATGGTGTTGAGAGAAAAATTGAAAAGTATTAAGATGACCAAAGGAGAGGGAGTGACTTCCTATCTTACTAGGATATCTCAGGTGAGATATGAGCTTGCAACATTTGGGTAAGTTGTTTCTAGAAGTGAGTCAATGTGGATAGTTGTTAATGGGGTTGCAAATCCTTGGGTTGTTTTTTTGGAGGCTATAGTCACCAAGGAGAACTTCCCTTCTTAGGATAGACTTTGGGATGATTTCTTGCAGGAAGAGAATCAGAGAGGTCTTGTGCAGGGCATCTCTTCTAACAGTAAAGAGGATGAGGAAAATGAGGCTTTGACTGCAAAAGGAAAGAAGTCCAGAAAGGACCCCAAGCAGGGTGGGGCTAAGAAGCAACAACAACAACAAGGTGGACAAAAGAAGGATTTGAGCAAAGTCAAGTGCTTTGCTTGTCAGGGGTTTGGACAATATGCCTCGTAGTGTCCAATCAAGAAGAAGCAGAATGCAGCTTCATCAGAGATTGCAGAGTACGCAGTGCGATTCGAAAGAGATTTTTATTTCTGTGCTAGAAATGTTGAGAGAGAGAGAGAGAGAGCATCCATCATCACCAGTACATACATAGAGATTGAGAGGGAGCATTCTTTGTTGACCAGCATTCTTTCAGTGCATCCATCACCATCACTTGGTATATTGACAATGGAGCTTCGATCCACATGACAAGTGCTCGAGAGATGTTCTATGAGCTTTCACAGGGATGCATAGACGTGGAGGGTGTGTTGGGAGATGACACAGTTGTCAGAGTTGTTGGGCATGGAAACATTACATTTCAGAGGGATTCCATGAATCTCGTGACTTTGAGGGACATGTTGTTTGTCCATGGGATGAAAAATATCTTGATATCAGTTTCCACAATTGAGGACAGAGGACTTGGAGTATCTTTCCTATATGGACATGTGCGTGCTTTCCCAAGATTGTAGGAACATCTGCCTCTTACACCATTAGAGTTAGATGTGGGAAGTTGTACAAGCTCTTATTTCAGCCCTGACATGCTTTGACACATATCAACAGCAATGAGCTTTGTGAGTTGTGGCATATGGGGATGGCTCATCTGTATCATCCAGTTCTGAGGATGTTGATGGACATGGTTACATGATTGTCAGAGTTCAACACGGAGCACAATGATGTGTGCAAAGGGTGTGCTTTGGGAAATTACACCAAGACTGCCTTTCCAAGTAGTGATAACAGGCCAGTCAGAGTGCTTGATTTGATACATTCATATTTGTATGGTCACATGTCATCTGTTTCTCTGAGAGGTTTTGAGATTTTGAGTACTATGTGATATCCATCGATGACTATTCCAGGAAGACTTGGATCTACTTCCTAAGGAGAAATAAATCTAAGGTCCTGCAGAGGTTCCAAGAGTTTAAATCTTTGGGAGGAGGATCCGGGCACTTAGATCAGATAACGTGGGTGAGTATACCTCCAAGAAGTTTGATGAGTATTGCAGACAGGAGGGCATATGGAGACAGTTGACAGTACCATACACTCATGAGCATAATGGAGTGGTTGAAAGGAAGAACATATCTATTGTGGGAGCAACGAGAGCCATCATTAGAGGAAATTTGGGGCCTAAAATGGGCCTTATAAGAAAACGCGCCAACAATAAATTTTGTGAGTTGGAATTCAAGAACCAATAGAATTTCAATAAAATGAGTCAACCATAATGGTTGAATTGACATATTTGTCATAAAAGAAAACTATTTTTTTGTTCATATTTTTGACATATTTCCCTGTGTTTTTACTCAAATTTCAAGTGAGAGAGATCGTTGGATGTGGAATTTAATTCCACATCCAATGATTACCCACACTACATACTTTTGATAAACCCCTCTACCCCAAAAATAAGAAATACCTGAAAAACGTGATGATAATGTCATCATCACATTTTTTTAGGTATTTCTTATTTTTAGGGTAGCGGGGTCTGTCAAAAGTATGCAGTGTGGATACTCATTGGATGCAGAATTAAATTCCGCATCCAACGAGCTCTCCCGCTCAGAATTTGAGTAAAAACACAGAGAGATATGTCAAAAATACGAACACAAAAAGTAGTTTTTTTCATTGTTCCTCCAAAATTAATAACTATTATTTTATTATTTTCCTTAGGAGGCCCATTTTAGACCTCAAATTTCCTCTAATGGTTACATGATCAAAGTCTTCCTATCTTCCTTTGGGTCGAGGCATGTAGTACAGTTGTATGCCTTCAGAACAAGAGTCCCCATCATACCTTGGGAAGCAAGACTCCTGAGGAGATGTTCCTAGGCAAGGAGCCCGAGGTTGGTCACTTTAGCATATTTGGTTGTCTGACATATTCACATGTCCCTTTTGAGAAGAGGACAAAGCTTGAGCCCACTGTAGAGAGAAGCATCTTTGTGGGGTATGATGAGACTTCGAAGGCCTTCTGCATTTATCTTCCTTCTGAGAGGAAGGTTGTTGTGAGGTGGGAAGTGAGATTTAAGGAGGAGTGGGCCTTCAGAAATTCCAGAGAGTCAGTGCAAGAGGAGCAATAGGTTCCCACACCTCAGGAAACTTCACATGTACCATCAATTTAGACTACAGGTTCACAGGTTTCCGGGGTGACTAGGCCACAAGTTATAGGCACAAGGTCTTCAGGTTTAGTGGTTCAGCCAACAGGTACTTTGGGGGCAGGTTCTGGCTCAGGTTATAGGTTCACCAGTTACAGTTACCAGATCACAGGTTTCACTAGTGGCTAGTTAGTTGCTAGTCTTTGTGATTCAGAGCCATCTACATTTGAGGAGGCCTCTCAACATCATGTTTGGAGAGATGCCATGATGGAAGAGTACCATTCCATCATGAGGAACGATGTATGGGCGATTGTACCAAGGCTAGAGGGGAAGTCGGTTATGAATTCCAAGTGGATTTACAAGGTGATCACACTGCAGATGGCAGTGTGGAGAAGTTCAAGGCTCGATTAGTGGCACAGGGGTTTTCATAGGTAGAGGGAGTTGATTATAATGAGACATTTACATTGGTTGCTCGATATTCCTCGATTAGAGCAATGATTTACATAACAACATAAATGGGTTGAAAGATCCACTAGATGGATGTGAAGACCGCATTTCCCGATGGACATTTACAGAAGGAGGTATACTTGGAGCAGCCACGGGATTTTGAGATCCATGGGAGGGATTCTCATGTGTGTAGGCTGAAGCAAGATCCTTGAGCTTGGTATTCCAGGATTGATGCTTACTTGTTGTCGATGTGTTTCCAAAAGAGTGAGGTTGATCCCAACCTTTACTACATTTTAGTTGGTGGATATCTGATCATTCTCCTGTTGTATGCCAATGACTTGTTTATCACAGGTGAGGAGCGCCTCATTGCAGCTTGCAAGAGGGATCTTGCTTCAAAGTATAAGATGACAAATATTTGATTAATGCATTACTATTTGGAGATGGAGGTTTGGTAGGAGCCTGGTCATATTTTCCTTGGACAAGGAAAATATGCAATTGATGTATTGAGGAGATTCCAGATGGAGGAATGCAGGTCGATCGCTACATTGATGATCATCAATTGGAGGAAACTTCATGCTTCTAAGCGAGAGTTAGTGGATCCTACTTTATATAGTTAGCTCGTTGGTTCACTGATGTATCTGGTCAACACCATGCCAGACGTGTTTTGTGGTGAACAATCTTAGTCAGTTCATGGTGGAGCATAGGAGAGTCACTGGGTAGCCGCAAAACATGTGTTGAGATACCTTGCAAGGACAATGGATTATGGT
>LPNX010398364.1:22309-41102 GCA_001517045.1 Pseudotsuga menziesii
TTGGTAGGAGCCTGGTCATATTTTCCTTGGACAAGGAAAATATGCAATTGATGTATTGAGGAGATTCCAGATGGAGGAATGCAGGTCGATCGCTACATTGATGATCATCAATTGGAGGAAACTTCATGCTTCTAAGCGAGAGTTAGTGGATCCTACTTTATATAGTTAGCTCGTTGGTTCACTGATGTATCTGGTCAACACCATGCCAGACATGTGTTTTGTGGTGAACAATCTTAGTCAGTTCATGGTGGAGCATAGGAGAGTCACTGGGTAGCCGCAAAACATGTGTTGAGATACCTTGCAAGGACAATGGATTATGGTATGGACTACATGAGATCATGCGGAGTTAGTTTGGTTGGATTCACGGATTCAGATTGGGTAGGTAGTGTAACAGACCAAAATAACACTTTTGGTTGTTGTTTCAGCTTGGGCTTGGCAATAGTGTCGTGGTTCAATCGAAAGCAAAAGTATGCTGCTTTGAGTTCTACTGAGGCCAAGTACATGGTAGCGAGTCAGGCTAGTTGCGAGGCATTGTGGCTTCGCAAGTTGTTGGTAAATTTGTTTAATCAAGAGCTTAGGCCTATGGTGATTTATTGTGACAGTCAGAGTTGCATTCAACTCTTTGAGAATCTAGTGTTCCATGACAGGTCCAAGCACGCAGAGATCAGTGACCATTTCATCCAAGATTATGTTAAGAGCGGAGTTGTTTAGTTACGGTACATATCCACTAATGAGCAGGTTGTAAACATTCTCACAAAATCCTTAGGAGGGGGCAAGTTTGTCTTCTTCAAGGACAAGCTGGGAGTGGTGAAGAGCAACTTCCTCGATAAGAGGGAGTGTTGAAGTTTTGTACTTTGTAAGCTGTTCCCCTTAGTGATTTTTCCTAAGTCACTAGAAAAAGGGGTCATGTTCACTTAGTTTTTGTATTAATGACTTTTGACGAGCATTAAATGCACTTTAGGAATCAAAGTGCACATTAAATTAAAAAGGTAGTGAAGTGAAAATTAAATTATCTCAACCGCTCATCTCATTCAATTTGGGCCCTTGGATTAGATGGCCTATCCCTTACCCAATTATTTTTTTAATTTAAAGACAAATTCCAAGTGAAGAGGCACTTCTTTCGATTTTAAGATTTGAGAGAGTCAATGACTTCTTGTGTGATAGAGAAGGACGCAACAAAGGAAAATTTTACCAACTCTAATTCAAAGGAAGTAATTTAGTAGGGTTTTGGCACGAATTCCATCGCACCCAGCACAAAAATTAGATAGGAAATTTGTATTAAATGCAGTTGTACAACAACAATATTGTACAAGATTTCTGACAGTCCGTACAAGACAGTTTGTAAAGTATGATTTTTAGTCTGAATGTAGCACAAAAATCAAGGTAGTTTGTTGTGGAGGCACAAATTTTTAGACTTGATTGTGGCACGAATTTTGAGGTGGTGGTCCTACAACAAAGTTCAGGAGGTGACTGTACAACAAACACAAATTTTGAGAAAGTTCGATGGTTCGTACAACCTGCTAAATTTCTCTTTGGCACGAAATTCGAGGCACTAGGTTGAGATAAGGTGGTCTAAGTTTTGTCATTATTGTTGTAGCTCTGAATTTGACTGAAATAAAAAATCCTCTCAAATAGGTTTTCCCATTCTAGGTTTTGCCTGGGCAATTTGCCTAAAAATTCTAGGTCTTAAAATTTCATGGTGTGCATTTATTATTAAATTTATGCCTGTTAAAATTGATGTCCATTTAATGTTTCAAAGTCTGAAATTTTAGTGAAAGTTACAACAATCTTTTTAACTGGGTTGGGCCTTAAATTTGACTTGAAACTAGGTTCGGTTTGAACACCTAAAACTTTCACATATAGACACCTCAACCCCCAAACATAATAGTAGACAATAACATTGAAGTACTTAAACATGTGACTATAAACTTACAACCCATATTACATATATATATGCCATATTACTCGACAACTCAAATAGCCTTATTTTTTTGAAAATGGGACAAGAGAACATACAACCACCCCACTCCTCTCCCCCACCACAAAAAAAAACAAGAGACGTTCATTTCATTTGATAGGAGAAAAGATAAACAAAAAAAGCAAACAATTAAACCATCTTTGTTTTCCTATGTTTTCTTGTATTTTGTCTTTTGAATGTTAAAATGGTAAAAAAATAGAGTTTTCTTGTGTTTTGAATGTTTAGGTGGTGTGAAAACTGTAGTAAACCAGTTGTGTGGTAAAATAATTAAAATAAATATCCATGTTAATTAAGATGGAATTATATTGAGTTTGTATGCTTTAAAAACTCACCCAGGAAAAACCATGTTATGCAAAAATCAACATGGGAAAAGGGTTTCCTTTTTCTCTTTCATCTTGCTTTCTGCAACAATGTGAAAAATATACAACAAAATGCAGAACCATTTTTATGGAACAAATCTTAGAGATCCTTGGAACTCAAATGGACCATCGTCTACATTGGATATGTGTGAATATGAGTGACAAAGAATATTGTAACCCATGAATTGTAATGGTTTCCAAATATTTATCTATTAGATTGGATTTATTTATAGCAATGTGTAACAGTTTTTATTAAGTCGATTTATGGAATTATGTGGCTCCATTGAAAAAAATAGATGAAAAACTGTGTCAATCTCAATTGCTTTGAATATAAGCACATACCTTGGTATATAAGTGCATCTCTTTGTACAAGGGGTTATCTCAATCAGTTGTTGTATATAGTGATATTGACATATATGAAGAAAATCCATATCTGTCCATCTCAAGTGCTTTGAATATAAGCACATACCTTGGTATATAAGTACATCTCTTTGTACAAGGGGTTATCTCAATCAGTTGTATATAATGATCATTAACCCAAATCTTGAACCATAACAATGATATAAAACCCTTATACCTCATAAATAACCAAAATACATTTACCACAAGAACACCAAGATATTAAAACAAACCCTTAACATAGGATAACACTCAATTATTCCTTAAAAAATGAATCAACAGGCCATGGTTGCAACAATATAATTCATCCAACATATCTCATACAATGATGCTTATAAATTTATACAATCTAGGGGGTTTATGCCAACTACCCCTTATTATTATATTATTTCTTTTGACTACCTAGTGATCATATATACTACCCACCAACTACCAAGTGGACCTATGGTCACATTACATATATCATCCCCTTGGGTACGTCCCTAAATTGGCTAGTGCTATGCCAACAGATGCCCAGTTTGAATACCCCAAGTTAGGTGCACTAGTCTATGCCAAGAAGTTTACTAGGAATGTCTCCCTATGAATATGGGGAAGCATTCCTTGGGTTTTCTGATAATGTTTTCCTTAGAAAAATAAATATAAGTACATCCCTTAATCCAGGAATTCATGAGTACAATTTTGAATACTAGATATGCTACTCCACATAACTTCTAACTTTTAATTCATATTGTATAGTTCTTCATGCTATTGATCATAAATGTTGGACTTTAGGCTCCTTAAAGCTATTGGAAGTTTTCAATGCCATTAGGCTAAAAACCTGGAAAGTAAATTGCATTCATACAAAACATACATCAATTAACGCCCAAAGAAGACAATTATAGATATTAAACTGGCTAGTTAGCCCCTAGATAGTTCACGGTTCACCATACCACTCACAAAATTTATCTAAAAGAAATTAACATGGACATAAGCAACCTGTTTTGAAATATCATTCTTACCAGCTAAAAATTACTAAATGTATTTTAAAGCAGCAGCTTTGACATAAAGCTTGGACAATCTTACTAGATTCCCCTACCAAAAAACCAAACAAAAGAAATCTTTACCAGTTTAGCCAATCAGACTGAATCATTTATCTCTTGCCACAGTTTTCTGTAAGACAAATATTGACTACATAGTACATACATGTTCAGATCCAGAGCAAATAGGTGCAACTTTTTAGGAGACCCTTTGAAAAAAAATGGCTCCTTTACAGACTTGTAACCATCTCTTGTCGTCTGGAATCTCAACATAAATACTAAATTACATGGACACCATATTCTGCAAGATCAAGCAGAATGAAAGAATACATTAAGATGATCAATCATAAACCACCACACCATAACCTGAATTTACAAATTATGAGCAACTGGAAATTTTCCCCTGAATCAATTTTCAATATCTCTAGATTCTTGTGGATTGAACAACATTAAGGCGGAAAAAGATCCAGTATATTCATCCCTGTTCACGAGCTGCCTCTTCTCTTTTGATCCTTTCCTCCTCTTCCCGGTTGAAGACAGCATTCAGTTGTCGTTCAAGCTGCACAACAGCAATTAAAATAGAATTTCAATCTCTAGAAGCTGCAAAGCTTTAAACAAGATTTACCGATACCTAAATGAGCAATCCAACAGAAACTCAACCTGACTATTTCTGTTCTTTATTCTTTGCAACTCATCAGTAAGACTTGCAACCCTGAAAAGAACAGTAAGCCATTCATATTTGTCAATATCTCAAACAGATTGCATTTATATTTGTCCATATCTCAAACGGAATAATAAATTTTGCTTAGGATTAAGAAATTTCTTTACCTACCTGTGTTCCATCTCAATCACTTGTTGTAGAATCCCGAACTCTCGATCAGAAAGTGCTTCGGACTGTATTTTTGAGATTATCAGTTTTCAATACAAACTGGTGCATACTTCTAAGGTGGAAAATAAAAATCTATAGTGTTAACCAATGGGAGGATACTATAAACCAGCATTACCACAAGATCAAAGCCGACAAGTGCTCACTGCTGACCATGTAATTGGAAAACAAAAGAAATGAAGTATACAATAAAATTATAAATGAATAAATAAGTGAAGATGCTCAATCCACCTTAAAAGCTTTGGAATAGATTGAAAATAGCATATTGTCAATCAAATCATATCTGGAGGAACTAAATGGAAAGATTTTGAACCAACTTAAAAAATGCCCAAGTATAGATGGCTGATGGATCAATTGAAAGTTAAGACAAAATGCACAAGTAACGGTTCTATAACAAGAATAAATTCACCAAAAAACGTCATGGTTAAGTAATAGAAAGTTGAAACCAACAAACCAATACAAATCATCCAAAATAAATCCGAGTATCACTGTTAATATTAAATAAGATATAAGTTGAAAAAGAATGCAAGATTTTGAACTAACTTCCAGGATGCCTCTGTTAGGATGGATCCATGGAAAGTTGAAACAAAAAGCACATATCAAGTAAGAGTTCTATTACAAATTGAAATACAACCAAAATGTCAATGTTAAATAATAGAAACCAACAAACAAATACAAAATATCTAAAACTTTTTAGAAAATCACCATAAAGACTCAATATGGTGTAAGTTGAAACAAGACAAAAGATTTTCGGCCAACTTCAAACGTGCCTCAATGTGGACGGATCAATGGAAAGTTGAAACAAAGCGCACAAGTAACAGTTCTATTACAACTATACCCAAATGTCATGCTTAAATAATAGAAACAGACAAACCAATACAAAGCATCTCAAGACTGAAACTAATCAGAACATCACCATGAAGACTCAATATGATAAGAATCAAAATCAAATTGGCCCAGTCAGAAGGGATCAAGGCTTTTTATGAAATAAAACTTCTCTCTTCATCACAAAAAGCATGGAGCACACAACTGCCAGCCTTTCAGTAGAATAGCATGCTATGAGCCACAAAATTGTCTTGCCGTTGTTCAAACAAACATTTGTTTTGACGAAGTTATAATAGACTCATTTCATGAACTCAGGTATGACAAAAAAGGTGGCATTTTCCAATATAATGTTTACCCACAATATATACCATAATACTGGCTGAAACACCAAAGATTGTCCCCAATTGTAGATAAGACTAATCTCAAGTTCTCAACAGTACAAGGACATTGGTTGGAACAAAAGACATATAAATCCTTGAGCCAAACCAAATTGCTTGCTTATTAAAGGGAAAGAATTGATGCACATTTCAATGCCTCTCTCCAAACATGCCTTGATCATTCACAAATAACAATTACACAAAATCCTTGAGCTAGATGTCCTAAGATTCTTCCTATACAAGCTGAAGGGCAACCACTTAGTGTCAGAATAAGGCTATAAACAACAATGAACATCAATCATAATAAAGGATGATAGAATGTAAACTCAACATTGGCATGGAGCACAACTCCTAGACATATAACAACGATGAGTTACACGATAACTCCTTAATATTAGGAGAACTCTAAATAACATGTATCATAAATCAAATTTGTAATAATGACTCTATTGACCTCTTATATATGCAAGTTCTCACTCATTGGCCATGTGGACCACTTGGTCGACCTACCATTTACATATAAATTTGACCCCTATACAGTGCATGAGGATCATTACATAGTACACCCTTTGAAAATCTTGGTCCTCAAAGCTATCTTGTTAAGGATTTTCATTTTACACATGATGAAACCAACTAATAGGATCTCTACAAATTTTTACCCTCCTATTGTCATTGTTGACTATCGATCCATCCATAATTAATTATTGTTAATGGCAATCCTTGATAATTTGATGTGGCATAGTTTCTCTTCCTTTGATTCCATGCATTGTTGTGACTTCTCCAATTTGTTGTAGGTGTTTCCCTTTGATAATATTTAGATGCATAATGGTTCCTCAATGCTGCAATCATTGAGTGTTGATGCTTATGCCGCCTTCGTTGGTAGTGTTGATTTCTACCTTCTTGTCTCTCTTGCTAAGTTTCATGGTAATGGAGGTGTCAATATGCTTCCACCTATGATGCTTTGCCATTACTGTCCACATCTTATCATCAATCTATGCTGGAACAACAACATGCTCTAGTCTATGAGCTTAATCTTCAACTATCCTTGCTTTTGAGATAATAACATCATATTTGACACCCTCAAGATGGAGCTCAACCCCCTCAAGTATCTCCTTCCCATTCTGAACTTGAAGGGTGGTGTTATGTTGCACTTGTACCCATCGCACCTTCAGGTGTGCCCCAAGGAGAGAGGGCCAAAATTTTCAACCAGGAGGGGTGTTATTGAGCAATGGCGGTCATGGCTGGACCCTTTGGTCCTCCTTTAAGGGTACTATGGCTTAATGGCACTGCTGACTACCCATTAAAGAGGTTTTTAACCTCANGCCCCTAACGGTTGACCACTGGGTCTCATGGCTCCATTCCTTCTTGCACACTCTGGTGGCCTTTGCTTCAACTATGAGACACTCGTCTTCAATCACAACCACTTCATACACCCTCCCGGTTCTTCAATCAGTGGGTCCTTGCACTCCATGACCTTCTTTCCTTAGAGGAAGGCATCCTCCATACCAGGTCGTTTCCATGCTTTGAGGAGGGCGTTGAGGGATTTTACAGCATTCTAGGGGTTAGATGGGGCATAACGCCCTCCCTCCAGCCCACTCTAGCCTTTCGTTTGGAGAGATTCGCTTATTTGAGCATGTTTTGGCACCTGGGGATGCAAATACCCCCAGGTAGCCTACCATAGTTTATATTTTATTATTATTTTCTTCTAATTTTAAGTTGACATTTAATAATTATGAATTTACCTGTTTTAAGGCATGTCCACTTGGATAAGTGAGTGTGAGATCATATAAATAGATCTCCTCACTTTCACTTTAAATCAAAACTTATGGGATATTATGCACTTGTTTTACCCTACTTAGGGTTTTCTCTAGATGGATGTGCTCCTGGTGAGGAAGTTTTCTGGTTAATGCAAGTTGTTTTTTTTGATAATTCTTTGGTGAATCTCTGCTTTTGGTGATGCTTCGATTTGTTGGATGAACACAAGCACAAGGAGGTCAGGCTTCTTACCTTTTTGTTGGATGTTGGTGGATGTGCATGTTTGAAGTCTTAGTGGTAGCTTTAGAGCTGCGCTTCGCCCTAGGATATGTCATTGCTTTCTTTCCTGTCATCTTAGCTACAACAGCATGCCTTCTTGTGAGGGTGCCCTAGAGTTTCTCCATAGCTTTTCCCAGGTTAGTTGCTTAACCTAGGACCCCTTTTCACTAGGTTAGCGCTCCTCCTCAGAAATCCTAGGTTAGGTAGGGCTTGTGCTAAGGTTTTCCTAGGTTTACGCACTTCTTTCTACAAAATCCAATTTAGGGTTAGTTTCGTAGAGTTGTCTTAGGTTATCCTAGATTATTTCTTGGTAGTTTAGCTTGATTTAGGTTAATTTAAACTGCCTAGTAACATCCTTGTTGCTCCTCCCCGCGAGCTCACCACGATTTCTCCACAGCCTGCTCTTATCAGTCCTCCCATCGCTACTCGGTCTACAGTGGTCACTTGTTCTGCATATGCTTACCGGTGGCTATACCTGCCATTTCTACCGGTAACAGGTGGTAATGCTATCCATCAACATATTTCATCCTTCATCAATTCTTTCTTGTATTTTATTTGGCCTCATCGATATTTAAGGTTTCTTCAACCTTCTTTAATATTTATCAGTGTTACACAGGTATGCGTTTCTGGACCCCGGAAACTAGTTTCCTTGCTCTCACGCGTTTCAAAAACTAGGAAATCAGTTTGGGTATGTTTGCACCTCGTACCCAAATCCGGAAACGACGGGAAATGCATAGAGGGGTCTTTCCTCAAAAGGCAAAAACATGGGTGAGTTTGCAGCGAAAAGCTAAACACGTGGCAGCTTATTTTCCCTCGGATTTTCTTCACCCGTTCGTCCTCCATATGCGTGAGGGGCCCATTCGGGAGGG
Source organism: Pseudotsuga menziesii (assembly GCA_001517045.1). Classification (NCBI taxonomy): domain Eukaryota; kingdom Viridiplantae; phylum Streptophyta; class Pinopsida; order Pinales; family Pinaceae; genus Pseudotsuga; species Pseudotsuga menziesii. The sequence goes on from LPNX010398364.1 coordinate 31,053, forward strand.
TTTTAGCTTTTATTTCCTTCATTTTGGGCGTCGCGTTTTATTCTCCAATCTCCGCTGATATTCGCAGTCAAGAGTCATGTTTTTGTTTTATTCTCCACTAGTGTTCAACGTTTTCGTTTTGAAGCTCTGTTCGAAGTCTGCATAGGTCGCAGGAGGTCTCCACTGCAAATCTATCGTCATGTTACGCTAAGTCTTCACTGCAAGCCCGTTGTCGCACTACAAGTCTACGAGTCTTCTCTGGACATGAGCCAAGGTCACATCTCCGCTGCAAATCCCGAATTTGAGGTTGCATCCATTTGTTTCAGGGCTTGCTAAGTTTCAAACTGGCACGGGTTTAGGTTTAACGCCGAATGGGCCTTTCACAAGGGTGTCGGGTCTATCTGATGTTACTGTTAGCATACCAGTGGCACAATTGTGTTACTGTTATGCTAACAGTAACATCGGGCAGACCGCTTTGCAAAGGCCCTTTTTAAATTTTTAAATTTGTTTATCATTAAATTTAAAAAATGTCATTTAAAAAATTACAAAACAGTCGATAAATTATGAAATTAAAAAAACAGTGAATTGAATTAATAATTTAATGTGTTTAGTGTTTACATGATGACAAACACAATACTGAATACATGTATGTTAGTGTTATTGTTTTCTATTTAGCATTAATCTTTAAAATCTTAAATTATAATTTTTTTATTTTGTAGTATTCTTGGTGGGGTCACCTATAATTTAAAAATTTTCCTATCTTAAAGACCTCGACATACCCTTCGACATTTCCTAAAATTTTTGGGGGTACTTCTGCAAATGTCGTTTCTGCGTTTCCAATGTCCATGCTCCCATGTCCCCACGTCCCGAAAACTTGGGGAAACATTGATATTTATTCTTTAACTCATGTGGTCATCCCTTCCTCTATGATCTTTGCTTCTGCCTTGCTTAGACATACTTTTAATCCTAACATCACTAAGGTTTTGATTATGCCTACACAACCTTTTTATTTCTCAACTTCGTTTTAAATATCTTGATTCTCTTGTTTTTCTTCTTTTAATTTTGTAATTTGCTCTATTAACTTTTGATTAAGGCTCCTTGAGATTTGTATTCTCCTGTTCTAACTTTTGATTGTGTTCCTTTGTATCTTTTGTCTTCTTAATTTTCGCGAGTAGCTTTTGACTGTGATCTCTTAGGCAAAATTTTTTTTCATCTTTTTCTAATAATTCCTAATGAAGTATATCTCCAAGATCTTTATATTTTTTTTATTATTTCACTAATTCGATTGTTATTCTCATATCTAGCACAACCATCTGCTTAGGAGGTGGGTCTGCTGATGGTGTTAAAGTAGAGGGAAATCTCGGCATGGACATTTTATGAGCATGATGACAAACTGATGGAGAACATATGGGAGATCGAGATTTGGTAGATGAAAAGAACATCTAGCATAACGGTTATGTAAATCATTATCTAGCATAACGGTTATGAACATCTAGCATAAGCATCTTTTTTAATCATCTTAATATTTTTGGCTTTTGTGTGGTTGGGATAGTTATATTGATAGGTGTTTATATCTTAGAATTTGGAGTGGACTAATGCCTATGCTTTTTCTAGATTACACGAGGATAAAACAAGTGTACTGTCCAGATTGATTTTATGGCAATCGTTTCAAATTTGAAATAAACTATTATAAACAAAATCTTGAATATAAAAAATAACTGGTAGCTAATGCATGGATTATGGATAACTCATAGTTGATGCATGGATAATGGGCAGTTCATGCAACTATGCATGAAGAACAAGTAACTTATTGGCACTTAAATTGTGACCTATTGATGTTCACCGGCCACAAGTTAAATGGCTATGCCAATAAAATAAAAAATACCATTTTGTATTAAAGGGTGGTGTTGCAAGTTAACAACCCAATATTAAATATAGGATAATTGAAGAGGTAGTTAAATAAAACAAGTCAATAGAAGAAACATTATGACATAATAAATAATATTTGTGACTTAAATAAGGTTCTGACTGCCATGCACCCAACAAAGCTTTCCTACGTCCAAGGTTTCTTGCTATAACATGAGCCATTTATGGATACCACCTTCATGCCTTAAGCTTCCTCTACTTCTTGGGTAATTTAAGACCATTTTAAAAGCATGAAATAATTGGAACGGGCCTATGTGAAAGCTCACATTATTTTCAGATGAATGTAATAAACAAAGGAAAAGTACTATTTGTCAGGTCCTATGAAATGAATTTGCAAGTGTAAACGAATTCATTGCCAAGAGAGACACATGAATTAAGCATTGGAAACAGCAACAAACCCAAAATGTTCAACATTGTTATTATGAAGAATAATCAAAACAATGATAGAATTTTGAGGAAGTTCGTGCAACTATGCATGGAGAACAAGTAACTTTTTGGCACTTAACTTGTGACCTATTGGTGTTCACCGGCCACAAGTTGAATGGCTATGCTAGTAAGATAAAAAAAATACCATTTTGTATTAAAGGGAGGTGTTGCAAGATAACAACCCAATATTAAATATAGGATAGCTGAGGAGGTAGTTAAATAAAACGAGTCAATAAAAGAAACCTTATGACATAATAAAAATAAATGGTACTTTCTCTGTATATTTGTAACTTAAATAAGGTTTTGACTGCCATGCACCCAACAAAGCTTTCCTACGTCCAAGGTTTCTTGCTATAACATGAGCCATTTATGGCTACAACCTTCATGCCTTAAGATTCCTCTAGTTCTTGGGTAACTTAAGACCATTTTAAAAGCATGAAATAGGTGGAACGGGCCTATGTGAAAGCTCACATTATTTTCATATGAATGTAGTAAACCAAGGTAAAAGTACTATTTGTCAGTTCCTATGAAATGAATTTGCTAGTTTAAACGAATTCATTGCCAAGAGAGACGCATGAATTAAGCATTGGAAACAGCAACAAACCCAAAATGTCCAACACTGCTATTATGAAGAATAATCAATACAATGATAGAATTTGAACTACAAATAATCAACATTGCTAAAGGAATGTGAACAGAAAGATAACAAACCATGAAATTTTCTGCAGCACTCGAAGCGGTGGATTTGGAATCGAGCTCATTCAAGCGGCGAGCTGTCACATGAGATACCGTAAGACTTAAAATGTCAATATGAAAATGGTTCAAAAATACTCCGAAGCACTAGCTTGCAAACAACTACCAATGATAGATAAGAAAGGTCAAAGTTAATACCTGGAGGAATTTCTCCCTGGCTCGCATGTTTCATCAAAAAAATTATTTGATCCTGTCAAGGAAAAACAAATCAAAAGCTTTTACTTCTAGAAATGTGTCACTGTCTTCACTTTAACACTACATCATTCCCTAACTGGTAATTTATACAACCAGCATAGATCCATCTTAAACCGAGAGGGATCCAATTTCTTGAGATGAAAATTTTTTGATCTTAAATTTTTTACAAATCAAAAAAAAATTTACACCTTAAAAAATTGGATCCCTCTTGGTGCATGATAGATCCGGGTTTAAGATGGAACTATGCTGGTTTTGATTTTTTTAATTTTATCAGCCGTCATGAATTTAAAAATTTTATTTAGCTTTGGTAATGTTACGCTCCAACATTACAACATCTTCCCCATACTGGGCTGTAGAGCACCTCGCTATTCTTGGTGCAATCATACAGGGTCCAGAGTGCAGACTTACCCTTTGCATAATATTCTGTTCTAGAATACTTTGTAACTGTGGAAGGATTGCAGAAGAAGATATAGTTGCAGCATTGTTCCAGGGTGCAGAAGATGGCCGAGCCATTGAAGTTGCTTGAGAGGGGGTCTGAATAGCTCAGAAATAATCCGAAACTCAGAACTGATCTAGTTCAAATAAACTGAAATTGTATAGACATGATGTATACTATGCATACAAATTTTTTTTAAAGGCTTTCCCTGCAAGAAAATTAATTGCAGACACCACCATCTATAATAAATCGCATACAAGTTAATGTGATACTGTGAAGAATTGCAAGAAAAAAGTATTAGAACCTGTTATGCCCAACCAGCCCAAAGTTGCTTTCGGGCTCCTTTTCATTTTTGATGTTACAGTTTTCTCATTTTTATGACTTTAATTCCCTTTGACTTATATTTTACCATCTTGGATTCAGGTATTTATGTTCACTAACTGTATATACCTGATAGCAATCTTTATTGTGTTTGTTATGGGTTAGTCCCTGTGTTTTTAAACCTGACCGAGCCGGAACCGGAACCGGCCGGTCAGACTGACCAATGGGCTCAACGGTTCGGACCAGGCCTGAACCCTAAACCGGTCGGTTCATTGCCGAACCGGCCTTAGCCGGCCGGTCTATGCTCCCATATCAACATAGAAATCTAAGATTTGTGTCTGAAGAAGTCTATTCTCAAGCATTGAAAATAGCAGGTGATTTCACTTCCATAACTAATTGCAGATCCTTCAAGTACACAATCAATGTCATTTGTGGATACTTACGAATGCCCTGCTCCTGAAATTAAGGGGGAAGGCCATTTGGAAGTGTTGTTAACTGGTGGACATTTGGGACATTGGCTTAGATTTCTATATGAACAAGCTTGGTATCTCAACACTGTCCAAGGAGGATTTGTCTGTTGGCCTGCACACAAGTATAAATAATTTACTGCTAAGCCAATTCCTTCATTGTTTCAATGCGACTCATTTATACCATGAAGAAAGCTTATTTGATTGTAAATATCCAAGATATCTTCCACTGTAATTCTAAGAGTCACAAGATGACAAGACCAAAAGGGAAAATGCATATAAAATAGTTTCAAATTAAAGCCAAATAGAGTTCCCTTACAAAAAGGCAATTGGATAAGAATTCAAATGATCAAAGAGGAGTATATAAAAACAATGCTTGAAAATAGAACATTTGTGTTCAATGTAAAAGAGGGTAAAATTTATAATGGTTGACGGAATACCAAGAGTCTTGATTTTCAAAGTTCAAACAGTTCAACTCCCTTTATCTCATTTTTGTATAGATACGATGAAAGATAAACCCAAAGGGCTTTTGCTTGGCATTGTAAAGTTTTTCAAGTTAATGGAGAAGCTGCCACTGGCCAAAATTTTGCACAAGACCTTTGACATGATCATAGAATTAGTTGTAAATTCTTCTTTCAGTTCATATGATGTGCTAGAAAGCTGTAAAGTTTGATGATAGAGGCCCATTGATATTGTATTTTGTTTCAGACTCTGATATATGTGCTATGAGATTTTGCTTTGTACCACGATACTATCTTCTATCATCTATGTAGTGCACTTGGTGCCATTTTGTAACCCATACATGGTTTATGGTATATATATATATGAGTAGACTTGAGTACATTTTACATATTATCTGTCTAATGGTTTAAAATCATGGCTTGGAATGTTCAATATAATTTTTATGATTAAAATTTTAAATTTTCATGTATTTTTTAATAGTGCGGTTCATTACCAGTTCCGGTTCCGGTCCAAGTTGACCCTTGACCGGTTCGATTCCCGGTTCCGGTTTTTAAAACCTTGGTCAACTTAGTCCTAGTGTTACACAGGGATGCGCTCCCTGCACTTCCAACATACACGGGTTGGTAGAATGGTTGGCGAAACATTTTGTGGTTTGAGGAGTGCATTTCACATAAAGAAGGGTGTGTGGGTCCCCCCTCCTGAATAGGACATGTAGACAACCCCCCTCCCAAAATCATTTTTTAGTAAAAACATGAAAAGGTAAAAATAACTAATTTGGCTAACCAAACCTACTGCGCATGAGATCAAACATTCTTACTATTTGCCAATTGTCTCAAATTACTAGTTTCTATACAACAGAGATGAAATGGTCTACATATAGCTTCATCCCTATGTCACAGGACACAGCCCTTTAGGCCCCAGTGTCTGTATCCCACATGTCTAAGCATGTCTTGTGCCTGACACGTTAGGAGGAATGTTGAAAAAGTCGGCCTTGGCAAAAAATCGGCGAGGGTCCCAAATACAACTTCTCGGTAACATCGGCGAAAAAATAGGGAAAAATCGGCAAAAGTCGGCAAACATTAAAAAGTAGAAAATACATTCATTTTTTTTAGAATTTTAAACATCTAAAGCAATAATAACATCAGAAAAACATATTGGAACATAAATATGAAGAAAACATTGATATATATCATCATCATGTAGTCATGCCAAATATAAAATGATACATCAAAGTTGATATTGAAAGTCTGAAACATCATAGTTGTCCAATCAAGGACTCAAAAGTGTATAAAGTTTAAACTTTAAAGTATTGATCCATGGTTTTTTTCGTACTATACTATGCACAAATAAATAATAACTATGAGTTCTCGATTATTGTTGTGTATAATGTTCACTGTTTTGCAGAGCGATTAGACTTTCTCAAGGATACTAAAATATTCCCATATTTTTTCTGATGAACCATTGTTTGTTTAAATGATAAAAAATATTCCTGTAGTTTTTCATGTGTTGCTACTACCACACCCTGTTGATTATCTCTGTGGTGATTCTGATTAAATGTAGTATTAATAAGCGATGGAACAGTAGTTGGCTTATTGCTGGTCGTGAATATTTTCTTCTAAATCTTTGTACTTGGCATCATTTTCCTATAAGTCAACCCTGCGTTTTTGTCAATGTTGAAAAAGTCGACCTCGAAAAATACATTAAAAAATAGAATTAGAGGCCTGGGCGACTTTTAACATTGACTCGCGACTTTTATGAAAAAATCGCGATTTTTGGAAAAGTCGCGACTTCCCGAATTTAAAAAAAAGCGCGACTTTTGCTCGCCAAAAAATCGGCTTGGAGCAAAAGTCGCGACTTTCCGGATTTTTTGCGAGAAGTCGGAGAGGTTTTCAACACTGGTTAGGAGATCAAACATCTTACAATTTGCTAATTCTCTCAGATTGCTAGTTCCTCTACAACAAAGAAGAATTGGTCCACATATAGCTTCATCCCTATGCCACAGGACACAACCCTTTAGGGCCTCATGTCCGTATCCCATGTGTCCGGGCATGTCCTATGTCCAACATGTGTTGGGCACAAGACACACCCGAACACGTGTCGAACATGAGCTTTTATGTGTTCGAAAATCGGGACACGTTTTTGGCACGTGTTCGTCATATGCGCCAACGTGTCCCAAATTTTCAGACATGTGTCCTCTGAAAAACGTGCATGTGCGGCCATATACATCGGTTTTCTCTTTCTTTTTGTCATTTGTTGAAGGTTGAGAGCTCTTGAAAGTGGACTTTTTTGCAAGTGAAGGGTTAAACAACATATTCCAAGGATTGCAAGTGGATTCAACACAAATTTGGCAGCTAGATGAGTCATTTTTTTACATAGTAGTAACGTTTTTCATTTAGCTCAAGGAAGTGATGACTCAATCATCAAGGCAGCTGACAAAGGTCAAAAGGGAGGGAGGAATGTCACTGTTGGTGGTCCCTCCCCTCCTAGTTTTTCATTATTTGCTGATAGTGATGTTCCAAGTGCTTCAAGTGGAGTTGTTGGTGATTCCATGCCCTCATACGACCCTGTTGTAGCCATGCCCTCATACGACCCTGTTGTAGCAAAACAACAAGCATAAGAAAAGAATTACCCCCCTAGGGAAGTATGTAACAAGGAAACAAGGGACTAGATCAAAGCTTGGTGGGGGAGGGAATGTTGTTTGGTCTTGTAATTCAAGAGCACCTACTATCGAGTTAAGAGCCATTTGTTGGGCCTTCTTTGTTGACTTGCAACATGCAAAGTGATCAATGCTAACCAAAGATATAAGTTGGAAAAAGAGGATACAGTTGGGTTGAGGAATGTGGTAGCAACAAGCAAGAAAATTCAAAAACATGATGATTAATGCTATCCAAAGATATGAGTTGGAAAAAGAGGATATAGCTGGCTTGGGGGATGTGGTAACAACAAGCAAGAAAGTCAAAAACATGATGATCCTATTCCATTCTTAAGGAATCCAGATAGCAAATTTGGGAGTGGGGCTGAAATTTAGCGACAAGAAAGGAGGGCAGCCCCAACTTATGGTCCAATGGACAAGATTGATTAGCAAGAGAAGTGAGATGAGGTTGATATTACTATTGCATTCTTTTTCTATATCAAGTTCATTTCATTTAATGTTGCACGACAGCCTTTGCTCATTGAGATGTGTCGAGCTCTAGTTGAAACTTAAAAGTGATCCAAACCGGGTATGTGTCTCCAAGTTAAGAGAAGCTTAGAACCACAATGTCGATTTAGGCAAAGAAGGAGGTGAACAAAATCCTACACCCTATCAAATCATCGTGGCCCACATCTAGTTTTACTATTGTTTTTAATGGATAGATGGATGCAACACGCCATCCACTCATCGATTTCATGGTGTCTTCCCATAATGGACCGATCTTCTTGAAAATGGTTGATGCTCTTGGAAAATACACGAATTTACAATATATGATGTAGAAATTTGACAAAGAAAATCATACCTTTTGTCAAACACTTATCTTTACCCAAATTTCAGTCTTAAAACTGTCATTAAGCAAAAATACTTCACATGCATTAAACCTGTTGCCGCCCAAAACACACTTGACCATGGAAAAGTCTTCTAACCACAAGGTGTGTTCCCGAGGACAACTATGAGTTTAGAACCCAATGTCACCTCAATTCCTAACTCCTCCGTTTAGACCCAACTCCTAAAAGGTCAAGGGGGGTAGTCCCTATTTGTTATGTTTCAAGGTTGTGTTTTAGGAGTTAAAATATGATTAGAATAATTTAAGCTTTATGGCAATCAATCATGCAAAAATGCAATAATTTCAATGACAGGAAAACCTTTCTTTGTTCGTAAACCAAATATAATTGCAAGAGAAATATAGTATTACTAAACCTGTGCCTGCCTGAATCGGGCTATGGAGTCACAAGCAAAGATTACAATGAAATTGTCAAAATACACAAATTGCTCTAAATCATTCGCTCACCACAATAATCAGAAGACCACATTCATTAAATGTAAAATACTTTAAGCGAATGAACTAAAGTGTACGAGATGAGCTTGAAGTAGAATTGAACCAAATGAACAATGACTGCAATAGTAACTAAAACAAAAGATCGTGATGTTGTGCAAGTGCTCTAATAGATTTTAAATTTTTTTAAGGTCTTTCTTCAACTTAGGGGAATTAATGTGTTTGCATGAGAAAATAAACCAACTAACTAATATGTCTACCTCCAACCCTTATCCCTCAACTGAGAGAAACTGTTGGGTGCTCAACAAGAGAGCATAAGGTGCCCTCCTAGCTCCACAAGTCAATCCCAAGAACTAGTCGAGTGCTCAACAAGAGGACATAGAGTGCCACGAGGCCCCCAACAACCTCTACCCCTCTAGCTCCACACACTAATTCTTTTTTTCTCAATCTTGCAATAATGGATTGAAATGCCTATTATTCTAGCCAACTCAAATCTTCTCCCTTTCTTGTCACCCAGGGTCGGACCAACTGGCAAGGGGAGTGAATACGGGGCAAAGATTGGGGCAAGGTTTATTTTAAACGAAATGAAGAATTTAACAATTATTAACAATGCAAGGCATCACGATATTGCAAGGATGGCATAGCCGAATCACTTGCAAGGTGTGAGAAAATAAAAATAAAAGAAAGAAAGATACAACCCAACACGATTTCGTAAGGATGAAAAAGTTGAATCACTTGCAAGGTGTGGGCAAAAATAAAGAAGAAAATAAAAACAAAATGAAGCTTCAACTAATCTAAACCCATGCCAATTGTAACGTCCTCTTCCTTTTAGGCCCTGAGGCCCATACCGCTAACCTATGTGATTCATGTGGGTTCGAGCGGTTACTGATAGCTAGGGAATCAGATCAGGACTGATGCCATCCATAGAAGATCTACGGCATCCTCACTTGGTCAAGAAGGGCCATCTTCATGCATGACCATGCTCCAGGCATAACCATGCTCTTTTTAGGTCTCCAACCGCATGCATGCAAGTCAACGGCAAATTAGAAGATAAAGTGACCTAATTAGGTCAAAGATTAGGTTTTGCGCAGTTGGACTTTATAAATAGAAGGTAAAG
>LPNX010398377.1:0-43133 GCA_001517045.1 Pseudotsuga menziesii
AAAAAATGGAATGATGATGTCATCATTCCATTTTTTCAGGTATTTCTTGTTTTTGGGGTAGCAGGGTCCGTCAAAAGTATGTCGAGTGGGTACTCGTTGGATTCAGAATTTAATTCTGCATCCAACGAGCTCTCCCGATCGAAATTTGAGTAGGAACACGGGGAGATATGTCAAAAATACAAACAAAAAAGTAGTTTTTTTCTTTTCTTCCTCCAAAATTAATAAATATTATTTTATTATTTTAACTATTATTTTATTAGTTCATTTTAGGAGGCCCATTTTGAGTTGAACATTCCTCTAATGTCTTAAGAAAACATCTTAGCGATCTTGTTGATGGTTCATGGATTCATTATCGGATGGACTTGTCAAAATTCTTCATTTGACATTGACAATTTGTGGATACATTAGTAGATATTGGCATTGATGGTTTGTGGATACATTAGTAGATATTGGCATTGATGGTTTGTGGATACATCTTGATCAGGATCAACTTACCATTTTTGAGTTCATCATTTGGCATTGATTGTTCAGGATTGCTAAAGTCAGTGTTAGCACATTTTTGTGGTTCTTGTATTGCTCAAGGGTTGAGGATTGGACATGTTCTTGGCAGGTGGTTTTCGTAGAATGTGCATTCAAAGGACATATCATGCCTATTTTAGTGCATAGATGGACGTGCTCTCAACATAGGCATTTTTAGTAGGTTCCTCTACTTATATTTTTGGCAGGTCACCCCATGCATCTGAATGACATTCAATGTTTGGAGTATGCATGGGAGGATGATGATAGTTAGATTCTTGAATTGGTTATTTTTAGAAAGTTTATAGTTTTAGAAATTCTTCCTTTTCAGTAGCTGGAGACATTTTTGGGCACCTAAATTGATGGTGTTCTAAATGGGCACTTTCATACTTTCAAGATTTACAATCATAAAATTTATAGTTTTAGAAATTTTATCTCTCTTGAAATCTGATGGTAGATTTGGATAACCCTTTTTGATATGTGCATATGGTTTTGTGTTTGTGGAAATCTGAGATAGTCAAGGTCTTGGTCAGAATTGGTTAAGCCTAGGTCTAAAAATTGAATTTATGCAGTTTTGGAGATACTTACAATTTTTGATAAATTTGGTGGTGATCAAGGATTGTGTAATCTTGGTCTACTTTTAGCCTTGAGGTTTTCAGAATTTGGTTATAGTTTGAGTACCCTTTGTCTTGAACAACATTGGGGTTAAGTTTCAAGTCATTTTGAGAAATTGGAAGGGAAAATTAGGGTTGTTGCACTTTCTAGAAGATTCTATGGTGGGTTCCACTTGATCTATGTTTATCTCTAGGAGTGCACTCTACTTAGGGCAGCTATTCTTGGAGTTGACCTTTCAGTGCAGTTGAGTGGAGTTCAATGCTATTGATTCACAATTCATGCACATGAACATGCAATTTTTAGAGTTGCTTGACCTTGAAGGTAACTTATTCATGGAAAGTTGGCTGCACCAAATGATGAAGACTCTTCCTCTGCATTCAAGAATTTGTTGGATCTATCTTTGACTTGGAGAGGAGTGTGCCCTTCAGTTTTGGCAAAATCTCTCCTGAGACTGTCACTTCAGTTCATAATCAATTCACTTCAGTAGACTTTCCTTTTAGTTCTAACTTCTCCCTACAGTGCAGTTGATTTATTTCTCCTCACTTCAGTTAGAATTTAGTTTAGATACATGTCTCTTGGAGAAGACTCAACCTATCATATTCAAAGTGATTCACACATCAAGCAAGTCCTATTTTTGCAAGGTGTCTTTTACTCCAAGCCATTCATGCTATACTCATCTTGAAATGCCGGAATCTTGAAAACTGTTAAGTTTGCTGAATTTTGATGGGATGTGAAATTCTATTCTCTTCATATGAGGTCCAATGAGGTTTGAACCCCTCTCAAACATCTTGGAACAAATAATATAAATATAAAAAGTAACTAAAATGGTATTATTTTACTTAAAGAATTTTATAATATCATTTCAGGTTGGCTTGTGTGTCAAGAGTATGAGAGGTATGTAATTAACAGGTTTGATACAATAGACAATGAGGGGAAGTGCCCTTGGTACTCTATTGACACCAAATCAAGAGGTGAATTTTGACATTCTAATTATATTTCCGGGAAAAGCTTGTATGGAGATGAGACTCATGCATGATTAAGTTATTTTCCTTCTTTGCTCTGTATGTTGAATTGAATTTATCTAGCTTTGAATAATAGGTCAAGAGAATTTCCTAAATTGTAATCTTAATTTGCAGACATGAGAAAATACAAAATTAGGTGGTTCCAAGAACAAATCTGCATTTCTGAAGAATGCCACAACAACCTTGCTTCACACAATTGGTGAATCTGAGAAGGTGGCATTTGTTGCTCATATCAATAGCTACATTATTGATGATCCAGTGATGAAAAAATGCCTTCCAATTGATCCTATGACAAATGATCTCTTTGATATAATGAAAGATGGCATTCTTCTATGGTATGAATACTCAATTAACTAATAATTACAGCCTTGTTGCAATTATAGGATAGCTGCATTTCATTAACTTTTGACTGTACTTGGATCTTGTGGTTTGTTCATACAACTAGCTGTTGTCATATTTCTGAGAATGAAGACAATTATTGTTTCTATTTGTGGGCATGATGCAGTAAATTGATCTATGTCGTTGTTCCTGGCACCATTGATGACCGAGCAATAAATATGAAATCAAAGCTTAATCCATTGGAAATCAATGAAAATCATACAATTTGCCTCAATTCTTCAAAGGCCATTGGATGCACAGTAGTAAATATTGGAACACGGGGCTTAGTTGAAGGGCAGGTAAGTGAAATATTATGTATAATTGTATATAGGTTGTTAAATTACATATTGTATCTGAGGACTTATATGATGGGATGGTAGGTCAAATAAGATATATAGTTGATCCCACCTTTATATATTACCACTTCCATACTATGTTAGCTTAATTCAACAGCTGAGTGTTCTGAGTTATATGTCCTAATATTGAAAGATTTAAGGCTACTGTAACTGGCATAAATATATTTATGCTACATGTCTAACTCTCTCTATTTGGCTGTGGGATTTACCTGATGGTTTCATGGCCTAGATCGTTAAATTACCTATTTCATAACTCACAGAGGCCCAACCAAAGAGATGTGGGACTCAAACTGTGGAAGCACATAACTCAACCACTAAGACCTCAAACACAGACAGATAAGCACTGTGAAAATCAACCAAAAAGATCCCATGTGTCCGTCGGATTGATAGGATATAAATGATGGCACCATGCTATTGTCATCCAACTGTTTCACAAATTTCATACATGGTATTGGTTGAGTATACAGAGCACGACAAACAATACTTAGCATGTTGTAGATCATTTAATGTTGCCGTGTATGTTTGATCGTGGTTAAATTTTGAGCAACTCAAAATCTAACCATCATCAAGCATACACAGCACCATGCTAAGTATTACTTGCCTTTTATCATCGCCATCTATCAAATCATTTCACTTTTCAACTCGACTCAATTACCATTTGGAATCCGTCCTTGTTTTTAATACACTACAAAACTAGGTATGACCGCGTTGAGATATCTTCATTCTCATACATGAAAATTCGACATTGATTGTGTAGTGAGCATAATAATGATTGAAAATTTTAGTTCAAGGGTTGAAAGTCAAAGTGTTAAGGAGATCGTTGAAGAAAGTGGTTGAAATATTAATAACTTAGAGAAGAGGAAATATCGAGCATTGATGGCATAAGGTGGTGACTGTGAGAATCAGATTCGAGACGGTGAAATCTATGAAAACAAAGAAAAAATCAGTACCAGGGGATGGCAGATTAGGGGGAGAATTAGGGTCTTTGTTATGAGTCCTCAAGAACTGTGAGATTTCTTTGGTTAAACATGAAGGATTTGATTTGGTTTGTGTTGGAGATTCACCCTTTCTTATGTATCAGTTTGTGTCTTCTTCACTATTTTACTCCATTGCACTTTAGAATTTTATATTTGACATCTCGCATAATATAAAACTCGGTCACTATTTGGTTGTTCTTTTCTGCAAAGTATTTTTAGAATTGAATGGATGTTAAGGGTTGATTTTACTATTAGTAACCAACTCCTTTTGATGGATTCTACCTCAAATACAAATTATTGTTGAGTTGTTGAATTCTTCGATGCTTAAATCAATTTTTTTGTCACTTTAGCATCTTCATAATTACCTGATATTTGATTGCATGTGCATGTGATGCCTCCATATAAATAAAATCCATGTATTTTTCCCTGTTATGTTGCATTTCCCATGATAGTTTGAAATCCGTGTATTTTTCCCTGTTATGTTGCATTTCCTAGGATAGTTTGGAAACGATATGAAAGGTAATACTCAAGTAGATTCTTAATAATCTTTAAAGTAGATTCTTAAAGTAGATTATTGATAATACATTGATACATTTGAAAAAGGTAAAGGGTTTCTCTATCAATATATAATCTTTCTATATAGTTGCAATTTCTAAAGATTCATTTAACTGAGAAAGTCGGTTGTGAACATTATAACTTTATGCTCTTTAGAAAGTAGGTACATTCTGGTTCTCTAATTGATAGGGACGTGGACTCTATTTTCTAACTCATACGATGTCTGGACCTGCCTTTTGAGGACTTTATAAATGGATAGGCCCTTCTGTTTTGGAAATTAGTTTAATTGATGTGTTTCTGCATTTTATCTAATCACACAATGTGTATATTGTATTTATAGCCTCATCTTGTCCTTGGCTTGATATCTCAAATTATCAAGGTACATTATGATGAGATTTAGTTCTAACAGTGCATGGTGAGAGCTGCAACCTGGCGTGATTCATTTCAATCATAATACTTATATAGTCATGTCAAAAATCCAATCTATTGTGCTGAAAATCTACTTTCAAGCATGGCAGTCTTAAATTCTGCCAATTACCATTCCTTGCTTGTCCCACTTGTTACATTTTCAAAGATAAGTTTAAAAAGCATATGCTTCTTCACTTGCAGATTCAACTTCTAACAGACCTAAGTTTGAAGAAAACACCAGCGCTTGGAAGTCCATCAACATGTTGTGAATGCTGACTAGCGTCGGAGAAGATATTAAAGAGACATGTATACTGATTACTATGAGGAGAAATAATAACAATGCTTCTTTTTATGGCATTTGCTGCACCTCTAATAATTTAAGTAGCCATAGCTTAATTTGTAGTAGAGAAATCAGAAAGCACAATATAGCTATGAATCATATTGAAAAAAAATGCAGTCATATGTTGTATCTAGCGAAGGAATAATTTGAGGAGTACTGAATGATTACACTTTATATAGAGAAAAATAATTGTGTCAGGACTATGGTTGTGTTGATTCCATGGCAGAGAAAGTAGAAGCAATATTATACTTTCTCTAATACTATGTTTGCACTTTGATATTTATTCTTTGCTTTCTGTTAATCAACGGGAGGTTTGCAGTTCATTTGGGATTTCTGTACTTCTTTCTCCACCTTCCTCCCACGGTAGACCTAGGGCACTGGAGGTGTCTGCAATGGCCTCAGATTGGGTTGATTTCTTTAGAGGAATGAAGAAGCCAGTGGCAGCAGTTGTCGTCTTCCTCTCATTTATTGAGAAACATGAGCTGGAATGGGAAATTCCATACTCCATAGCAAGGGTTTCCTTCAACTCTCTGTTATTGGCTTATTTCTTTTATTTGTGCCAGGGATACTAGGAATCAATGGGATAGATTTATAGTGGCACAGCTGGAAGATGCAGCAGACCTTGATAATGGTATGATGGCACAACTTTTTCCTCTGTTGATGCTAGCTTGTTCCTTTTATGTTGTCAAGACTGGAAATTCCAAGTTGCAGAAGGTATTTTTTCAATGATAGAGCTCATATGTCTTTAGAAACGTGTAAGATGCTTTTGCTTTGATGCATGTGCCTGGATACTTCTTTAATTGTGTCAGGGATACTTTTCCCTTTTGTCATTTTTTTTCTTCAGCTTTCATCACTTATTATGATAAAGTATACCGAAGGTTGGATCCTCTGAAATAACTACAGAAGTTTAACATTACTTGAAACGGGAAAGTTGTTGTTTTCTCCATTAGGAGCAGCATCAATGATGATGCCAAACATTTGAAATCTGTTTGCATTAAATATTGTGGATTGATTTGGAAATTGATGGCCATAAATAATTGGCGTGAATTATAGAAGTCATATCAAGTGTCAGGTCCTTTGTGGAATGATAAATGATTTGAATAAATTAGAAATCTTGCAGTGGAAACTCATGGTTTGAATGGGGTGAATTATCTATTTTGAATGGCCCTTTCAGATAGGAGATTGAAGGTATTGTAATAGTTTCAGTTTTGTAGAAAGGCCGTACATGCTGCTTATTTATATTTAAAAGGTATTGAATTGAAATGGTTAGCTTACATTTATTGTCTGGATATGGGATTTCACTGGCAGTCATAGATCACGAGAGATTTACAAATATATATGCATGCATGATTATATTAACAATTCCAATAAAACACAGACATGAAGAAACATTTCTGCATAGGGTATCCATCAAACCTTTTTTTTGGCTCACTTCAATGCTACACTTTTTTCCTCCCTTACCCACTAAGAACCACCTTAACGGCGTATTATTGCACCTTCCTTGGAACAATTACTAGTTTAAAACAACTTTTATTAAAAAAAACAAAAAACAAACTAACCATTTTAGTTGTTTAACAATATAACACTACAATTTCAACCAAATTTAACTGAAAATTTGCCAAAATTAAACATAACTACAAATAGTCCTATGAACGGCCTGACCGTGCTGTACGCCGAACTCTACGTCATTACCGTTTATTTTCTCTGCGCGGGGTTCTGTACTGAGAGCTGCGTGCACTTGCTACGTTCCATTTGCCCTATGCGTTATCAATCTTGCCAACGCATTTGAAATTAGATATCGTGAAAGGGAGTTTTATGTAGGCTAAGACTATTTGCGTTTAAAATTTGTGTTTCTTTTGTTAAACTTTTGCCAAAATTGTTTAAAGATAATTTTTAGTAATTGGAATTGCATAATTTGGATGTCCAAAAAGTAATAGAAGGTTTTGAATCTATTTTTGTAATAAAAATTATAATTTAAATATAGAAAATCTTATTTTCAATAACAAATCTTGTTACCTAATTAAAACCAGACTTACCCAAAAAAACTGCAAATAATCTAAAAATTAGCCAACTAGCCAACTCTGAGTCTTATTTTTTCTTAATCTTTATCATCTGAGGACGGCGTTCACATTCCTTTTGCAAAGTTGGACACGTATTAACGATGAAACATAGGGGTCGCTGCGCAAAGATAAACTTGTATTTCATATTAATTGATCGGGATAGTGGAAATTGAGTTGCGTTTACTCTCGCGTTTAGGGTTTACTGGCAATGATGGCGATTAGGGTTTACCGGTTAGGATTCTCCAAGTTTTACTGCTCCGTTATTGGCGTCAAATGAGTCTTTGGTAGACTTTTGCTAGGGCCTTATGGGTAGGGAGGAGGTAGAAATCTTGCAATTAAGGCATTGTGCCAGTAGTCATATTAGTCATATTTGCACTTGCACTTGCACTAGTGTAAGAGTTAAAAACGACGTGGCCATTTTTAAGGTGTAGTCTTTTCTAAGAGTTAAAAACGAAGTGGCCATTTTTTCAGGTGTAGTCTTTTCATAACAATAATGACTAGCAATTGCCTCTAGAAGGTGCAATAATACGTCGATAGGTTTTTGTTGGAGAGGAAGAAAAGCTGAACAAAAAAACTAAAATGAGTTTATACAAACCTCGCATTGTACCTTGAGAAAATCGACTACAAGTTTTGCACGGAAGGGAAATGAAGGTTCAACTTTAAGAAGTAAGTTTTGCAGGGAAGAGAAATGAAGGGCCAATTGTAAGATGGTGTATCAGGATAAAATAAATAGTTACATGAATATTCACATCTTACTGGAAAATAGGATATGTTGGTTTTCTTGTTTTTTTAGTTAAATCACTCACTTGGATGTGCAATTTATCACCTTAACCCAATGAATTACTCACTTTTGAGGTAAGCAAGCTCTCAACCTCAACAAATTGGTAGCCTCCTAATAAAGATCAAGGTTTATGTGTTATAATTGTCTCTTGTTGACTTGGTTCATCATTATTTCACCCTACCTTACAATTGTCTCTTGTTTCCTTGGTTCATCACTATTTCACCTTATAGCTTTTCATTTACTTGAAAACAAACCATCTAGATCTATTTAGGGGTAATTGCGCCAAAAAGTGATATAGATCCATAGGATTTTGGTAACTGTGGAAATCTAACCCCTTATAAAAACCTAACAAGTCATTTCAAGTGACATGGTTTTCCTCAAATAAATATTCCCTAAAACACTCTACTATCAAATTTGAGGTCAAATGAAATAACCTTGTTTTTCTTAAATATGAAGTGATTTCAACTTACATGGTTTCCCTTGAATAACTCTACCCTTAAAAACTACGCTACAAAAATGAGATTGATTTATGTTAATAAGAGCCATAAGGTTGCAATGTCCTTGCTACATGATAAATTGTGATTTGTAAATAGATACATTGATCTTGAAGGGATCTAAGCTAGAATTATTGCTCAATCCACCATAAATTCATACATGAAGAGACCACGTCCCTCACAAAATTAAGCACAATCAACTAATATCTAAAGTAGCAGAAATCATGCTCTGCCATTAGATCAACATTAATTATAACCAAATACATTTTCTGGTGATTACTTGTATGCTTTCTGAAATCAAGAACATTTTAAAGGAAATGGCATATCTCACATGCATTGTTTCTTTTTTAAGAAAATAATATTTATGTTCATTTTTGCATATGTCCATGGAAACCATCCATTTGGGAGTTTCATACCCTAGACCTATATAGTTTCTTGAAAATAAGATGTATAAAACAATGAATTAACATCAAATAACAATAGTTCAAAGATGCATTTTAACCAACCATATACAACCACTTCACTTGTGCTAGTTGTGTCAAGTTTCAAGATTTTGAACAGACATGATATTGAGATATTGTTTTCATCATCCTCATCTAAAATGTAGATCGCAAATCAAATTTTATGCAGATTAATAGTAGGTAAAAACCATGCTAGTTTAGAGACATGATGGTGAGATCACAACTTGCATTCAACCAAGTTAAAAACACTAAAGATTGTGTTATAGTGCTCCAAAAATGTAATGTAATGTACGGATTAAGGATCCATGTCGAAATGCTCACCCAAATGTTCTATATTGTAATGTGTGTTATGGTGCAACCATAGTAAATACCAATTCTAGTACTTGCTCAATATTCTAAATCTAATCAATTCGTGAGTGTGACAGTGTGGACAAGTCTATAACACAAGTTATTAAGCCCTAAATGTTGGTCACATTATCCCTATAGTGTGGCACTTTACCCCCTGTATGGTGGTGTATTACATATTTTGATGTAGGCTTGGGTCTATTAGTTGTTATTGCATAGATGTCTCCTATATATAGGAAGGAAATACTTTCATGTTAGTAAGCATGGTATATTGTATTGTCTTGGGTACACATTACATTGTGTAAGGAGGTTCCTATCTCGATCATGATTAATATTCATCTATTTTCTTCATTATTAAGGCATGGATTACTTTCTTTTTCTCTATTTCTGCTATTTTTGTGCTATTTCTGGGGCTTGGTTGCATAACACAAGTGCACATGGATATAGTACACCAATCCTAACGCACTAAGGTAAAAGAAACATGCACAAAAACCTCCATTCACTGATAACTTTTAATTTACAAGTAACCTTTGCAAAAACCTTTGTGACCATAAGTAGAGGATTTTATAAAGGTGATTTCAATCATTTTGGTCAATCTTGTATGAGTATTTTTTTTAATCCATACAACTAATTCAAAACAATAGTCATTGTCTTAGAATGGGACTATAACAAAGAAAAAATGAGGAATTAAAAAAAATGAAAAATAAAGAGTTGTCTTTAGTAACCATTGACCAAACATTAAGTAAAACTCATAATTGAAAGTGTGACCTCTCAACCATTCCTATGATTACACTTCAACATCAACATTTCTATTTTACTCATAAACTACAACTTTAAAAAATGATAAAAGTATAGTCATTATGAAGAACATGAACAAAATTAAATCATTCATTGAGAGTAGCAAGGTGTTTTACAACCCAATATGGGGGAGACTTCCTTTATTCGGTTGTGGAACCATGTTTCTATAGTGTTTTGACAAGTTTCTATCTTTAGATAGCTTGCATTTAACATTAAGTGCAAAAAATCCAATATAATGCTTTCTCTTCATGGCTTCTTATACATCTTCAAGGAGGATGTTGTGCACAAGGCCAACCTTATGTTGACCCTCGCACTTCTTTTCAGCTATGATCAACTATGATTTGGATAGAACTGTGGTGACATAATATGGTAATTAAATAATTTTATAATCTGCATGTGATAAATAAATAAATAATGTTATATTTTATTACTTTCACCTAAAACTAAAAAAATATGATAAATAAAATGCATAAATAATATATGTATTTCAATTTTATTTATTTATTCAAATTTTAGAAGATTGAAAATAAGCCTATAAAATAGAGCTTTATACATGTGAAGAAATTTTTTTATAAGGGTGATAAACATTTAATTAATTATAGTTGTTGTTATAAAACTATTAAATGGAATGATAAATATATTTAGATTAATTATTTTAAAATGAGAGATAAATTTTGTTTTTTGTAATTTCTTTAATCTCAAAAGCATTGTGATAAGTTAAACATAGAAATTAATTAATAATTGTGTTATTTAAGTTATTATATATATGATCTTTCTAACTATTTAAAATCTTTAAACTTTAAAAGAAAAAAAGAGGCCACCGTAGTCTTTAGACATGGAAATCCAACCAACTTAGCTACCCCCAAGGGATAAATTAAGGTTGTTGGTCCCATGGTTTAAAAAAATAGTAAATTTTACTTTTTTACTATTAATTTTACTTAACTAATTAGTTAATACCTATCAATGTTAATTATTATTATTATTAGTAGTATTAAATTATCATTTTATTTGCATGACTATACAATCATATTAATACTTAATTAGCATTTAATTTAATGTACTTTATTCATTTAATAATATTATTATTATTTTAATTGTAAAAATTAGCATTATTTTATTATTAATTAAGATTAATTTATAATTTAAATATTATTTTTACTCTACAACCACATCTACAATTATATTATATATTACCTTTGTATTTGATAATGAAAATGTTTACTCTTTAAACCAGTTATAGTTATATAAATTATAAAGAAACCATACACTATATTAAATGATATATATTGATTATAATTAATTAATTAAACTTAAGTAATATTATTAATTTTTTATGTTTTTTAATTATAATTATTTTAAATCTTAATTTTTAAATATTAACCTTTAACATTTTTATAAATATACAATTATTTATTTCTTTCAAATATATTTTATTAAATAGTTCTCATAAAACACCCACTCTTCACAATACATCAAAACAAATTTAACCATTTTCCCATTGCTATGGTTGGCTTAGCAATACATCCTATGGAATTTAACCCTTTTTCCATTGGCAAATTTTGCCAGCCAATGTGAAACAAATTAAAAATCATTTTTAAACATTTGTGGTACTTTTACACTAGGCCTACTAAATAAGTTTAAGTTTAGTATACTTACTAGGTTTTGAAATTTGTTGGCTATATTTATTTTGAAATTCCCTGAAGAAGAAACCTCTACATAAGTCTATTTTAATAATGTTTGATTGCATTGTCCAGAATTGAGATGTCCATTTTAATAACCATTGATTTTGTTATCATTGATTTTGTTATACTTGAGAACACCTGAATCAGATTGTGTTGTAATACTTTAATTCAAATGAATGAATTGGAGTTCTAACGACAACTATATGCATACTACTATAGAAATTAAAAATTAAATCATTATGAGTATCAATGAACATGTATGAATTAACTACATCCTCATGATTTCATTCAAGCTTCAAAATCAATTCTAAATCAATATTATGCAATACTCTTGACTATAAATACTATGTACTAGAATATATATATATATATAAAAGACAAGAGTATATGTTACAAGGAAATTGGAATTGGTTAAGAACAAAAACTATGCTTCATGTAGCTTAAAGACAAAGACTAATCTGTATGTAACTCTTCTAAATAGTTAACATTCTTTATCCTACCATGACATTCTGTTGTATCTTATGCCATTCTGTTGTATCTTATTCGACATCGTTTAACTTATGTGATAACAAGCTCATTGAATTTATGCTGAGATCATCTCTTCACACAAATTTCAAAGAACGTCACACAGATTCCATAGAGGAAAAATATTTATGCCGATACTCAGTGTGTATCATCTACATTTAATCGATTTAACGGCAACAGTCACAACCTTGATGATTCAGTGTGTTAATTGTTTGTAAATATTTGAGTCATCCACAAAATGTTGAGTCATCCACAAAATGTTCAGTGTTTAGCAAATATTTGTACAAAACAATTATACTAAACCAAATCAGATATATCTAACGGAAGAGAGAAATCATATGAATGTACACAACCAAATAAAGTCAGTGAAACTCAAAATTAATTACAATGAATCTCCTAAAGAGGAGAATTACAAGGCAAATTACAGAGATAAGTTTGACACTCTGAATTTCTATAGCATCTATAGTAGTGGACAATTATCTATTTTATAAATTAAAAATTGTACAAGACAAGACCCTGTCGAATAACTGACAAGATTACATTTATTTTCATCCTTGTTTGCCAGAGTGAGAGATTATAGTATACCAGTAAAAGGCGAGCACATGCATGAATTGGTGGCAGGTACTTCACACAGAAAAAATCAGAAAAGTCTCCATAAAAATTGGAGGAAAGAACTGACAAAAAAGAGAACAAAACTTCAAAAGCTATCGCACTGTAGTGACTGAATTTCCAGTCTCGTAAGAGAGAATTGTTTGGGGAGTTCTTGAAGGCTCCCAACTGTGAAGAATTCTGAGAAGAGATATGGCTTTCGTTTTGGCTCTAGGAGTACCAGATGTAAGAAGATTAAACAGACATTAACAATGGCAATCTCAACAAGTAATTTACAATTTTGTCACTTCCACTGCAACACAAGGATATCAAAACAACAACACAATTCACCTTGCATTTAGGTGAAGTAGAACCCAATCTTAGAAGGATGGCAATACGAGGGATTGCAGAGGTTTCATTAATTGCAAGTAATCCCTCTAGTTGATTCACTAGAACTACAAGAACATAAACTGCATTGTCTGTAAAACCTGTTGTGCCTTCTATCAAAACATTAATTAGCAGAGGAACTGCACCAGCTGCTATTACCTATGAAACATCTCCATGAAAAACTGAGAGATTAAACAAGGCACTAGCTGCATCCCTTTTGCCTCTGACAGTTCCATCCCGAAGAATATTTATCAAGGCTGGAATGGCTTATGGCCTCTCTCCAATTAATTTATTATATTCATTGACAGAGGAAAGGCTGAAGAGCGTTGCAGTGGCATTCTCCCTAGCTTCCATATTGCATCCATTTATAAGAACATTGATGATTGGCTGTAATGCACCAGATTGCATTATTTTAGATTTGTTCCTCTCATATATAGATAAATTTAGGAGTGCAGTTACCGTATTTTCTTGAGCTTTGGGATCCTTTGAAGATAGAAACGATACAAGCAATGATATGGCTCCTGCCCTTGCAATGCAATCTATATTGTCCATGCTGCATTTAGCAAGAAGTCCGAGTTCATATGCAACCTGCCTTTTTGCTTCAATAGGTTCTGTAGTAAGATTTTCTACAAGGAATGCTACAGTCATCTTTGCAGCTTCTAAAGCTTCCTTAGTACTCACAATGCTTTCCATTGAAGAACGTTTTCTGTTGTTTTCTGGTTTTTCAAACGGGATATTATGCGCATCACAATACTGAATAATAAGGTTGCAGAGAGCATGATTTGGAATAAGATTTGTGTGCAAAATATTCGGCCCATTCTTTGGACAAGTAGAGTGTCCTTCCTCGATCCATCTGGTAATGGACGCCAGCTCATATGTTTTCCCAGTAGAGACAATGACTGGTTCTCTCATCAAATCAAGTGAGATCGGACATCGAAAATCATCTGGAATAACAGGGACATCCTTGGACTCTGTTCTGGAAACTCTGTGTTCACTTGATGGTTGTAATTGTGCATCAAAGTCCATATCTGTAACCCCAAATAGAACACACTTGCAATAGCGCATGAAAATGATCAAGCTATTAATAATTGTAACATTTTGATCTGCGCCTAGCTTATTTTGATTTCTCATGTCTTCCTCCAACAAATCTATCTCTCTTAGACAATCCTTTGCATTTTTTAGATGCAAATCATCTAAAATATTTCTAAGTTTAGATTCCTTTGGGGTTACCACCTTCTCGAACTCATCATCAAGAACAGTAAGGACATCTCTATGAAGCTGTTCTTCAGAGATAAAAATTAAAAGCTTAGCCCTTCTGGCCTGACTGTGAACCAACTCAATTTGCTCCTTAACCTGGTGTGAGACATCCAATTTGATCTCAAGGAAAGTACATCCAATGGAATAGCCATGTCATGCGCATTAGAGCATGAAATTTATTTGATATTTCTTCGGTTTGCATGAGAAACCAAACACAACTTACATCACCGATACAATCCACGCGTTAGAGAATGAAATTTATTTGATATTTCTTCGGTTTGCATGAGAAACCAAACACAACTTACATCACCGCTACATTCCTCCAGCAAATATTTTGTGTTCTGGAAAATAACATATAGTTCTCTGAAGCATAGACAATGCAGAGGGAGGCAATGAAACGCCTGCATTTGACTTCTTTAAAAAGCATAGACAAAGCATTATTTTTTGCGTAATGCAGATTGCATTTCTCCTCTAGCATCCTCTAGGCTTCTCACAACATATTATTTGTTGGGCGAGAGGAATTAGAGCTTGTAATAAAGATACAACAGATATGTCCCCTGCAGGTACAAATAAAGGACCTCTTGAAGCCCGCCTTTTCCTAAGCAGCCAATTACTAGCTGACAAAGCCATCTATTTTCCCACTAAAAGACATAGCCTAACACTGAATAGATAGAATCTCAGTCCAATATATAACAAGTTCTCCACAAAACCTACCCTTCCCCTAAATTCAAAAATATCCTGGATTTATGCTATTTAACCCCCTACTATATCTTGGACTCCAGACTCCAGCTATTTGTACAATTTTATGCCGAAATGTTACAATTATTGCAAGTTAACCCAAAATTTCTTCGATTTAAACTGAATTGCAACTATTTAACCTGCAACTTTGTAAGTTAGTCTGCATTGGCTCAATTTAACCTTAAACAATTAAATTTATATAAAACTGCAACAATGTTACCTAGAGGCTGGAATTACAAGAAGTTAACCTGAACTAAGCAGTTTAACACTAATTGCGACAATTTAACCTAAAATTGTGCAATTTAAACTGACAGTATCGAATTTAAACTGAAATCGCTACAGTTTGATCTTTATTTTAGTTATTTAACACCCTAACTATACAGTTTGATTTGAAGTCTAAATCAGTAATAGTTTTGCAGAGAATATTATGTATTTATTTGGATTTCTTCGCTCCTTCCAATAACGCGTCCACCTTAAATACATATATATACAAAAGATTACTACAATATTTACAGCGTCAGCCTTTAAATCCTTTGTCTTTTCAATCTTATGATTTCATTAAGAGAACTGCAATATTTATAGCTTTGGCCTTCAAATGTTTATCTTCTTTCAGCCTAAGGTACACTTCAATAGCTTCAAATAAATACAAGTAAAATTATTTTGAACTAAACTTTTCTGCATCTATATTTGAAAATGGCTAAAAGTCTCAAACATTTTTCATGGACGAAGCATGTGGCTTTGTTCAATCCTATTAACAACAACTACCATGTAGTGTACATATAATTTCTAGGCAGCTCTAAGCATTGAGTATTGTAAGTTAACTAGAAAAATTTGGGCTGTATGGAGCACAGGAATGAAATGGAAGACAAAAAAAATACTTTTAAATGCAGAGAATGGACAAGAAGATAGTGTCTTATAAAATAAATTTACATATATACATGTATAATTTAACAAACCATAAATATATTATGACGATGAAATGAACGAGTAAGGAGATCATGAGAATCATGTTTAAACTTCTAAAAGACATTTTAGGGTAGACCATGAATTATTTCTTCTATTGTTCTGCCCAGTTCTTCCATACTGGAGATCCTCGTTCAGTGGAATCGAAACTATGAGATGGCTGCAAAACCAAACAGTGTTGGTCAGTCCATATTGATAGAAAACTTGTTAAACCAGTGCAAATGATATAACAAAGATCAATCCCTTCTATATACAATTTATTAAGCAGAAGCATATAGAGACTCTACTGTATAACATATAGTGAAATATTTCAATAGAAAAAGAGTAGGGGGATTAATCACTCGTACCTTTTTGCTTCTTCTTCGGCTTCCAGAACTACAAAGGAAAAATAAAAATAATTTAGTGTCATTCATCTGAAAGAGTTAAAATTAACATTCAGATTTTCCAAAAGAAAGACATGAAAAGTTTTTTTTAAATTATCTTGGATAACCATGAATACAATATAAAGGATAAAATTTTGCGCAAAATAAAGCTAAGCATCACAAACTCATTTCAACAAACATGACTGATCCTAACAATAACCTAATGGGGTGCTCGATCATCCAACATTGCAGAACTGACTTCATTCTAACTACAAGACCATGCCAGAAAAAATTCTACTGAGCTTCCGGAGCCCAGCTAGGTTGTGCGCTATCCCAACGAGGCGTTGGGACAGCAGGAATAATTGGAAATGGAAATGATGCAGCATCCCACCCTGCTGCTGATGTTGGCACTGGAGCAAGTGTTGTGTCCCATCCCTCAGCAGTGATTGGACCTGCTCCAACGATCCAATCAAACACATGCAATGTAGGCACAACACGGATTGCGTCGGGTTCAGGGGCGAACCCCCATAGTGCATCTGGAATATTAGTGCCCCATTGATCTCCAGGAAGGGCGAGGGCAGGTGCGGTATAGTCAGCAGTATATTCAGCAACCGGGGCCTCTTCGTCTTCGTGCTCCTTAGCTTCCTCGGGCTCTCTGTAAAATAACAAATCAACCATGATGTCCCATTTATGACCAGGAAGGATGGTTCCTCGCATCTGCAGAACCATTTGAGTTTTATGTGTTTATAAGGCCAGAGCTTAGTAAAGCTTATCGACGAGCAGTGCAAAGGTTTATGGTGGGGGCTCTGGGTGTTTGGACTCCACAAGAAGCTCACCATCCCGGAGCCCGGGACGACCTGTCAGGCCCCCAAACCTTTTGGCAGGCGTGGCAGTGACCTTTTGGCAGATGTGGCAACACGGATGCCTGAGGTTCGGCAGATGTGGAAATACAGATGTCCAAGGTGGAAAATGTGTTATGGAGGCAAATTTTCTATTAGCGGTTTTAGGTTATCATCTTGAAGGTCAATTGTATGATCAAGAAAACAACTTAAAGATGTGGAGAAATAATTTTTTCCCCACCTCCCACTATTAATATGTTGGCATAAACAGTAAACACTATTCCATTTCCCAGATGCGTCCACAATTATTATGTTGACACTATAGTGCCAAAGAAATGTACAACTAAATTGTTTGAAATACAATGTCAAAGATGTACCAAAGCTACAGATGATACAAATATATTTATGGATGTTCAATCATAATTGTCTTGCAAATTGTAAAGCTTTCCCCCTTGATAGAGAAGTAAAACTTAAAAGTAATTGCTCTTGAACAAAATTGCTAAATGTTATGGACAAGTTTTACAAAAATAAGATCCATAAATGAACCATGCAATTTCACTAGGCATTCTAGACTTGTCGAAACCTATGGGCAATTCAAAATTGCTAAATGTGATGTACAAGTTTTACAAGAATAGCAGTCATAAATGAACCATGCAATTTTACAACTGACATTTTAGACTGTCGAAACTTGTGGACAATATTAGAGTAATATAAACCTCATGTGCACTTGGTACTGAATCTGCTCAATTTCCATTCAAATTTGTTCAAGCATCACTACATGCAATCCATTGTGTAATTTGCATATAAAACATGCAATAATCCAAGGCATCCCCTGTACTTCTATTTTTTAATTTCACTTAGCTACATCAAAACTAAAAAGACAATAAATATCAGTCATGAGTATGCACATAAGTCAACCATCCAATATTTTATTTTAAGCCGGCTTTTGACAGAGCTAAAAGCTTCAACTACAATTGAAAAACTCCTCTCTTAGACATTAAATTGAAATTATATTAAATTCAAGTAGGGGAAATTTTTAGAAAGAGCACTTACTATCATGAGAATATGTTGGGGATTGTGTATTTCGTTGGTCGTAATACTCGTATGCGTTGATTATATGATCAGTAGTAGAGTTATCTATCTAGTGGAGGGTGAATTCAGCGAGATTCGTGCCATTATAAGCAAACTCTAGGGCAAAATTATGTATGCAAGAACCCTGTGAGGCAATGTATATAAAAGTTTCAGTATTTCAGACAACACAACCATCTTACCAAAAACTCTCAATTAATGTGAAACATGAGGCTGAAGCCTTAAATGATGTTCAGAGCTTCAGTGTAGAGGACTTCAAAATTGGATATTATTCTAAACAATGCCGTTATGAGTCAGTAAACGCCCTCAAAAACCTTTATCTGACATTTCGAGTGGACTATTTACTACCATGTGCCAAATTTAGCCCACTTACGAAGGGGGTTTTTGGTGGATGGCTACTATACAACAAACAAGATGTACACAGCAAATTCCAAATAGTCAAAAACCTTTATCTGACATTTCCAATGGAATATTTACTACCATGTGCCAAATTTATCCCACCTACGAAGGGGTTTTCGATGGATGGCTACTATACAACAAACAGGATGTACACAACAAATTCCAAACAGTTTGATATCAGTAATACTACATTGAATTCTACCTTTCAAGTAGTAGAGTAAATGGATTTCAATTGCATATATAACCATTTCGATCCGCTTTTATAAGCTCCCAAATATCTATGTATTGGAATTTGCAACATGATAACAATAGATGGAGAACTGCCTATTCTATATGCTTCAATAGTGAGAATCTTTCGTTGAAAATGTGCTGTGAAAAGCTCTTCAAAACACATGGTAGATAAATTCATTAAGAGGCATATTTAGAAAGCCGAGTTGGACTTCCTCGCCCGCATGTATTCATCCAACTTGTCCCAAATCTCCATTTTTGCAGCTTTATCTTGATGCTGCTTGTGTTTGCTAATCTACAGGTAAATTACATGAGCGAAAAAATAAGCGGACAAAATTACATGACAATAAATGAGCAAATATGATACAATAAGTTCATAAATTTATCCCATCATAAGCAAAAAGACAAATCCAAAAGAACTGTGATAGTGTGGTATAGAAGTAGAGCTCAGAAACTTGACAATAGTTGAAAACAATAACATAAAAGCCTAAATCACATACCAAAATTATCTTCACATTCCACTGCCTCACATATTTAGCAAACTCCACACTATCATCTTCAAAGTGAATGTAAAACCCCACGACTGTAAACATCAACATCATCCATTAGATATTGACAACTACATGGTTTTATCATTCAAAACTAAATTCTTGATCACCTTACTTCCTGCAACAAACCTCTCCACTACTGAAAATTCGATAATCATACGTACTCCGAAGGCACTGCTACTTACTTGAAAATACATAAAAATTAAAGAGGAAAAGAAAAACATACTTTTTGTTGAATATCTCAGCATGGTCCTTAAAAGGCAAGTCCTTGAATTGTCATTCCTTCCCAAGCACAAACACTACAACGATGACTCTAGTCATTGAGCGACAATGCAGATGGCTTATCCCTCACCTCAATGGTAAACCTTGTTCTGTCACAACCACTCTTCCTATGCATAGTAATACACTTAGGATTTTTGGGCATCTCTTTCACCTTGGAATCAAGGGCATAGTAAACCCCATCCTCCAAAAATTCCTTAACATTGTACATATTTCAGAGGGTCTGGAAGGCTCTGGGAACAACAATTATAGGCACACGCTCAGAAACACTATGGCTGTTAGATTTAACGCCAGTATTCACTGCTAAGGATAGCCTGGAATTTCCCTTCAAACCATCCTTTTGCATACTAAATTTCGCCCCAAGATCCTTTCCAAACCCTTTTTTCTTCGAAGGGTCACTTGGTGCCCCTGTTGAGTTTCCATGAATTTTCTTTTTCTGCCCCATTTTTTTTGTCCTCCCTCTTACTCACTGCCGCGATTACATGCTAGAAATTCTTATTCCTACACTCCAGAAGGGCTTCTCTGTCCTTCAATGTTTTCTCCAAAACTCTAATAAGCATAATCAAGTTGATCCCACGGTGGTTTTCTACACTATTCTTCTTTTCCAGAGACCCATTTCCATCATCCTCTACCCTAAGTTTCTTGTTGAACAGTCTGGGATCCTCAGGGCAGTATTCCTCAACAGCGGGTTTTAGGACGGGCTGTATGGCATTAGTAGAGTTGATTTTTCCCTGAAGATAATCCGATAACAGTTTCTGATCGGGTAAGGAAATGATATGGAGCCTCTAAGCACGGGCATGTTGCAGGTAATCGATGTGCTTGAGGTGGGAGTTCTTTTATGAAGAAGAGGAGGGATTCCAGGGTATAGAAGCCACCTTGCTTCTGTTTGTAGGAGGTTTCGATGGGGTAGGGGAAGCGGTATTCATCCCTGAAGAGGAATTCATCCAAGGAGCCTGAAAGGCGGCTTATTCTCTCCACCTAGCCACGGGTTGCGTAGTCGCGGAGGACTGTTAGAGTGTCCATGGATGGCCTGAGGGAAGCTCAGACAATGAGACCGTGGTGATCAGCAGAGCGCTAACAGGTATGAAAGACTCAACAGCAGCAAGGAAATTCACAAAATACACGAAATGATACGCATTCATTTTTCACTCGATCTGCTCCTATGTTGTTTATTTAAAACAAGGAAAGTCAATTCATTTATCATCTTGACCAATAAACATTACTGAACAGAAAAGCCATGGTTAGTGATAATTTTCAACAGAAACCACAATAAGAAGATTAAAAACAGCTAGTCACAAGAGCCAAGGTAAATTTTTTATCCAGATGCATCCTGTTTTCTTCACTTAGATAACTTGAGCTCCAAATTAGGAAATTAAGGCCTTTTGAAGAATTTTTGAAAGCATGATCTGCAAGCTACGATGTACTTTGATAACCAGTACATGGAAATTCAGTCAAAGCAAAAAAAAACTTCTAAAAAACAATGGAATAAAAAAAAGGAGTAAATGCTCTCAGTCTCTAGCAACAGAGCTTCATACCTGAATAGAATTAACAAAACTTTAAAAGGCCTGGTGTTCAACAAAATAATGTTTAACTCAGATCTAATTTCCATGGTATCATACCTACAAAGTATAAAGTTCAAGCGAGTAATGTACAAATAGAAATGGCAACAAACCCATGAGTGGCAGTAAAATTGACCTCTTTCCAGCATTACAAAAAATTGCCCTTCTCAACAAGAAAAAATTAAACAAAAACCATTGTAAGAAAAAACACACATCCAGTTTGCTACAACCATAGTGAGGCTCCTCGTGTAAACAATAATAAAGGAAAAAGGAAGATAGGATAAATCGTTAAACCGATCTCTAAAGTGATTGAGGCATTCTTCGATTTTCCTAATGTACGCAACTACCCCTTTCAAATAGCTCTATTGGATCATTTCAAGGAAGGTGATTTAGGAAGTGCTCTAGATCAACAGAACTGCTATGAGAACAATAATAAACAAAGACCATGATAACAGATGCTGGCCTCCCAAGCTATTATGGAAACAAAGTGTATATACCAAAGAATCTGCAATTTCAGTTTAATTCACCATAAGTTGTCCAAGACACAGGAAATTGGAGAAGCTCATGTCAAATCTCCTGGGTGTAAGTGGCAGTGTTGTCATTTTAAACTATTGTCAAAGAAATGCCATTTACTAATGCAGAAAAACAACTTTCAGTTTCCTTATAAGATTTTCATTTTAACACCTTTTCGTTTCGTTGTAAGATTTTCGTTTGAAAAAGGCAAGAGGTTCGCTTGTAAAATTTTTGCAGAAAAACAGTTTTCGGTTTCGCTATAAGATTTTTATTTTAACCGCTTTCAGTTTTATTTTAAGAGATAACACAATGGATTAGAGTGGGACACATGTAGGGCATATGTTTGACACATGTCCTATTTTAGGACCTAGCATGTTTGTGTCTATGACATGGGCCCCCAATTAGCCAAATCATGTTTTCCAGGTGTTGATAAATGAGCCAGTTGCAATTATAATTTACATGTGCTTATTTGTAAAAATTGTGGATTTTTCTGCCTAGGCAATACAACGAATTATCAAGAGAAAATCCAAGCATTGTATCAATGTATTTTCATATTGCAGGAGATTCAAGCTTAAGAGGTAATCGTATTTGGAAATTTGGCAATCATCATTAGTCAAATCAGAAAAGAAGGGCAAAGTCATGTCTCACCCACAACCAAAACAATAGCCAGGGTAAAGGGACAATTTGCTCTCTTCAACCAAATTTATTTTACCACTCTCCGAAATTGCAATGGACAAGCAGACTCAATAACCAATTGAGTAGCTGTATTAGCAAAATGTGTGTTAATTAGAGGGGAGGAGCACCCCATTATGTTTTATATCCCATGAATTTTCAATGAAGGAGTATAACTAAGGCCATATTTGGAAAGAGCATGCACAAGGATAGGGGGAATATCACTAGAGCATGTGAAGGGAAGGGCATTTACAGCCCCAAATCTCCTGTATCCTCTTCCTTGTTTCCAAATCTGTGTTGCATTATGTTAATTAACACTGAGGCAATGGGAGGTAGGAATGTAGGTGAGAAATATGTCCCAATTTGGAAATCGGCCTTCATGTGGATTGCAGCCTTAGACTGTTCTAGTTAAAGGCACGTGGAGGACTATAGATTTGATGCATGGAGGCACTGCAAATTGATAAGGGCATGTCCTCTCCACAACTTCATTTGAGCTTATCCTGTTCAAAGTATGGATTTGTTCTTTTTCAGTCAAAGGTTTGTTTGGTTATTTTTTTTGTGGCCTTGTTAGGTGTTGCTATTCCAAAAGAACTCATTGGTTCTTCTCTCTTCATCTAGTGCTAGGAGGAAGTGGGATTGACCGGTTCTATTCTATTCTGTTCTGGCTTTAGGTTGGTGTGGTTTGTCAATTGGAGTCAGAGTATCATGGAAGATCATGAACAGAGAGGGTGTTGCACTTACTGTGAATGCAAGTGGCGGAGGAAGATAATAAGAGCTTGAGTAAGCTATCAGACACTTTTCAAAACTCTATTTGGTATTTAATGATAGAATTGGGCACTTCATTAAATCTCAGGAGACCAGGGTACATATCTTGAAGAGCGCAATGGAAGCCAACTCCAGAAATCAAAATAAATGATGATCTTGACATGCACTACAACATAATCTTAGGTTTTGCTTGCATCTCACAATCTTGAGTGAAGTGACCTTCAGTTTCAGTGGGTTCAGCCTTAGAGAAATAGAAAGAGGAATATATTGTCCAGCATGTAGGAAAAGAAATGGCCATCTAGCCTTTTTATGGTTTAATGAAGCAGAGAGGTGCTGACATGCAGGAAGCTCAAAGTGGGAATGAAGATGAGTAGCATATATAGGTTTCATTTTCTATGCTTTGCTTTGTGTTATGGTTAGGTGGACAATTTATCAGAGTATATAGCTGTAAGGTGTTTTGGTTTTTAGACACCTCGAAGAAAAAACACTTAGGTTTTATTGATCAATTAAAGAGCAACCTTTTAGAGCAATTTGAGTACTCTGAACTTTGGAATGTGTGACTGTAAGCTTCGACTGGTTGGCTTGTCCACAGTCCTTTTAATATTGACATCAAATTATATGTTTCTGTTAAAACAAAAGGACTGTGGATTTTATTGTCCATGTAGTAATATGTAATGTATACAGCCAAATAGGAGGTTGTTTGCGGAACTATATCTAAGCTAGCTTCCGCTTGAGTTGGATTTTCAATTGTTCATGTCAAGGTTTTGAAAACATGATTCAAATTCAATCTTTCTATCCTTTCTAAGAAAATAAAAACTGTGTCCATGCATAGACAAAAACATACACATTTATGGGGACAGACATGCATGCCTGTTTATACAAAAATATATATGTATTTACTATTTGTAAGTGGTTTGTGCAGACATCCCAATACATGGTGAGAATGTGGGTCCCTAATAAGAAAGGAGTTATGTTTGATCCGTGAGCTTTTCCAGCTCGAAATAAAATGAAGAAAATGTGCATTAGATAGGCTAGCTAAAACAACACAACTACTTAGACTTACCAGGCAATGGCCGAAAGTTCCCCCTGATATTTTTCCTTGACATCCATTAATTTTTCCAGACCATAAACTGCAATACAGTTAGCAAAGCACATTCATAAGGGAAAACGCTACAATTCATTTGTTAAATATTCAAAATTCAAGGTTAAGTCCTTGAAATAGTAGCTTATTTTGATTTTATTTCTGCTTTAGTATCATTAAGGAAAAGAACATAAGTTGTATTGTATATACCCTTCTACCTATTGATTTGCCGATGAAAATATTTTACTGTAAATATATGACCTATTTTTCAAAAAAACAAAAGACTGCAAAATTCATATGTAAAGCAATTTTAAGGAAGAGTGTAGAAAAACAAAGAAAACATACCTAGACAAGCGAATCCAGCAACAGAAGAAGCCAAGCCAGCTGCAGTTGGGAAATTATTATATGAAGCAATATGCAAATGAAGCCTCTACCAATCCTCTTTTTTGATAACAATTCCATTCTTCTCATCCACTACATCATTTCCCCTCCTTCTTATTTCTCTCAGACAATTCTGATATCTCTCCCCTCCAAGGGAAACCTCCTGTGATGACCCAAAAAATGAATTATGCATTCCATAGATACCAAAATATGCATTTGCTCCTTATTTAAGGAATTTCAGCCTCGGGAACATGCAATAAACCAGGGAAAATAATTCCTTGAAAAACATTTAATGCAATTTATATTTAGAGGCTGTTTAGCCTTTTATTTAATATTTTTGGTGTTTTTGGACTGTTTTTGGGGCTTGTAGGTTGATGAGTGTTGAAGAGAGTAAATAGTAGCTTGATCTTACGGTACGAAATTTTTTCCAAACTTCATACTATTATTGAATTTCCATACAACAAAGGCGTATCTGGCCGAATCATGCTACTATGCTCTATACTAAACAAAATTATCAATATACATGAAAAACAGGGACCATCAAGCATTCTTTGAGCTATCTGCGTATATTCTTTGGAGTTACACTTGGAACTGTTTAAATCATGCCATCAGTATGATAAAAAGGAGACACTAGAAATCGCCATATCAACCTCCAAAGTTGTTATAGAAATGATAATAGAAAACCTTATTTGGTAAACATAAGGAGCTCAAGTTTGCAACAATTTACTTACTTAGAACAAAAGCATTCTTAAATAAGTAAATCCTATGATTATCTTTGAATTTCCACTCATCTTTATATTTTTGAATTCCCACTCATCTCCGCTGCAATAGAGAGATGTCCCTTCCCCTTCCACTTCCACTTTGGATCGGCATGATGCACATGATGTACAATTTTAAGTAGAACCACATTAAAAATTTGAGATAAATTAGTTTTTTTATTATTTCTACTTGTAGGCACTCTGTCTAATTATAATAGCTAAGTTTAGATACAACTACAAACCCTGCTATTCCTTCTCTCAACTTGAAAACCCAAGGCTTTGATTGTTTTTTCCATTTTCTGCATAATATCTTTTCCAGGATACATGGACATGAATCTTGTTTTTCTTTCCGCAACACCCTATAAGCACCCAACAATGAATAGTTAAATCAGATTCTATGGTTCAAATCGCTACAACAACATTATTAAAAGCTGTAAATTTACTTATTTAACATCTGCGGCCAAATTACTACGGAGTTTATGGATTTTTGCTACCATCCACTTTAGTTTTAAAGATGTAGATGTGTTTAAAAGTGTCTAAATTTTAGATAATATTACCAATTTTACACAACATAAATGACCATACTTCTTTTTCAAATAAGTTGGACAGATATAAAATTGGTGACATAGCTATTAGCTGAAAAGCATTAATCTGAACTCGTCCCATTTCTTTCATCACCACATGGTATTATTAATAATAGGACAATATTCTAGGTTTAGAACTTGAATCAACATGAAAGGACAGCAAGCATTCCAGTGGTCGTGCTTGTCTGAAGAAAATTCAAACAGTTTTGTTAGATTAGAAATATTTTTTTCCGTATGCAAGTCATAAAATTCCAGTAACGACCTAAACAAATCACAATTAATATGGCATATGTACAAGGATTTACACACATCTTCACCTGTGACAAAACCATATATCATAAGGACAATGTCAGTTTGGTCTACTACTTCTTGAGTTGTAGGTTGAAACTAACAATCTTTGAGGAGCAAGAGCACTAAATCATGCAACAAAATCCTATGGGGGGAAGAACTGTGCTAAAGAAGCAACATTTACGTAAGTTTCATATATCCACAAAAGACCGGTTTGATTGTATCATATTTACACAAATTTCTCTTGTTCTCAACAAAACAAGGCAATAATTTATTGAAACGCCCTTCTTTTTTCCTTTTATCTTTTTTGTTTTTTTGTGGGAATGGTGTTTCCCCCTAATCCCCAAGTTTCCTAGAAGTTTCATTTTTAGGAATGTTTACAGACAAAAATAATTGAGGGAACATGCAATCTCTAATGACTCAACTTTCTAGTATTCTACTTAGGGCTTGTGACTTAGGAAAGTTGCATTTGTGCTTTTAAAACTTCTCAGGTAAACTAGAACTCGAGATAAAATTTTGTGTTAATGATCATGCCAAGAAGATGCAATGCAAAATAGGTTGATTTAGTTATTTATGAAGGAATAGCATGAATTAAGAATCGCATAACTAACAATTAACCATGGCAACTATATAACCGTTGAATTGACTCCCAACCAATTTTAGAGATTGGACTCTGGATGCATCTGAATTGCTTCGAAATGGGGCTCTGGGTTGTATGAACTTAGAGTCCCCGTACTTAAAGAGGATTCCACTTTCCTGTTTATAAATAACCCTCTATGTGGATTTTACCTTACTGTTTATGTTATAAGCCTCAAATAATAAATCAAAGTTTTGTGCACATGACTTTACTTTTTCCTTGACACTTTCTTCCTACTGTCCATTTTTACAAAACATGAGTCATCAGAAAAGTTAAGCTTGGCTTTCTTACCTCTGATAATTTTTTCCTCTGCATCATAAGCCTTAGCGGCCTCCTCCGCTGTGTTAAACATTCCAAGCCACACCATAATGCCCTTTCTTCGATCTCAAATCTCCGTAGTAGCCCGAGAGTCTTAAGAATAATTTTTCGTTCTGTTGTTTTACAGTTTTACTGAGTCGACCTAGGAAATGGTCTCTTATTTTTGTGGCCAACTCCTCTATGCCCCGTTTCCTACTGTAAATATAAGCATGTGATATCATTATAATACAAGACATAATATGTTATGTTTATTGGTCATGAATTAGGACTTAAATAGCAAGACATCCAAATGGGTTTGTGAGAAGGAAAAATACTAATAATTGATGTTGTGTACCAAACATGGATACTAAAAAGAAAGAATTAATAGAAACTCTTGGGAAAATTTTCTGCATGAGATAGTTGGAAAACAATTTCCAAATGTATTGTAAAGATTGAGGGTCAAGACTCAAAGTTTACAACAAAACCATTTTCTAAAGAAAGAGTTGTACACAAAAGCTGCATTACTATGAGGTTGTCAATGAGCTTAGTAGATGTGTTATGGTCCTCCCACAAAGATTGGTAAAGTTACATGTGTGTGCAATGAAATTAATGTAAAAAATCAAATAAGCCAAAAACAGTTTCTCCAACCTGCCTATTGCCAAATTTGTAATCCACTTATCATTCTAAAATGGAAACTCTTCAAATGCCTCCTTGATTAGATCTCTAATGCTAAAAAAGAGCATAAAATAATTTTTTAGCACATTTAACAAACATGTATTGACAATGGTCGTAGTAATTATGAATATGTTCAAAATGTCCACTAAAACCAATCATAAAAGTATGAAAGAGAACACACCTGATTTGTTTGCTCTCTCTGACCTTGCAAGGTCAACTATAAGCAACTTGCTTTTTCTGATGGAAGGCATGCGATGTCCTTTTGATAACACAAGACTATTGCCATTCTCATTTGGTAAAGGTAATACATTTTCTTTCTTCTCCTTAACTGACCTTTTTATACATACCTAGAGAGACAAAATTATAATCTAGTTATTCAACTAGATACAAATTGCACAAAAAATGTGCATAATGTGGCATCTGCCCAAGATCAGCTAAGAACAATATATGACATAAAATAATTTCCTTCACATTTTATTACCAAGAGAATTGCATGGCTTCGTGAGGATTTAGTGTTCATCTTTGTATTTGATGCAAAATGATTTACTTCACCAGTTTCCAAAAGTTGAACAAAACTTCCACGGTCATGTACTTGGACCATTGTGACTCGTCGCAAAGACACATCACCAGTTTTCGGATCCTCGGCAATTGTGATATTGTCTCTTCCAGGTGCAAGTAGATCTTGCACAGTCTCCAAATACAAGTGAAACATAACCATGATGATAAATATAGGATGAGTCAATGTATAAAGAAACCTCATGTGATAAAAAATTCTCAAATAACCTTAGATTAGGTTACAGGTATAAAAATTGAAAGTTTTTATGAGAAACAGATAGATTAACAACACAAAACTGCTTAAGTAATATTTTGGCTATGAAAATAAAATTCCTTCCTTAAAGAAAACTACACTTAGTGGCAAATGTTTTTGAAAGTGTACAGTACAAGCTATTTTACAGCCTACGGTAAAGAACACATTGTAGAAAGGAATAAATGGTAATTTGTTTTTCCTGATTCATTTTGTAGATGACTAACTGTAGAAAGCATATAATTGAACACCTTAACCTGATTGCATCATATTGAGTTAAAACTCACAATAACCCAATAAGCACCATGCAAAATCAGTTAAATCGAGATTCAGAACACTTCCCATTAAATTAGAAATATTGTGTAAACATATACACACCGTGACTTTTTGAAATAGGAAGTTGCAGCGATTTAACCCATTCTATATTATGCATAAATTGCAAAATTCTAAACCAATAAAGCACCACAAAATGCAGCAGAAGCCAATTTTAGTTAATGACCTTCTCGTCTCTAAATTTTTTGAAAGAATTTATAAGTAAAACTTGCTTGGAGGATGACAAAAAGTAAAGATCAAATAAAGAATAAGATTCCATAGACAAGAAGAAAGTTTCAATTTTATGTGAAAAAGTATGTTTCATTTTTAAAATGACCCCAACCCTAAGTTGAACATGTGGTTAGAAGGGACTTGTGGCACTTGAATATCAAGCAAAATCCAATATTAGTAGGTTGAATAGTCTATAAATACGTATTCATTCCCTAATTTCAGAATGAGCTTGGTTTAGGACTTGGAAGGCTCCTACAGCAAGATAATTGTAGGAAAGACTCTACACCATAATTTGTATTCAATCTAAATCTATTTTAGTACAAAGTCATCCACTTCCTCCCCGCGCTCTTGGCTGCGTACTTTTTGAAATCCTTCAGAGGAGAAATCACCCCATTTCCAGTACCTTCAAACCCCAACCAAAGTCAAAATAACAAAAAATCAAATTAACCCAACTACCCTTTGATGTCTTTACAGAGTACCTAGGTATTCTTTATAAGTTGTGAATTGTTGCTATCTCAAACCAGCCATAAAGAACTGCTTGAATTGTTTCTAAGAAGTGGGTCTGTTACATACTTCTCTGACAGCATTGATCTTTATAATTTTGAATCACATCTGAGAAATGGGAGAAGAGTTACAGAGATGGATATTAATGGTCACTACTAGAGCTCCTACAAGCATGAACATGAACATGAACAATAAACCTAGAAGCTTCAACAACCCAGATACACATGTAGCAGCCATGTGGGTGATGTATCAAAGTAAGTATCAAACCTGCTTGGTGCTCATGTCCCATGCTGGATATAAAGAATTGGAATCCTTGGTCTACAGGAGCTTTGGTTATCATATCAGCAAAGAAGATAACAAATCGATAGGGGAAAGGAGAAGAGACTTCATATGGGCTTTTGGTAGCTCTAGTTTTAATCTAGATCAGCACAAACTTGCCTCATATCTCAATCCTTATGTATAAAGATATTTTTCTGCAGTATAAGTAGCATAGTGCAGTCTGGCTCTATAGGGTTATTGAATTAGAAGTAGCAAAGTGCAGTCTGGCTCTATAGGGTTTTTGAATCACTCTGTCATGGACAATGATTGTTGTGCTTTTAAAGTTTTGATTACATCCACATGTCAAACTCTTTTTAAATTGTGTCAAGAATGTTTTATATAGGTAAAAGCATCAATTTGATGTCGAATTGGCTGGCTCTCAGCTCGAATCCACATACCCCACTAAAAAACAGAGGTTTGTTGGAATCGTATTATGTAACTGAGTGTGTGATAGTATAATTTTATTTTTTGAAAAACAAAAAACATCCTAAAAAAATCACAGATTTCTCAAAAAATCCAACAGAGGAACTTAAAAAAACTGAAGAACCCAATTCAAAACCAATCCCATTCAATCCAAATTTGATGGATTCCAAGCAGCTTACCAGAAAGTCAAGCTCCCCCATCATCTTGAGTGAGAAAATGCTCCCTCAAACTACCTTGATGGAAACCCTCCTCTGCCTGCGGTCAAATGGGGGAAGGATTTATCGTGGCCTGCAAAGGATCTATGGGGTTCATAGATTTCCTACACTATTCATGATGTGGGTATTGGAGTGCTGAATAACATTTGTCTTCCTGTACTCTTAGAGCTTTTTGTCCCATCGAAAGTTTTACATCATCAATGATAGTTTCACGGCTCCACGGCTCCAGACTCGATCCAAGATGCATCAAGAGGCTCACGAGGAGCCGTTAGAGTACCTGCAGGTCATTCATTCTTCACCTCAGGGTGGTTTGCCAAAGGTCGACCCTGAAATTATGCAATAGAAATGGATTCTGCCAGATGAGTGGAGTTCCCGAACTTCTTAGGATAAGAGATGATTCCATCTCCTTCTCATCACCATCACCAGAATTGAGGGAACATGCCTCTATATCAGTGCGAGTTTTGCTTCTTTTCTTTTTTTCTACCACAACAACCAGTGTGCTCCTTTTCCCTTGGAGGATCAAACCCATACAAAGCTATTTGTCGGAACACACATCCTGTTCCCACATACACAAGACCCTGCAACCCATCAAGTTCCCTCATATTGAGGTCAAAAAACACCATATTGTGATACGATCCCCTCCATGATCCATCATAAAGCACATTCCCTCCCTCATAGCCGGTGAGTTGTAAATGTGGTGATCACAACCAAGATTGAGGATAAATGGGCTAAACAAATGGCAGCTAGTTGCCTGCAAACCAACTGGAGGTGTAGCAAAGGAAGTTCATGGGTGGTAACACTATGTGGCAAACCACAAGAAACTTGACCTACACATTTTCAAATCTCGCTCAGTCGTATATTTTGTCAAGCGACGAAATTAGGTTTGCAATGGCTTCGGCCTTCCAGTCGTGGGCCGTTGTTTTTCCCATTGATTTCAAGGAGACCGGTGACTTTGAAGAGGCGAATATCAACATCCAGTTTCTTGCTGGAGACCACGCCGATGGATGTCCCTTCAGCAGACATCTTGGCGTTCTTGGAAACCTCCATAACAATGAAACCATGTTAAAAGAACCTAAATGTGGCGATTTTTTATTGGCAAAGTGCGTGGCAGTTTTTTATTCGACAAAGGGACAACGATGCTACAGTGTTCGAAAATCCGACTTCTGAGAGAAAAATGCCTTACAACGTAATTACTATTACTACTATCATACCAATAATAATAATAATAGTAATAACTAGCATATCTTCAAAGTAGGGAAATAAAATACCTAAAAAAAATTAATATTTTGTAAAATGAGAAAAAGTTGTATATAATTAGATAATATAATTTTATTTGTTTGAAAGTAAGTTTTCTTAATTTATGTTAAGAATAATAATTAATGACATTAAAAAAAAACTATGTTGCAAGTATCTATAAAATTATCTAAAAGTTTGGATAAATTTTAAAATTAATAAATAAAGTATTTAATTATCATTTTTAATAAACAAATTTTTAAATTGTTTTATAATGTATATTTATATGTCTTATA
Source organism: Pseudotsuga menziesii (assembly GCA_001517045.1). Taxonomy (NCBI): domain Eukaryota; kingdom Viridiplantae; phylum Streptophyta; class Pinopsida; order Pinales; family Pinaceae; genus Pseudotsuga; species Pseudotsuga menziesii. The sequence continues at coordinate 32,538 of LPNX010398377.1, forward strand.
CAAATATATTAATAATGATATGTAGTGTGTATAGGCATATATGAAACATATTAATTTGTTTATGGTAATAACTATATCATATAATTGTTTATGTAATAACTTCCGGTAACATAGTGAACACAAAATGTTATTTTGCATACAGCACGAGACGGATTAAGTATGCTTGAGCTCATCTTTGGTTTTGCCCATTGATATTAATTAAAAAGGATTGGCCTTTTTTCATACAGGAAAAAAACTTACTCTTATAAGTTTATAAGATTACATTGATTTGTGATTGATTAATCTATATAATTACATTGTGTTATAATAAAAATACATAAGTTATATGATATTTAATATATTTGATTCTATGATATAATATTTTTATTGAACTAATATCCAAAAGCATCACGTTATAACATATATTTTGTAAATGTCATCAATCAAAATATAATTTTATGCAAACTAAATGTAATGTGTAAATTTTTGCACCAAGTGGAATTTCAACACATCAAATTAATGGTAACATGATTTTGAAGTCTAGTTTCTAGACACATGCATGCAGTGTTTCCTTAGATGACGAGTTTAACACTTGTGACGACTAATGAGATCTCAACAGCTGGTGAAAAAGGGGCACCACAAGGGGTTCACTCAGTGAGCTTGTTGCATAGCACAATTGTTTGCAAGATATTAAAGAATATCCTTAATTTCACTAAATATTGGAAAATTTCTCATAAAATTGTATTGTTGAACCCCTCTCCCAATATACCTTTCCAATTAAGAAAACCCCTAGTTTCACCATGTTTTGTAGGTATCCATTTTTATCAACCCATTTTTAATACCCCATTTATATCATATTTTCAATTTGTGACAAACATGATCTCTAATCCATCTTAGTATATAAGCAAACATGATGCTAAATAAAATAATAGTATAATGCTAATAATGATCCCATTAGGATTGGAGAGGAGACTAATCAATTTGTAGCGTTGGATACTGGAAGACCCAACAACATAGTAATGGGGACTAAAGGACAACCCAATCAAGAAATCAATGTAGCAAATAATGTAAAAGACTGATATTCTAATACCAGTACAATTTTTTGGAAAGATGAGAATTGCAAATGTTTCACACCACAGCCTACCAAACTACCAATTTTATATCATGTAAATATGAGTATAGCCATAGATATCTCATGTTTTCTATAAGATTAAAAAAAATAAACTGAATTAAAATGAAAATTTGAAACCCTTTAGTGGATGGACTTCCCTACCTTCCTATCAAAACAAACATCATTGATGTTTGAACTCAAATGAACAAAGAGAAATTCCTCTTACTTTCCAATAACACCATATGATCATGTACATAACTTGGATTAGTTCATTCAGAAGATGCAATTAATTGCCTCCACTTCCTCTGCATTTATTCTTGTAATCAAGGGAATTAACAACATTTAGTTACCTTTTCTCGGTTTATATCTGCTTTTTTCTACCTTTACAAGAGAGGGGAAAACTCCATGGTTAAGTTTCAAACATGCAATAGTTATAAATATACACAAATGGGGAAACTTATATGATACCATTTCATGGTAATGATATAACATAGGGTATGCAAATAAGGATTTAGATTTTCACCTATGTTCATATCAGCTCCAATACAATATTAAGACAAATGTCTAACATATAAGAATTGAAATTACAATTATGGATGTGCCAAATATAACTCAATCTAACAACTGTTCCTAACTCGCAATGTGAAAATGCTAAACAATAATAGAAAAAAGTTGAAATAAATAATTAGTTAAGAAATATTGATCTAACTTTTCTTGGTTCTAGTGATCGAAGAAATATTGATCTCACTTTTCTTGGTTGTTGTGGAGCAAAGTTTGATTGAATATTAATACCCAACCAAACCCCAACCTAAAAAATTATTCTAATAAAAAGGAATACTTTATAAGTTTAATTATTTGGAGGTATAAATCCACCCCATGATTTGGAGGTTATTCCTCAGTAGGAGTTAGGACTGATATGAATCCATCCCATGATTTGGAGGTATGAATCTATCTCATGATTTGGAGGTTATTCCTTAGCAAACAATAGAACTAATATGAGTCCAACACATGATTTAGAGGTGTGAATTGAGCCCATGGTTTAGAGGTTATTCCTCGACCCACCCAAATAAAATAACCCCCAATATTTTTATTGCTATGTCAAATTAACCCCCCCCCACCTTAACCCCTTAATATAAAGCAATTTTTTTTTGAGGTTTTTAGGAGTATTCAAACTCCCAATATGAATGGATGTGATATCAAAATGCTTGGATAGTGAACCCCCCCATGAGGGGCACACATGCCGAAGAGGGTACATGTGCTTGGTCTCACAGTTTCTCTCACCATCTCACATAGTTTATTTCACCTTAATGCAATCTCATGGTATAAGTAAATGAATAAATATCTAGCTAGCTTGAAAAGAGATATGTCGCATGCCATTTTCAATTTGTGCTCTACAAGCATCAATACATGGCTCAGAATGAGCTATCATTGTTCCAAGATACACGTCTTGTAATTCAAGGAATCCTTTCATATAGTTATTGGGAAAGAAAACTTTAAATTTGATTTTGATGGTGTGAAGATGTATGCATTGGATAAGGACTCCTATGTCGATGGATCTGATACAAATGTTGATTTAATCTACTAACACAGAGGAGAAGGCCTTCTAAAGAAATCATATGCAGTTGTTGTATAAATCCTTAGTGATGATGGGATATTTTGTTAGCTCTAAAATGCATATTTTATCAAGTGTCATCTAGTGTATTAATTTACAACAAGTACCTATCTATCAAAGATGACTACTATTTTAATATTAATGTAGTTTGTTCAATAGTAAGCTTGGCAAAAAAAGAAATGCTACCTTGATCCAATTCAAGATGTATATCTAGTGTTGTTCATCTTATGCCATTTTTTATTTTTAGATGGAAAATGTCTCAAGAAACCCTTAGGTACAAGTCCCTCATTTTAAGGATTGTACCCAAGGTAAACCATTGACCTTGATCATGGGGCCCAACTTGGTGGGGACATTGAGTGAGGCCCTTACATAGCCACCTAGGGATTTGACCGTGAGGACTTCTTCTTACAAATACAATTCTCAACCACTCGAGCTCACCCAACGGGATTTATGCCATTTTATTTATGTTTTAGACTTTGCATTAATTTTTTTGTCTGGTTACATATGATAATTGGAGTTGTTGACATGCTTTATAATTACACTTATTTTATGTATTGACATGCAATGTTATGAAAAAGAATAGGTACATTTAAACCAAAAAATGCAAGTACATTATAGCTATTAGATTGTGGTTTTTAGTTGTTTTCATGTGAAGAAATTCTTATAACATGAAGGTATTGACTAAATCAATGTAAGCTATCTTCTATATTCAAAGTGACAAAGGACGTAGCATATGTTTTTATATGAATCAACCACTCATTACAACATGACTCATTCATGAATCTAAGTCATTTAGGGAGATGGTGAAAGAGAAAAAGGTTTAAAGAAATGATATCTTCTATATTCAAAGTGACAAAGGACTTAGCATATGTTTTTATATGAATCAACCACTCATTACAACATGACTCATTCATGAATCTAAGTCATTTATGGAGATGGTGAAAGAGAAAATGGTTTAAAGAAATGATATCAATTTTCTTATAACACAAAGTTAAAATATTGAACAATATTGCGACAAACAACAATATTTAATTGTTTAAATAATAACATGTTACTTAGTTGTCTCAAACATTGTAACTTAGGTGGGTTAAACATTGTAACTAAAAAGAATTCTCCTAAGCAAGATAGCATTTCCTTTTTCCATTAACAACACTAGACTACTTGTATTAATACCACTAGTTAATACCAATCACACTCTAATGAACCATGGGATTTTACAATGTAGTTTATTATTACTAAGACATGATGTACATCCCTCTTTTTCATTATTTTATGTGTGGACTACTTGCATTATTATATATTAAATTATTAGTATATATCAAACTAAATAAATATAGTTCACTTTTTTATTCTTGTATCTTATTTCGTCAATCTTCAATTGTCTTGTTCACTCAAATAGCTCACTCCATCAGCTCTTCGACATCCATTGTTCCTTCATGTCACAGAATAGCCCATGTGCTCACTCTTCTCGTCCAATAAATAATGTTGCAGTTGGGCCCTGCAGAAACACAAATGGATTTTAGCCAATAACACGACTAGTAACAGATTTTATATCCAGATTATATTTTAAATAGTGGTCATCTAGTTGCCTCGATTCTCATCTAGTTCTTTTTAACAAATAATTATCTAATAGCTTAGTGTTGTTGTAGGCACAACAGATCCCATGTTTTGGATAAAACATGGGAGCCCCAATTTTATACGAAAGGGTAACTTAGTCAATTATTTGGGTTTGTTTATCCTGTCTGCATGCATTCTATGTCTTTTTCATGATTTGATTTAGTTAACATTTTGAAACATTTATGCATTTTTGTGTGTTTTTAGTGAGTTGCGAAAAAGACTAATTTTCCCAAAATGTGTCCTTCCTGCAACCCGCATGCCGCATATACGGATCATGAGATTTTGAAGTTTATTATTAGTGAGTTTTTCATTCCGCATCCCACAATGTAGAATGCGGAAACATTTTTTACGAGTGGATTCGTTCATCCCACAACCCGCATTCCCACAATTGCGGAGTGCAGGATGCGGGAAGTAATTTGATTTATGATTTTTGCCATGTGTCTCCACAACTTGCAACGCTTAATGCAGATTACGACAGCTTGGTTTTGCTTTTGAACTTTTCATCCCACAACCCAAACATTGCGGATTGCGGGGAGTAGTTTGGTTAATAAATTGTGGTTTGCGATCCCGCAACCTGCATTCTGCAAATACAGATTACGGATTGCAGGAACTGGTTTGATGAAATAAACGTGCTTCATGTTCCCGCAACCTGCAGCCCGCAAATGCGGATTGCAGAATTGCAACTCTAACCCAAAACAAACAAAAGGTGTCCGCATATTTAGTATTTTTGTAAATATTTGGCTTGTGATTTTCTTTTCTTTATTTTTGCTTGATTCAATGACTTGTTTTCCTTTAGATCTTCGATTCTCTCTGCTTTTTTGGTTTTTTGAGATAGGGTATTTGTGGCTTATTAATTTTTATGATCGTTTTGGAAGTATCAAGATTTTATAATATTATTACTCCTTCTTCCATATAACTATTTTCTTTCTAAGCCACATAACCTTATTCTAAAAATGATATTGTGTCTATATGATACCAAAAGTCCCTATTTCTTAATTATTATTATTGTCTAATTATATTCAATATGTTTTTAAAACAATATTGATAATTTACTTATATGTTGAACTTTTACTTCATAAATACAAACACTATTTTTTCATTAGAATAATTGAATTATTGTTTGTCTTTATTTTGGATTTAGAAAATACTCTATATTTCAAAAAATTTAAAAAATACATAGACTTCTCCCAAAAGAGTATACTCTGAACGTTTATTATTCTTACAACTTTATCATTATATATAAAAGTTTATTACCAAATTACTTTTATTATTTTTTCAGTCTTAAATAGAAGGTGATGAACTTAAAATTTCCTACTATATGATAAAGTAGGACGGTGGATGTTGGGGACTTATTCATATTTTAAAATTCACAATAAAACAAAATCATAAAGTATTTATGCCAAGATGTGGGTTTAAGCTTGATACAAAATGGATAGTAATAAAATAATAAGTTATTTGTCATTCTTTCACTTTAACTTTTATGGCTATATATGAAATAAAATCTTATCCACTAGAAATCATTTGCAAGAAAAGGAACTTATTTCTTATGAAATAACTTATTATTATCGATATTGTGTGAGTTTATGCCTACGATGAGTTTGCAAGAGAAAGGAAACACACTTGCCACATATGGTGTTGGCGGATTAATGGCATTTATAGTTTAGTTGTTCAATGTTATGGGATCGCAAAATTTTCACCAATCCACCAAATCGTAGTACACTACAAAAGTGATTACTTCTTTCCAAAGAATAACATGTACAAAGGAGGCTCGGTCCAATCATACCGTTGACAAGAGCTATCCATTGAGCTGCAGAGCATTTAATGCTGGTGCAGTAGGTTTGATGACCCTTAGATCTCGAGCAGCTCAAGATCCAATGATCATCAAGCTTGCTGCAATGGCATTGAATGCTATGTAGCTTAATGGATAGCTCTTGCCCATACTGCCGCATCGAGAGAGACTCACTGCTATCTTTCTGGTAGATTTTAATGAAAGGTCACTGCCAAATGAGAACAGAAACTGCCACAAGAACATTTGATTACCGAGATTCTAGAGTATTGAACAGAATTGTACTAGCTCCTTCAACCATTGAGACATTTGTTTAACTAGCATCTAGTCATGAAATGATGGTGCTTCCACGTCGCTTAAAGGATGGCCAATCATAATTACAATGACACTTTTACAACAAGGAATGTTGGTTTTTCAACTAGCACGTGTATATGGAGGTTAACTTTGAATGATATAATCTTAAGTTATTGTTAATTGATTTTTTATTAATTAACTATGAGTTAGGTGATAAGATCTTAATCTAATTTACATTTCTATTGATTAGATGAAAATACTTGTGTTCACACCTCTGGTTCACCTACAAATCAACTCAAAATCCTCTTTAGGTAGCTTAGATTTAGATCAAGTTTTTTTTCCTAGTTAGATTTGAGTTTACTTTTCTTTACATCACCCACCTTGTTTTCCAATCTGGGAAACATATCCTCTGTGGATCAAACTCACAAAAGCCAGCGGAGGCTATTGAAATATCCGTGGGAGATCACTACCTTAAACAGTTCGAGGATAAAGCAATATTTGCCCGGGATTGCTTGCAGCCTTTGGCTGGGTCTTCTTCCTGTGTTGTAAGTCTTAGACACCCTTTTCAGCCACATCCACAACTGAGGCTTCAACAAGTGCAGAACAAATTTTTTTGTGTGGCTCTTATAATTTAGGGCTTGAATTGTTTTATGCTAACGAAACCCTTGTGCATATTTTTCTTCCTACTCTCAACAGAATCAGGTAGAAGTGGTCCTCTATAATCCACATTACACATCTTACTATCCATAAATCTCTCTAGAATGAATTTTGATGACTCATTCTAGATGGAAGGGTCCCTTCCTATCATCAGACATTGAACAAGATGTAGAAGAACTCTACCCTTCAGACAAAACTGCTCACTTGATGGAAATGAGGAAGCTTGCAGATGAATAAATGAGGGAAAATATAGCGAGTTTGAGGGAAAATATAGCAGGTTTGGGGGAAAATCTAGCAGGTCTGACTTTTAATGAATTCATAGTCCATTTATAGGCTACGACGGCTTTCAAACATATGTTGAAAGAGCAATTTAGTGGGGAAGTTCTTCAGCAATATGTGCAGGCGTCTATGAGTTGTATCGAGCTTCTAGAGGCTTGGAAATTAGGCATAGAAATGGCGGGGGTTGTGATCATTTTTTCACTAGTTACTGAAATTTGAATACACCTTGCTAGAAAAGATGGCACGGATGATGTTTGCAGAGCTAGTGGTGATAAGCAATCTGATGAGACAAACCTTGGAATGTACATGAGATTGATTGGATAAATTTGCAAGGATAATTATTCAAAGTAATATGAATGACATGTATTCCCAAATTACATCTCATGAACGCAAGCAGAAGAATGTTGTGTTGTTGCTAATGGATGCCATTGTTCCGAGTAGGAAATCATTAGCATCGACTATTGTCAACCCCGTGGGTTCTTCCTAAGCTAGGAGAATAGGTGCAGAGGAAAGGAAAGATAAAAGGAAATAGATAGGATAATAGGCCCATATCTTTTTTCAGGTGTGGTTTTATCGATTTTGCAATGCCTTTTTCGAGTCTGCACACTTCTTTCATCATTGACACATGGGTTAGTCAAGGGTTAGTTGACGTTCGGGTATGACAGGGTGGCGACTCCTCATAGGCCGTCGACAAACGACGAAAGCCTGAGGGGAACCGCTCCTTAAAAAATGCATTCGACGTAATAAAAAAATCATATGCTTGCACATCCTGTGGGAGACTATAACAAAACCTCTTGAATTATCATAACTTAGTAAAAATATCTTAATATCTTTTAAGCAATCTCTAAAGCAATTTAAAAAAAAAGAAAAAAGTATAGAGTCCATATCCCACTTAATCATTATGTAAAGTTCATGTTATCTACTAAAGCAAGGGTGTTTTCAATCTAAGTTTACTTAGCTGAATGGCTAACACAGCCTTCATTCATCTTATGCATGGTAACTATATAATACCTAAACATATTAATAACATGCAGGCTTAACCTAATATTCTAAAGAAATGTATTGATATTATGAAGAGTTAACTACTCGGTTGTAGACAACATTATTAACGGTTAGTCTTATTCATGACACGTTCGATGTCTATGTTCTGGGTTATATTGTATTAGACTCCTAATTTAATTAGTTGTGTGGTTAAAGTTTAGGCTTAATGGTTGGAAAGTAATCCTTGGATTTTAAATGTATCTTTATTGATATGTTAATCTAGGAATGTTTGTTTCTAAATGTTAATAACAAGATATGAGTGACCTTAATCAATATGCACAGACTTGTTATTACCTTCTCGGGTACGATTCCCCATGTAAAATGAATACTTGTCCTTTTAATTATGAGTAGGAGAGAGATAAACTTAAGTCCTACTAAAGCTCATCATGAGACTTGTTTATGGTTTATAAGTTCTTGACTCATTGTTTAGGGTAGTCTTTCCCTTCATACGGTTAGGGTTTGGGTTCCTATTCTGATATACCAAAGCATAATAAATCCTTGCTTTATTTTTAAATGCAAATAAAATAGTCTAAGTTATGCCTACTTGTTACAGGATTTGTTAGAATCCAAAACCGCTTAACACATACCTGCGGTTTGGGTTATGTCCACTCATGTGAACTTGGATCCATACTTTAGGGACACGTGATGATTCTAGTATTGGATACTCAGTACCAACATAAGTATTCTTGATTTCTTGATACTAATGTGTCTTATCCTTATTCCTTTTCTTAGGTTCGATTTCAGGTCTTGAAAACTTATTAAAATTGCGTTCCAGAAATAATGTCAGAATAAAGCATTAATTTCATGGTGTTTCCTTAGGGTTTTCAACCTAGGGATTTCACTATTATTTTCACTTCTACCTGAATTTCTTGATTATTATACTATATCCTATACATTATTTATATAATGATTATTAATGGATATTTTATCCACATATTCTATTCATCATGATTTGTCTTCTCTCAAAATAAACTGAGCAACCATTTACAACTTATAACATTAACACCACAATTGAAACAACTGATGGAATATTTAATGCAGGAAACATAGTAGTTAGTTAATTGTAATCACTAAACATAATGAAACATTTTTCAACCATTATGTGATCCATGCTAACAACTGCAAATAATAGTGACATAGTCAACGAGCATTTTTAATAACTATAATCATAAGATAATAATTAAAACTTCACTTCAAATAACAGTGGTACTGGGTAATGAGAAACCATGCTCCACCAATCCTTAGGATCTCGATGTCAATAATGACCTGCAAGTATCCACCCCCTTACCTAGAACTCAAATCAGGCATGTTCAACCGAGTCTCTTCAAATGCCACCAAATGAAATAGGGAAAGTTATTGCCTAGAGCCTAAAATATCTCAGATATTGGTAGCTCTAATTCCATAGAGTCCGATAGCTCTCAAATTTCCAAAATTGTTGAAGCTCACATTTATCACAAATCCTCAAGAGTCTGACACTTAACATAGATCCTGGAAGCTCACACTTAACACAAAGCCTAGAAGCTCTCTTTTCTTAAAGGGTTGGGGTTTTTTCCCCTTATGCATGTTTTTCATTTGCCTAAGACTCTTCTTGGCTAGTAACTACCTGCACCCCATTTGGCCACTTGTCCCTTTAGGGATGAGTAAAATTTCAACTATTAATCTTAAATGAGAGTTCTATCAATTCATAGCAAGGATGGTCATAATCATACATAAATTTAATTAAAATTATTAAATAACTATCTATTTACATTGATGTTTAATGTCATAAAGGTCATAAGCTTAACAAAGAAAGTTACCAAAATTTACATGTCCATCATAATAATTAAATTTAACCAAGAGTGTGATAGAGACCTAGCGTTTTGAGGGCTTTGTCCAGAAATAAATGATGGATGGAATCTCATATTGCTTGCTCAGAGAGGATTCCCATTGCATTAGGTAAAGATGATAACTTGAATAGAGTTGAGATCCTATCAACTAGAGACTTAGTGGGAATAGTTGTTTACCTCATGTTGAATTGTCTAGAGATGCTAAACTAGATTGTCATTAACTGGAAGTTGATACTTGGTCACTGTCCCAAACTACACATCCTAATGAATAAATGGTTCTACACCAACCCACAACCTGAAGATCTTTGTCCATACGTACGAAAACCATAAATAAAAATTTGTTGTGTACCAGTAATACCAAACTTCTTTCCTATCTCTTTTTGAATTTCTGGTT
>LPNX010398403.1:0-49356 GCA_001517045.1 Pseudotsuga menziesii
CTCTCTCTCTCTCTCTCTCTCAATCTTTTCTTCCTAGGCGCTCCGCACCCCCTGATATTTCAAGATATACGTTTCATTGATAGAACTTATTTGATAGAGAGTCTCTCTCTCTCTCTCTCTCTCTCTCTCTCTCTCAATCTTTTCTTCCTAGGCGCTCCGCACCCCCTGATATTTCAAGATATACGTTTCATTGATAGAACTTATTTGATAGAGAGAAGGCTACCTCGATGGTCAGAAATTGCCCGAATACCACCAGTTTTTCCCCAATATCTTTAATACACTGCTAGTTGCTTCTTCTTCCCTGCTTTAAGTCTTTTCTTCCTAGGCGCTCCGCACCCCCTGATATTTCAAGATATACGTTTCATTGATAGAACTTATTTGATAGAGAGAAGGCTACCTCGATGGTCAGAAATTGCCCGAATACCACCAGTTTTTCCCCAATATCTTTAATACACTGCTAGTTGCTTCTTCTTCCCTGCTTTAAGTCTTTTCTTCCTAGGCGCTCCGCACCCCCTGATATTTCAAGATATACGTTTCATTGATAGAACTTATTTGATAGAGAGAAGGCTACCTCGATGGTCAGAAATTGCCCGAATACCACCAGTTTTTCCCCAATATCTTTAATACACTGCTAGTTGCTTCTTCTTCCCTGCTTTTCCTTCCCTACTTTCTTGATGTTTTCATGAATTTTGGTTCATGGACTATCTGGACATAGTCCTAGAGTTTTATCTTTCTTCTTGGTGTTTATGATTGCTTCGTTGAGTAATATGACCTGCTGGGCTGTTATGATTCCTTTGACTGGATCCTTGACCGCTTTCTCTAGTTCATTGAGGTTGAGTTCTCCCAAATCCATTTCCTCTATGTCTTCTTCATCGTCCTGTGTTAACATTTCTTGAGGGGTTTCTTGACCTTCTTGGTTTTCCTTAGTACTTTCTTTGGGTATTGTTGGTTTCTCACTTTCTTTATTTACCATGTCACTATCAATGGGATATGCTCATAATCAATGGTTTGATGCCAGTGTTTGTCCTCCAAGCATAGGTTAATTCCTTCGGGTATCTCTTTCTCAATATTCATGTGGACGCATATGCATGCATATGAGGTATACCGCATTCATTTCGTCTGGTCGACCACCTTCACAAATTCTCCTATGACATTCCCTAAGGATTCTAGGATATTCTCTTGTCAGTATTCAAATGGGAGCGAATATAGCCTAATCCAGATCGGCACATAAGAGAGGTCCTCATTGTCCGGGTTGAATTTCTCCTTCCATGGCCTGAGAAACAACCCTGCTGAGTTAAAGAAATAAGGACCACCTTCGAAGATTTTGTTCCTGTCTTCCATGTTAAGGAAACCACTGTGAAGAAACCTTTAGCTCCTAGGTGGAGATCAAAGTGCCCCAAAGGTTTCCAAGTTACATTGATCCACCAAAGCAGAGCCTTCTCCATTGGCCAAATGCCTACAAAATTTTTGATGAGGGTGTGGTCGCGCATGTGTTGTATATGTGCCCCGAAACTTTCCTCCTTAATATGCAGCGATGGAATTTCTTTATTTTTGGCTATATATTTCCTGGTGTTATGCATAGGCCCCTTTCCTTTGCCTGTTTCTCTGCCCATGTTGTTTGTCTTTTTTCGTGTTCTAGTGGTTTGTATCCATGTCTTTATTGGTCATCGGATCCTTTACAGAGGGGTTGAGGCCCCCCCTGTGGGCTCCTCCATGGTCACCACCCTCTCCCAATAGGGTGTGTCTAACTCTTTTTCGATCATCTGGAGAATCCCAGACTGAGCCCGTAGTAGACAAGGGTGAAACCCTAGACCAACCAGCGCGTGTCAGACCACAGCATGGCTCAGAGCTAGAGGCTCCTGTCAGAAACCCTATGCAACCACCATTGCCATCGCAGAAACCCTAAGCAGCTCGCCTTCGCCCAACTTCCAATTAGTTTACATAACATGTCCACAGTATCTCGGTGCCAATTTATTCCACTTTCCCAGGCATAAGGAACTTTTAAAGGTCTTAGAAGATTTACACAAGTTGCTTGGAAGGTCATGTACATCTAGCAATTATTATGATGAAAACCAAGGGTCTTTCAAGGATCTGTTTGCCCTACCCTCTATCTTAAATTACTGTAGAGACAATTCAAGTCATGCAAAGTAGGTCTTGCTTATAGAGGAAAGTTTCAAAGATGTTATAGGGAGTATTCTTTAGAGATCATTTCTTTACTAAATCACATATTAATGTTTTTAACTCTTATCATCTTGTTAAGGCTGAAATTTGATTGTTCACTCTAAAATTCATGTTTTTCTACTTATTTCTCAAGATTTGATTAAAAAAGCCATGATTATGAATACACATGTTTGTGGCCATACTTGTAGGTATTATTTTATATGATGATTTCATAGTTTCCCATTATGATATTTATTCTTGTATATGATGAATTCATAACTTCCAATTATGCTTTATATTCAAAAATTTCAGCCATCTACATTATTAACAAACTTCTTAATGTAAGCAGGTCATCATATATTTATGTTTTATTATAAAGTAATTTTTTTTCTTGTATTTGGCCACCTGGGCCAGATGGGAGACCATCTTATACTATTTATTTTATAACATTGCAAGGAGATTCTACCAGTATAAAGGATAGTGACTTGGAGCAAGAAATTGTGGTGGGAAATGGCTCTATATACCTAATACTTACCACAGCTTCTTCTTTTTTCCTTGAAAAAAAACTAGAATATATTTGTCAATATATAGCATCGTACATAGATCCAAATGATGTTACCATAAACTTGTTCCAATAGGAATAGATCCACAAACAGAGATTTGAAAACCTCTGACATCCACAACATAATCTCAAAAATATAGGTGTATAACATCTCATCCAAAAAAATAGTCATAAATGCATTGAAAATTATGTCTGTATATAAACATATCCAAATTAAATTTGAATCCACTGAGCCAATATACTTAGATAACATGAAAAAAAGGTATTGGGGTATCGCCACCCCAACATACTAGTTAGAAAAAAAATAGCTTAACCTGGATATAAATCTAGATCATATAAAACTTCATCATGATCCATTTTGTCTTTCCTAATCCAGTAGCCAAAATCTGCTTGTAAGCCATAACTTAACCATTTACCATGGCTTATATTATCAAAGTCATTTAAAAAAAAAAATCAAGTAAGGATGATGGGGTGGAATGCATTTATATCATTTGGCTTTGATTTGGGTAAATTTAATACTACATGATACATTTTCTGGCCATTTCTTCTTAGTAAGTTATCAAGTCTTGGGAAATGAAGGAATAAGCATGGTAGGTTTATTGGGGTGTGATTGGAGTGGATGGCTTGGCAATTCTTTATAAGTTTTATTGGATTACACATTAGTTTTCTTTAATTTGTGAGTTAAAACATTATTCAACTACCATCTCTTTAATGTTTGTTTGATATATATATATATATTTTTTTATCAAAATGTACTTTGACTTATTGGCATTATGTGTGTTTATGGGGAATGCGAGTTGAAATTGGATCCTTGGTATACCATATGCAAGGTTATGGTTACCCTTCGCCTACTAATAATCCTTTAATACATATTTTCCTAGTGTTATGTTTGGCATTGATGATCTCCTTGCTCTTCAACTGTTTTATCTCGATCCTATTTATCAACAACCCCTCTCTTCTCTAGCTTATTTTCATCCTCCTATAGCATATGGGTCTTAAGTTCCACCATTGTTTCTGTGGGACTTAGGATTTGTAGTTTCTCATGCTTTCTTCAATGCCACATAGCCTATATTGGCATGAGAATATTTAACTAACAATTAGTAACTTCAAATATATCAATTTCTTATCTAGGACAATGGTTATTCCTTCCACTACATTGCATAATCGGATTGCATATTTTTATGGTTATCTTAGCATTGTATTGTTGTAGCTTTTGTTTCTATGATTTTATTCACATGGTTCGTGATTAGTAGGATCAAGTTTTATATGTTGTTAAATACGATGCAATTTCTTGCATCTTTGGCCCAATTTAGAAGTAGTGATGGTCATATGCATGTGCCTAGTAGCTAACTAAAAAAACAATCGAGGGTGAGAAATGCTTCAAATCCTCCTAAATTGATCTATATTGTTTAAGTCTATAATAGGTTCATAATAGATGGGATGCTTGTTTAATTATACTAACTTTTTTCTTGTTACAATTGAGGGTGTTGAGAATGGTTTGGATTTTGCAATTGTGAGGCCATTTAACTTGATTGGTTGAAGAATGGATTTCATTCCAGGGATTGACGGTTGATGTGAAGGTGTATTAGGGGTTCTTACTTGTTTCAACAATGTAATCTATTTTCCCCTTTATTTAAAGGTCTATGTTTTTCCTCCAGAGATCCTTTAGTGCTTTTGTTAGATATCATGAACAACTATGATCTTGCCTTTTGTGGGTTTTAGACTAGGAATTCTTGAGGTTGTTTTACTATTTGAAATATGCTATGCTTAGCTTTATTTTATCATCATAGTTCTAATAGTGTCTACATTGACATTTTAGGCCTTCTTGCATGAAATTTGTGGAAGGGGGGTAATCATAATGTACCTTTTTATGTTAAATATGTTATTGAAGCAATTCTCTTGATTATTGTAAGTAGCATTCTCAAGGGAAAATCCGTGACAAGGAACATGCCAAGCCTAGGATAAGGCATAGGGAATGGAGAAGATACATTTTATTGTAATGGAGTAATAAATGGATACATGGATGATTTATCCATTTGAATGTGTATGTTTACAAGTATAACAAGTGGATCGATGAATGCAAGCTTGTAAATAATTATGGAGAAAAGGTTGCATATCTCTTGAATATAGTGATTTGAGATATGGGAGTTTTTTTTTGCTATCGAGAGAATATGTTTGAAATCTATGAGCATATCTCTAATTTGGATGTATAATGTATACTACAATAAGTCATTTTAAACTATTCACAATATTCTACTTTAATCTATCATGTCCTTGGATCATGCTTGAAAAATAATCTTGATGTTCACATATCTCCTAACGTATATAAGAGTAACATGGAATGTTATTTGTAACTAACTTTGGAAGATATATGTGTTGTAGATATTCAAGTCAAGAATGATATTTATGAGGTATTTAAATTTTAGTTTTTCCCTTGTTTAAAGTACTAGCATTTGGATATTGAATTTTATGTGGTTTGTCACTTTTAAATGTATTTGCATCATGGGGTATTATTTTGTATTAGCCATGCTTATTCAATATCGTGGACTTGTAATATTCTCTCATGCGGCCATTTTATGGCTATCAAAACCTTGTTTCCTCCTTGACATTTTATGGTGTGTTACAGTGAGGCTAGGTTATGAAACATGTGCTTGAGTTGTAATACATTGGAGGGACTATTTATATTCTATTCATTTTTTGCAATTTTAGTTTCTTTAAATATTCTTCTCTTCCTAACAACAGAATATGTTTGAATTGTTAACACTAAAACGAGTTGTAACTACAAGTTTTTTATGTAGCGTGATGCTTTTCTCGATGTCCTTTCTAATTTACTTAGGCCATGAATTAGGTTTAAAAACTACTAATTTTCCCCAAAGTTGTGTTTAGATGTCCATTATCAAACTTCAGTATTTCCTTTATAATAAAAGTATTTGGGAGCTCAAAGTTGTAGTCCAATGTTTGCGTTATCTATATACATGAATTTAGATATTCTTACAAGATAATATTAAATGGAGTTTGGTGTAGGGATTAACATTTACTTGTCGAGGCCCGCACGAGTGTGGCTCATTGGTGATTCGCTTGATATGAAGTCACATGTTGTAAAGGAAGTCATGAGTTCAAATCACACATGGGATTACCTGTGTCCCATGCTTGTGGGCTGTTGTGGGGCACCTAGGGGTATAGTGGCAGCGAGAATGGATCCCTGGACCCCTTGTCATGTGAGTACTAGACCAGTCCCCAGTTGTCGATTCCCCTAGTAAAAAACAAACATTTACTTGTCAAGGGTACATTGCTTAGATATCCGTTTTCAAAATATAGTTTCTTGTTCTTGTGAAAATTGTTTATACACATTTGGACTAATAATCCAACATTTACTTTGTTTATAGGCATGGAGAAACATAAAATTACAAGATATTATAAATGGAATTTGCAAAGATTAGCATTCTCTTGTTCGAGGTGAAAGTATTGGAGTAAAGAATTTGAAAATTATGCATTTTAAAAGGTTGTACTTTTGAGGCTCATTGTCAATGCTTGTAAACCATTGCACATATTGCACATTGTTTCAAAAAAGTTAAGACCTTTAACTTCATTTGCTTTAAATAAACTTAGTGGTTTCATTTTTACTTCTTTTTTTTTAACGAAATGCACATCGCAAAAGACCCTCTAAGTACTTCTCCTTGATCCATGGATGGTAAATGTGGCAAATTACAGACCTTGAATATGAATCCTAACCTTAAGGAGATCAAGAGAGTTGAGCCTATCATCTTCTCAACTTTAGGGTTAGAAATCTCAAGTCCGGCTCATGATCACTAAAGGTAACCCTCAGGGCTATTTTTATATCATTGGTTCTTGTTATAGTGCCTTTGCACATTTCTTAGAGTTATGTAGCACCATAAAAATAATGACCACTTTTATTGGAATATCAAAGGGGTGGGGTGAGGGAGTCAATGTGCTACTGAAAAGGTAGAACATTTTTTACTATCAAAATATTTTCTTATCAATTTGGATTTTTATCTCAAGTCCTACATTTTATCAAGAATTGGTCCATATGACTAGCCCATCAAGTTTCTTCTCTAATAGAATATGTAAAAAACCCAAAATAATCATTCTACTTTCAAATGATGTGAAACATTCACTCAAATTTCATATCAAGCCTACATAAATGATGGAAGTATTATCAATGAATCTAAACAAAAAATGTCTATATTGTAGTGAAAGCTTAAACTTCTTAAAAAGGATCATAAGGAATGGAACCATCGTGTTATCACTCCAGGAAACTCCTCTAGGTTGTATCTCAAGGATGCCTGGTAACTTACAATGCTTTTAGGGTTTTCTGATATGGATCAAGTCAGGTGACCTATATAACCTTCCACTCTCAAGACATGCATGAATCTCACTCAATTACAAGGCTTTTAGTTACAACTTGTTCAGTAGTTTAACAATAAGGTGCAGGGATGCAGAACTCATCAAGCTGGCAGACTTACATACAAAACAGATGCATACAAATGGCTAAATCCTTATAAGGATGGTACTTATAAATCAAATCACATTAACACACCAATAGGATGACAACTATTAGTTATTAACAACTTGAAAATAACCTAAATACACATTCAGGCATAAGTACAGTAAAGACAGAGATAATGGCTCAGCAAATCATAACAAAAGAGCTTATATTGCAGAATGAACAAGATGAGAAGCTGATAGTAGTATAGGCTTATAAATCCCCAAAGTCGAACCTTTTTTATAAAAATAGTCTTAGGCTTTATAGCCTTTTACAAAATATACAGTTCCTAAAAACTTGGATCTGTTGTTACAAAATTAAACAAAGTAACAGTTTTTTGCAAATTAGGGTTTGAAACTCTATCTAATTACTTGTCTAACTACAATGAAGATTTAGTTCATTGACTGAATATTAAATAACTGAAGCAATGTTGGTGATCACTATTGCTGGTCCTCTGCTAGTTAGACCACTGATTTCTATTTGACAGCTAGGGTTGGTATCCTTTGGCATGGCTATGTCATAGTGGATCTCACACAAACCTTTTCTAATGCGTACCACAACGCCCTTTTTCTTCAGATCACGTCCATGAACCATCTGCAGTCACCCAAAACCGGTTTTGTTTTCCAAAAACTTGCTTTTAAGCCTCTGTTCGCTTTCGGTGGTTAAGCGGCTAGTCTATCGGACCCGTTAGCTGCCAAAAGTGGTGCTTTCAGTGGCTAATGGACTGTTCCATCGTCCGCCTCAGCCATCGAAAGCCCTGTTTACCAAAATTATTAGGCTTTCATAAAAAATGTCTGTTTCAGACCTGTTGGCTCAGCTTTCCTCTTCTGCAGGCTTCGTGCGAAGGGTGTTAACAATGCCTTGGCTAGCTTCAGGAGGCTGGAGACTGATGGTTGCTTCAACTAGGGTTGATAAGGCAAGATGGATGCTAGGGTTTGCTTTGGCTTCCTTCATTTGCAGCCTTTGGAGCCTCACCATTATGTATAACCTGGTATTGTCCCTTAGGTATCTTTTATTCAGCCTTTAAGAGAAGATGTATCTTTCCCTCTGCTCCAGGTAGGAATTTTGTGATAACTTGTTTCTCCTAGTCAATGTCTCATTATTTCTCTTTATTTCTCTTTCCAAGACCTCCATTTCATAAACCTGCCTTAGTAGGAGATTGATCTTTTGATTTCTAAGCCTGCTGGAGGAAGCCCTTTCAGCTGGTTCCTCCTACTCTTGTGGTGTGGGGGATGGCAATGCTTCAGATACCGGTACAATTTGCAGATCTAGGGCTGCATCCTCTTCTTGTTCTTCCTCAGAATCTGAATAGGGTAGATTTAAGACATTTTCCTGGTGTGCTTTTGCCTCCTAACCTTTCCCATTGAAGTCCAAATTCCTTTTTTCCTTCTTGGTCTTGGAAGAGGAGGGAGGTTGTTATGTTGTTGCTGTTGGGGAAACGACCCTCCTCCTCCTTCTCCCACTCCTTAGTGTGTTGGATTTCTTGGAAGGATACTTCCCTTTCTCCTCTGGCTGAAGGCTTGTCTCAAAGCCATTCCAGAACAGAAAATAAGGCCAAGCCATATTTCTTCTCTTCAACAGCTCCTGGACCAATAACTGGATAAGACCATGGTGGGACAGCCTACCAGCAATCTTGGATGGTTGGGTTTTCACTTGATGTGTCATCTTCCCTAGAATCCTGTATAAATAAAAGGGCAGATTGAGAGTGTTTTTACCTGTGAAGTGGTTCATGAGCTTGAAATGGTAGATCATTGCTCTATTATATCTCCCTTCACAGGTTAAATAGACCACAATGTCCTTCAACAGCTGCTGCCAGTTCTCTTCCAGCCATGATGATGGCACACTCTTCTTCCATATCATTCCTCTATGCTCAGGCTTAAGGTATGACCTGAATTCCACTTCTTTTGGTATGGTGGTCTTGAACCATTTCTCTCCTGTGGAAGGGAGCTCTGTCACCTCAGCTATTAGTGCTTCATCTATAAGAAACTCCTCTTTTCCTATGATTTCCTTTGAACCATCGAATGACTGGGCAAAAGCTTCAGCCAACTGCTAATGGAAGCCTTGTATTTTTCCACAGAACTTGTAGCAGTCGACCTCCTGGAATAGTCTGTAGACCTCTGGATGGGCTTCTAAATAACTGATAACACCTAGCTCCTGCCTGAGAGTTGGTCCACTCTTCTTCATCCTAATGGGTGTATCTCCTGGGTACCTGTAAAACAGTTTTTTATACTTTGTACACAGTGTGCTTTAGAAGGCTACTCTTTCAGAGCTAGTTTTTTTCTGATGGAAAAATGCTAATTTTGACAATGAAATACGATGGAGTCCCATGGCACTGATTATGAGGGTTTTTGGTCATTTATGGAGGCAGAGGTCACAAAAATGATGACAACAGCTCGACCCTTGAGATATCTTTTCCCACATAACCGTAACCTACTTCAGCTAGAGGATTCAATGGCTATTTGATGATCCTTTGGACAGGTGGAGGAAAAATGAAGGTTTGCAGTTAGATCAGTCTTTTGCCATTTGCATAATTGACCCTTTTCACTCATTTCCCACGCATTCATACGGCTCCAGATCTTTTCGGTGGGTAATCATGCTCTCGAATGCTCTTTTATCTTGCTAACGGGGTCAGATGTGATAGTTTCTAACCGTTTCCTTATTTTTCCCTTTCGGTGGTTAAGATCCTCCATGATTTTGTCAGCTAGCCGCCGAAAAGATGGCTTTTGGCGGCTAACGAAACGTTGTCTTTCTTGCTTAAACCCCCGGAACCTTTACCCCGTCGCCATGGTGAATTTATGCTTTCGACAGATAACGAACTCGTCAGAAAACCTTTTAATCTGTCGAAAAGCTGTTCTTTCGGTGGTTAATAAAATGCTCTAGCTTTCACCTAAACCGTCGAAAGGGTTTTTCACCCGATGTTTGTCTTCTAGCTTTCGATGGTTAGCATATGTGTTGCACCCTTCTCTAATATGCTGAAAGCGGCCTTTTTCAGTGGCTAATGAGATGTTCTGAGTCTCGCCTAAGCCACCGAATGTACTTTTCCCGATGCTGCTTGCCACTTGCTTTCGACGATTAAAACCTTTTTTTTATTTCTCTCTCTAGTCTACCAAAAGCGCCCCTTTATGGTGGCTAATGATTTTTCTGTAGTCTTGCCTAAGCCACCGAAAGTATTACTTTGACTCTGCTCGCTCAGACCGCTTTCGGTGGTTCGCCTTTGGCCCGCGTTCAACTATTTAGCCACTAAAACATAGCTTTTCGGTGGCTAATGAGCTACGATAGTCCTCTCCTAAGCCACCGAAAGCTATAACTTGTAAATTTTTCATCCAAATAAAAAACAGAGGCTTTCAAATTGTCAGTGATACTCGTATCTTTCATTACACAAGGATATTCTTCCTACTTTCAAAATAAATTTATTTTGGGAGATAACGCATCGGATTTTGAAAATGATTTCATCATAGACAAACTCTTGATAATAAAATGAAAAATCTAAAAAAAAATTTCTTCAACACAATGTAATTGAAAATATAAGAATTGATAAACAAAACCCTCTTCAAAAAATTAACCCTCTCAATGTATAAGAGGAGACATCTTGGAGACAAAATCTCGAGTAAGATGGTGCGGGGATAGAGACAAGAATACCAAATTCTATCGTTGGAGCACCCTTAAAAATAAAAACCACAATAGAAATGATAAAATCAAACCACAATCAAGTGAAAATTTGTGTATTAACAATCCATTCTAAACTTCAAACACAATAATAGAAAATAAGGAACAAAATATGAAAATTGTGATGTAAGCATTGTTGAGGAGGAATATGTGATCGTTATAATGAAAAATATAATGTGATGGTGTCACTTGTTGATGAGGGTTTGGACTAATGGAAATGTAAACTATAATTTGCCCCCAAAAGGTGCAAAGATATGTTGATAAGTTGTTGTTGGAGGGTGAAATGGTTGAATAAGTAAAAATAAATTTGAAATGGTGTTTTGGGGAAAACCCCAAAAAATTAGCCCATGGGATAACTTTTTCCTCTACGTGTTTCCTTTTTCCTTGGAAAAATTAATCATTTGACATACCTTCTAAAGCAGTTGAATGCAGTGTTTCATAGTCATGGTCTTCGGCTTCTGGAGTACTTATAGGACATGGAGAAGATGGGAAGCAATAGAATAATTGAAATGTTGATCCAACAAACCCTGTGTAAGCATAATAGCACATCCAACATGGTTGAAAAGAGAGTACCACTTTATATAGGCACATTGTGGAACAATGGTTCTCCATGTCTTTCCTTAAGACACTTGTTTTACAACTTGCATGTGAATAACTTGAAGGGACATGTACCAACATGCTCGTAGTAAATAGCTGACAACACTTCTTCCCAACCTTCATTGGCACACATTACAGGCCTTAATGGGCACTTGGCCTTGTGATCTACAAGCTCTAGTCTCTTCTCAAACTCATTTTCCAATAATAAATTCTACTCCTATTGGCCCTTTAAGCAAAGCCTTGGATAAAAATTCTATTTTTCCTACCAGCCATAAACCTAATTTGTCAAGTTCTTAGACAAATTCCTCAATCCTACCGACATTTATGTCCCCAAAAAATATTTTGATCGAAACATGCCTAAACATACTTATCTTATACCTTATAAAGTTTTGCAAAGCGTCCACAAAGACCTTAACTGGGCTTTAGAACCGACCATTCTCGCTTACATTGATTGCCTCACAAAATTATTTTATTGTTAAAAGTTAAGAAATATCATTCTCTTCCATGGACATATGAACTAACCCATTGTGGTGTAAAAAGTGGCTTACACACAGGAAGCTCCTATTGAGTGATTCTAGAATCTAGCAACACAAGAAACAATAGACTTGTTTAATATACAATTTCCAAACACAATAAACTATATGACTATAAAAGGCATAGTTCAATCATCCATAGAAAAGTCAAATACCACAAATCACGCCATAAGAAAGGTTGAAATATGGCTAAGATAAATCTTTTGCATGGTTTGAAAAAAGTGGACTCGATGCAATGAACTTCACAGGTTAGATTTTATAGTGAAGTTTTCTTCCCCTTCACAAGATAATACAGAAAAGATCCTCGTATTAAAAATTGGGCATCACGTAATTCTAATGGTTAAATTGATCTTAAACATCTTCCAATGAAAGCATGAAGATAGTTGATGGTATGAAAATATACACAACCAATGTATGGAAAAATCATTGTATAAAGAAGAGAAGCTTGCAACCTACTATATTCTTCACTGAAGAAAAAAAAACGAAAGTTCATGGTATTCGAACATCCACAGCCAATATGCAAAGGAACATAGTAACCCTAAATGGAAATCTCTCTATATAAAGAAGAGAAAGTTGTAGCTTGCTTTGTTATTCAACGAAAAATATTGTGTTCCCAAAGGAACAACCTACGATAAGGAAGGTATGGAAGTCATACATGCACATGGAAACATTCAATAGGAGTTATATATAGTGAATTGTATTCACCAAGTAATTGTTATTAATACATATGTCATTTAGTCTATTCTCCAGAGGAGGAGTAAGATACCTTTCACAAAACGAAATGGAGAATATTACAACCATGTTGAAAAAGCAAATTGAAATTGGAAATAACAACGTTCTATGAGTCAAGTAGAAGTCCTAATTATTTAGTTGTTGTGTGATTTCAATAACATTATATTCCTTTTATGTGTGGAAGTTGTGTTATTTCCATAATACCCCATTGGTAATGATGAATTGGTAAGTAACACTTGCAAAATCTCAGAGAAACCCTAATTGGCCTTGATGACAAATATAGTAAAACAGAGACCAATTGTGAAAGTTGTTTTCAACAACATAATAACATAACAATTGTACCTCTTCCACACCATGGAATCCAAACAAAAATTATCAACGTTACGCTTTAATATTTAAAAATTGCATATAGAGAGAGAGGAGAGTATTTAAACCAGCCTAGATCCATCTTAACCCCAAATCTATCAAGCCTTGAGAGGGATCAAGTACCTCGAGGTGAAAACCTTTCTTCAAGTATCTATGCATTGAAAAATGTTTGCACCTCAAGGATTTGATGATTGATCAATCTCAACACTTGATAGATCAAAGGTTAAGATGCATCTAGGTTGGTTAAGAACTCAAGAGTATTTACCTATAAGGAATGTAAGCTTGTTGTTTATGTAATATGCTAATCACATCACCAAGAGATGAGAAGGGCATATTTATTGCCTTTCCTTCATAGTCTAACATGTGGCCTATGTCTTTAGCAAAAGCTTGCTTCCACAAAGATATGCTATGGAAATCTTTATGGTATCTTTGTGTCTGTTTGGAATAGTTGAGCAACTAATAATAGCCATGATAAAATTGTAGGCATCAAAAGAATTCCTAGATAAATGAATGCAAGTAAATCCCATCTCTATTACAAGTGTATATGAGAAGAGTGATTAGCTCCGCCCTTTACATTATGGAGGTACTTATCTTCTTTGGTCCACCCTTTTTCTAGCTACGCTTTAGGGTTACTAAATTAGATTTAGATTTAGGATTCGATTATGAACCTACAATAGAACCCAAAACACATTGCAAAAGTACACACATCATTCTAAAAACTGAATATTTTCAATAACATAAGACTTGTATTAGAACATTATAGAAAAAATGAAGCACACAAAGATGCAAAGATTGAGCAATTGATTGGTGTTGTGTATTGATATATATCTACCCATACCATGCCTGGATCATTAATCCATAGCCAAAATCCATGCCCATCTAAATTTGAATATATCTAAATTCACCTTGAATCCAAAACCAAACTCATGAATCCATTGAAATTTGAATATATCTTAAATGATATGCCCATCCCAAAGAGCTTCTTTCTCAAGCAAGTATCCTAGTGTCTCTTTAAATCATTTCTAGTTCATCTCGACATAACATAGAGTGGATAAACGATTGGTCCAATGGATTCTTTTATCTATGAATAGTCAAATAAATGACAAATGTGGATATTTAATTCAACATACTATAAATTAAATTCAAACTCTATTAAATTCTTCTACCCATAAATTAAAGTACACTTTTTTCCCTGAGAAAAAAAGCGTAATATTATTTCATCGGCTGAGAACAAAATTACATTCTATAGCTACACATAGATTTGTATTTCAAATCAGTTGCGAGCTCCTTTGTGAAGACTCTAAAGGTCTTCAATAAGTCCACACAACATTTAAAGTACAACAAATAATGTGTTTCCCTATTTCATCAAATATACATGATATTGTTGTTTTTAACAGCCTGTTCATGGAATGATAACTGCGTTGTTAAAAAAACAGTCCTTTGTCCAAAAAATTCTGATAGAATAAAAAGCATAACATAGAGTAAGTAGTGTCTTCCAATTTGGGATAGAATGTTGTTCATTCTATAAAAGGCATGTGGTAGTATTCAAGTATACTACCCTCTTTCTATTCCCTTATCTTCCAAAGCCCCAGGGCCATCTGCAACCCCTCCTTCGAGGCTTTGTCTGCTTTTTTGTTGTTTTCCCTGTAAACTTGTATGCATGAAAAAGTAACATAAGTGTTTATAACCTCTTTAATGGAAGATAAAATGTTGGCAAGTATTAAATTTTTGCTTTGTTGAGTCCCTTTGTCCAATTAGCAACATTCATCGAGTCTCCACAAACATTAAGCGTTGTGTGCCCTTTCTCTGTTGCAAATATAAGGAGGATTTTTAGGCCCAAGAGTTCTGCATAATTATTGCTGCTTTCCCCTAATCCCACTATCAGTTCAAAGCAGTGGGTCTCCAATAGGAAAAGTAGTGCTCCTCCCCCACAAATATTATTTTGTGTTTCCCCATTAAAAAAAACCCAAGGAATCGACTTATCAATGTCCACTTCCAAAGCCTCCCTCTGTCTTGAAACTTTGATATGTTGTGGAAAGGTAGTGAGAATGCCACAAGAAAGACATGCTGTAATTTCAGGAGTGCAGGCTTTATCATCAAAAATTAAATTGTTCTAGCAAGCCTTACTCCCCAAATTACTAACAAAGGTAGGGCTCTCACAGTTTCTTGAGAATACACTATCCTCCAATTCTCCCAAGCTTGGAGGACTGAGACACCCACCCATCTGCAAAACATACCATGAGCCTTTCAACATTGTCTCCAAACTTCTTTGATAAAGGAACAATGTAAAAGGAGACGGGAAACAAACTCACCATCCTGCTTGCAAAGTATACACTAACCTGGTCCCTGAAAACTCCTTTTCTACAAATTGTCC
Organism: Pseudotsuga menziesii; assembly: GCA_001517045.1. Classification (NCBI taxonomy): domain Eukaryota; kingdom Viridiplantae; phylum Streptophyta; class Pinopsida; order Pinales; family Pinaceae; genus Pseudotsuga; species Pseudotsuga menziesii. The sequence goes on from LPNX010398403.1 coordinate 15,495, forward strand.
CAAGTTGGTGCCTTGTTCTCCGGGACACACCACATAAAGATCCTAGTTTTTGGTGGACTTTTGATTTTCCACAGTTTTTTCCACCACTAAACAAGGTCCCTTTATATACCATCAACGCTAAGTTTAATATAACCAACCTTGGGGGTGTAAATGACTCTCGAAACAACATCCCAAATAAGTTCATCATCCCTGTCCGTTAGTTGAATCTGTGCTCTAGTCAAATCTCCAAGTAGACGCTCTAATGCCCTTTCATTAGGCTCTGTTAACCCATAATCAGATGCCGGTCCCCAGGACTGGGGCCATGGATTCTCCTGAACAGGAGTAGCTAATTGAGAAAGATAAACAAGGCCTCCACAGTGAGGGTCGGGAGCCTATGGTGTTGTGAGAATCCGACCCACTGGTCCTCACCAACCCTAAGTTTCCTGCCATTTCCCACATGCCAAGACAAATTGGATTCAATGACCTTGAAAGACAACACCACTGCTTTCCAAATCCCTGATCCGCATGTATGAGTTTTCCTAGGGCTCCTTATCTAGTCTTCTATAGAATCAGGAGCTATGTATTTTAGGATGATCACTTTAGTCCATAGGATTTCATCCTTTAGTAGTCTCCAACCCCCCTTGGCTGCAAGAGACTTTGCCAAAATAAAAATGTTTTTGAGACCCCATCCCCCCAACCCTTTTGGAACAACAATCTTCTCCCAACGAACCCAAGGGGTCACATGAGCTTCCTTATTGTCACTCCACATAAACCTAAAGCAAATTCTTCTTGCTTCTTCTAGCGTGCCTTTTGGGAGCCAAGCAAGGGACATCTAGTAAACTAGAATTGCTTCTAACACAACTTTTACCAGCACCAACCTCCCTGCTCTTGAAAGCTATTTATGACTCCATACTTTCAGGCACTTTTCCAGCTTGTCCAAAAGTCACTTTCAATCATGTTTTTGATAATCATTGGGTTTTAATCAAAACCCTAGGTACTTCATTCCATCATCCAGACCTTCCAAATTGTAAGGAAAAATCCTTTTGATTACATGTACCTCGTCATCCCTAAGAAGATGCATAGTCAGTGTTGACTTCCTTGAATTAATCTCCATCCCTTTGGATTTGGAGAAGAGATCCAAAATATCCTGAGTGGTATTTGAGTCTCTCGCCGATCCCGAGCAGAACATTAGAACATCATCGACAAACAAGAGATGGGTTATTTGCAAATATTGAGATATTTGAATGCCCTTCAGAGTTCCATGGCTCTTTGCATCCCTTAAAGCACTACTCAGACCTTCAATTACCAGCATGAAGAGAAAAGGGGATAAAGGGAAGCCCTGTCGAAGCCCTCTCTCAACATGGAAAAAAGGAGATGCAGCCCCATTAATTAGGACTGAAAAAGGGATTGTAGTAATACAACTAATGATCCATTTGATAAAAGCAATTCCAAAACCAAGATGAATCAACAACATACGAATGTATAACCAACTAACTTTGCCAAAAGATTTGGAAAAATCAATTTTAAGTATTTCCCCTTTGAGTCTTTTTGTTTTGAAGTTGTAAATCCCATCCTGAGCAACCCCTATGGCTTCATGGATCTGTCTCCCCTCTAGGAAACCAAATTGTTCTTCTATGATGTGATTTAAAAAGATTTACTTAAATCTTATTGCTATCACCTTAGAGGCCACCTTGTAGATACAATTACAGAGTGAAATGGGTCTATTATCATTCAGAGAAACAAGACTGTCAACTTTTGGAATTAAAGCGATAAAGGTTGAATTGAAATTGGGTAGGATCCTTCCTGAGAGTATAGTATCCTCCACAAATTTTAGTAAACCTCCTCCCAAGAGATCATACAGTTCTAGAAAGAATTCAATCATCCATCCATCAGGTCCTGGGCTTTTATCCTTCTGAAAACTTTAAAGAGCTTCCTTTAGTTCTTCTTCTGTAACTTCCTCCATCAGGGACCTATTGTCTTCTTCCTCAACGAACCTTGGAAAGAGTTGTGCAATTCTGATGACTCCTGCAATAGATGCCTGGGATGGTGCTATAAAGAGGTTCTTGAAATGTTCAACCCCAGTCCTAGCCTTTCCTTCAAAAGTGGTGTGAGTTTCTCCATGATCATCCAGTAAACTCCAGATTGTATTTGAAGCTTTCCTCCCTCTTGCAAATGCATGAAAAAACTTGGTATTTTCATCCCCACATTCCAACTAGGTGGCCCTTCTCTTCAATATCCACATCTCCTCCTTCTCTAACAACAGGGTGTTCCTTTTCCCTTCCAACCTGAGTAATGTATCTTTGTCCACTCGAGTCAACATACCCCCCCTATCCTTCTCAAGTAAACCAGAAAGGTCCTTTTCAAATTGTTTCAATTCTCTATCCTCACGACGTCTCTTATCCACGGACCAATCTTTAATAGCTTCCTTTAATTTTTTTATGTTTGCTACAAACTAGAAAGTCGTAGTTCTCCAATTACTTGGATCATAGGGGAGCCATCTGGAAGATATCAATAATTTAAAAGAATCATCATTTAACCAGGTCTTATTGAACTTTAATGGACTTGAAGGTTTTGTTGGTCCATTTTTTAGTTCCACAAAAATAGGTAAATGGTCTGACTTCCCACCACACCCCACCCATTGCATAATTTGATGATGCATGTCCACCACCAAAACACGATCCAACCTCTTCATCACTCTCCCTTCTCCACATATATATTTTTTCCAAGTTGGATTATTTTTGTTAGGTTCAATGCCTAACCAGTTCCTTTCTACCAACTTTTGTGTGAAAAATTCCATTAGCATATCAACACAAGCATGAGGTCCCCATACCTCAGACTGCCCCAAAGAAAAGTTTAAATCTCCCCCTAAGATCACCATATCTCGTCCCAGGAGAGTGTTGTTAAATAGAGAATCCCAGAATGGGATCCTATTTAAATACAGGCCATAAATATTAAAAACAGTGAAAGAGACCTCTAGTTCCAAAGACTTAAATTTCAAGCCAAGAACCAATTCCAAACCCCATAGGTTCAAAACCTTAATAGTACTTTCATTCCAACCAATTTCCAGCGCTCCAGAATGGCCTCTAGCATCCAGAGTCTAAAAATTCCACCCCTGAAACCAACTTCCCAACCTATCTTTAACCACTTCTCCTACTCCTAATGTTTCTTGTAGCAACATGATATTTGGGTGTTCTAAACCTACCACCCTCTTAAGTGTTGATCTTTTATGGGGACCATACACACCCCGACAATTGAAGGCCATAATATTCATCTACGTCCCTTCTTCTGGGTATGCACTGCTCTAAGCGCCCTCTCAATGGACTTTTGTTTACCTTCTAAGAGATCCTTTTTTTCTTTGGATTGTGCCTTAGCAATAAAATATTTCCTTCCTCTCCCATTAGAGGTCAAGTTTGAATTTTTCCCGAGCCCCTTATAGCCATCTTAGAGGATGGGCTTATAAAATATCCAGAATCCATTGAGTAAGGGGGGGAAGGGGGAGAATAAACTTCTCCAAAAATTGGTTCAGGTTCCATAGGTTGAGGGGATTCCTCCAGAAATGCAACGGAGATAGGTAGAATAACCGATTTAGGTCTAGTTGTGATAGTTAATTTTTTTAAACCTTCCAACCAGTCCAAACCAAAAAGATTAATACTATTTGCAATAAAATTAAAGGAAGGAGAAAGTGAGAAAGAGGAAGTACCTAGAAAGGGATTCCCCTTCAAATACTAGACATCAACCGGTATATCCACCTCCATCACCGACAAAGGCACCACAACCTCCTCCTCTTGGTTGTTATCCTCTACTTCAACACTTACTTGATCCATAGGTGTCGAGGGCTGAGATATGGACAGTCCAACAAATCCTTCAGTCGCCACTGCCTCCTTTACAAAAGTTCGTTGTCGACGTCCATTAAGGATTCAAACTGAAAGTTTGCATTCAAAGATCGGATGTCCGTAAGCATGGCATATCCTACAACGGAAAGGGACATTTTCATAATCCAAGGTATGCTTGATATGAAAATCCCCCCAACTGAGCATCAAATATTTTGCTAACCCTTCTCGAATATTGAGACTGACCAATATCCTGGAAACCTTCCGCATTTTAGTCTCCAAAAAAGAGAGATCTACTTCTAAAAATTCCCTAGGATGTTACCAATGTTTTTCAGGTGTTCTTTAGTCCAGTAATGTAAAGGAAGCCATGGCAATCTCACCCAAAAAGGCACGATGTCCACACATTCCCTGGTCGTAGCGAAGAGGGGATGCCAAGGTTTGAGTAGCATAGGCGAGTAATCCACCATTAGGTTGCATGATAATACCCACTGTAGATGTTTAGGTTGATGAAAATTAAATGTTAACCATCCTCTTGTGAGGGAAACCACTTCCAGAACCAAAACAAGGGCCTCCAACCAGCTAACCGCTGCCCACTGCATCATTGTCTGCAGAGACAAATTTCTACCCAGAACTTGCCCCACTAGAGCCTAATTATCCATATGAATAATCTGATGCCAACCAACGTCCTCACCCAGTGCGTAAGTATATCCAACCCTTCTTGATTTGATCCAGTTTTTGCAATTTCACTTGTGAACTTCTCTGCTACCGACCCTAACTTTTGCTTCACTACTTGAGCCTGAACCAAGAACCCCTTCCCAGGCTAGGGAAACCTCAATGTTCCAGGGGACAATCGAATCGGCTGATGGACCCTTGTTCCTCCACTCGTAGGATTTCACTTGCCGTACACCCTAGGGGTTTCAAACCACCATTCATGGTCGCCATTGGAATCGATCTCGTTACACCCTATTCGACCTGAGTACTTGCAAAAACAGTCCCCTCCGACAATGTTGTGTCCACAAACCCCGACTTCCTGAGAACGACGTCACCAATAGAGCCCTCTCTTGTAAAAATATGTGCAGCCTCGGGGATCTGAAAAGGGGAAGGAGAAGATAGCAAAAAATATGAAGGGGAAAACCCCTCCACATGTTGAACAGGTGAATAAACGTTCGCTGTAAAAACCTTCAGCTCATGGTGGAGGAGGAACCTCCAACTCATTAAATCCGCTTACAACTGGCATAACTCAAATATCTCCCACCTTCAGGTGATCACTGGAATAGTCAAACTGTTCACCTTCTGTCATAGTGATAGTAAAAAGTTAAAAAATAGTAGTAAAACCTAGATTTACCTACCAACCAAAAACCCACTCCCAAAACTTATGAAACCCTCAGACCAGAACCGTGACAGTGGGCTATCTCCAAGAATAGGGTATTCTGCCACCCCACCCCAGTTGATCTTGTCAGCATGCCATACATGCCCACGTCTCCAGGAGAGCCCTGGGCTCCCAACACCCACCAAATTAAAGTACACTTACCATATTTATTTATTTTTATTAAAATTCAATCACCTCTAAATCAAAGCCTACATGTTATATTTAATCCCAAATATATCAAAACCCACTGCCTTTAATTTTAATCCCACCTATTTCATATTTGACTAATTTAATAGAAGTCTCCCACCTCATATTTTAAATACATAACTTAAATTCCACTTACCTCTAAATTTAAACCATCCACTACCACTATAAATAAATTAACTCTTATATATATAATTTGAAACCCTCTTCTACATTTTAACACATAAATATAAAAAATCTCAACTATCTCTAAATTGAAGCACCTATACCAATAAATTAAAGCCCAACTATCTCTAAAATTGAAGTCAATTACCTCTCCTCTCACTGAAACCCACCTATTTCAACAAATAAATGAAAACCCAACTACATCATAGATTCATTTGGCATGGTTGTAGTTCAATACCAATTGAATTACAGGAAAATATATCACGGGGTCATTTGGCATTTGGCATTGTTGTAATTCAATACCAATTGAATTACATGATAAGATATCACATGGTCATTTGCTAGTGCTTAATTACACCGGAGGTGTTATTAAGGGGACGGACCTCCTCCATCTTTCGTCAACAGAGTCGACGGCCTATGAGGAGCCACCCTCTTTCCTAATAATTCCCATGCCATTATTTCGTAACTTGCACGTGTTCCTATTTGTGTCGTGGTCCATTGGATGAATGAAAGCCAATAGATAGAGGATGGAAGTGGTCCAACTAGCCAGCAATCAGTGAGGTTCCCGCTAAACCTTTTCTATTGAAGCTGCTCATTTTGAACTCTAAACTTTTGACTTGCCTTCTATCTATCCAATGCAGCCAGGAAACTGAAAAAGAAATCTCAACAAGTAAGTGATAACAAACCGATACGACCAAAATGAAACGAAGTTGTCGGTATGATTAATATGAGTGACCGACGCTTAAACGCTAGGAGACCAAACATGTAATGCATTTCGCCTGGTTATTTTTTAACTATGGAGGTTGTATGGTGATATCTATCATGGAGAACACAATTTTGGTTTCCATTCAAGCATCTCTTTCACTAATTTTAACTGTCCAACCACTTCTCACGCCTTTGGTTGCCATTCAAGAATCTATTTCACTAATTTTAGCTTCCCAACCACTTCTCACGCCTTTGGTTTCCATTCAAGCATCTCTTTCACTAGTTTTAGCTGCCTAGCCACTTCTCAGAGCTAAAATCGTTGATGAACAAGGCCAACTATGCAGCTTTGAGATCAATGATAATGTATTACTAGATATTGAAATCATAAACAAGCATCTGGTTCTCTCAATACCTCGAATAGGCTTTGCATACGACCACTTAGAGCAGACAACAACTGCAATCCACTCATCTCAACGATACAATTGATTGATAGACTCAATGGGAGTTTGGAACAATTTGTCGTTTGTATGTCCAACCATACTAATTCCGTGCACCTAAACTGTGACAAAAATGTCGAGAAATGTGGTTAGAAACAAGATGGACATTGTTGCAAAGTTCAATAAATCACAATGAACTGAAATACATAATTCTAGAGCTTTAAATACCTACTATGGATTGGGGTGGCACAATATGAAAAATGTTGTCAGTTGGGAGCCACAGGCGAAGCCCACACCTAAGAGGTTGTTTCTCCACCAAATCTCTGCCCAAGTCCCTGAGTTGATCGTGCATTCTTATACAATTTTCACTATCGATCTGCACAAGACATTTATACTCTAGATTTAGAAGACCCATCCTTCCCTCCCACCTAGATCCGCCCCATATTCGTATTGTTGTGTTCTTCCTTCTTGCTATAAAAAAAACATGCAGTGTCTATGAATATCTGTTCTCCTCTTCTTAAAGATTGTTGTAGCTAATTCTTAGTCTACTTTGTATATCTCTAGGAAGTCCTAATTTGAATATTTTGCGCAACTGGGCTTCCCAATGATCCAAATCATTTTTTCCATGAAGAAGCCTACCAAATACTTTGAGAGACAAGGGAAATCCATCCCATAACTCCAAAAAATATCCAACCACTTTTTCAAATCCCACAACAGGAAAAAGTTGGTCGAAGGCATGTAAGCAAAAAAGGAGCTTAGAATGTTCATCATCTAGGCCTGTCATATTATAAATGGATGACATTCCAATTCTCGAGGCTGTAAAATCTTCTTTATTGTGGGATGTCACTATAATTAAGCTGCCATAATAAAGGACGTCTTTCCTCGCTGAAAAAAATGCAAACAACTGGTCCACATGATCTACGTCATCTAAAATTATAAGAAATTGAGAACTTGACATAGAGAGTCTCAAAATCCTTGTACCTTCATCAACGCTATCAATGACCGTAGCATTTCTAGCCAATTCCTTAAAATTTTACTCTGCAAAGATGTTAAAGATCTCCTAGCTGTAGCTTCTCTTACCTCGGAAAAAATGCAAGACCGATTGTACCCTGACCTCTTGCGGCTAGAGAGTCTCTTCAGTTTGGTGAGGGAGTTAAAAAAAAATACAGATCATTAACTGTAATTGGACACTGAAACGTGTCCTGTGAATGACCTGCAAACTTGTCAAGCTACATATGAAACATGTCCTGCAAACAACCTATAAACTTGTCAAGCTGCATATACCTCTTGTCCTCTTCTTGGTCATTATTTGAGATCTGCTCACTCCCTCGCTAAATATGGAGGACTCGATCCCCCCTCCAAACTTGGAGGAGCTAAACTGAGAAAGGAAAGTTGTGTATGATAATTCCAAGTAATTTCCAAATTGTACCGACAACAGAGATTTGCGAGAAGTTATTTTGTTTGGCTGTCAAAATATAAGAAAAGCATAGAAAAGCAACAACTAGAAGGTTAAACGTTGGAAAGGACACACCTAGCATTGAATTTAAAAAAAGCAACAACGGGAAGATTAAATGTTAGACATCATCCATCTTAGCATTAAAAAACTCTTATGGCATGTCTTTATTTAATGCTGGTATGTTTTTGGTGTACAGACTATGCAATTGACCAATGCAATGCAATCGAAATCTGGCAGTAGTGACCTCGGGTAGCTTCCAACAGATCTGGGAAGCAACATCAGCTCACGGGCATGGCTCTTCTCTCTCCGGGCAAACACAAAATCGATCCGAGAAGCTATAGGATTGGTTCAGGCTGCAACAGATCACTTCAAGGGAAGAGAAGTTCAACTTTTAAACTATACTACGAACACAGCCTTTTCAGCTTTTCCATATTAGTATAAATCCATGCTAAATTAAGATTTCTTCTGCATGTAGAACTTGTTTTTTATAATTCCAAATCAAAATTATTTGAGCAAACATGGATTGTTTTAATTATTTTATTAAATCTATTGGTTCTTACCTAAATGAAATTGTGTTTCAACAAGAATACAGGGAATTTATATTTTAATTTTTTCATAACGTAATTGAATTTTTGTTTAAAGAAAAAGACAAGGGATTTATACTTTATTTTTTTCAAGGATAATAATAAATGTGAGTTAAAATCTTAAGGTATAATTGATGGTATTTGGATCTCCTTTATTTTAAAGTATAATTGATAACAATCAATCTTCTTCTTTTCAAGTAAAAAGGGAAAACCACCCTTCATGCGTGTAATCAAGTGTTATTGGGCTATACTTGTATGTTTTGGTCATGTAATTATGTGGGAAGGGAAAAGGTAAAAATAAATTTAATGGAATTGTTAAGTCTATAAAAACTTGTGTCCCCTGAGCTACCATATGTGCAAAAGGAGGTTCGATTTTACATCCATTAAGTCATGAAAATTAAGAAACAAGCTACTAATGGACATCGTGACTATATATTATCGATATTCAATACGAAGATTGACTTGGGCTATTAAAAACTTGAAACAAAATATTGTCTTCACCTGTCAACCTTATTTGGCCATTCAATGATCTTCAATACATGAGATTATAAGAGGACCCAGTCAAATGGTTGACAGGAAAAATGGTGTTGCTTGTGCAAATTATTATGTGCAGAAATTTTGATGTCTCGCATAGTTCAAGTTTCAATTTCAAAGGTATATTCTCTCCACTTCCAAGCTCGATCTCATTTTCAAAGGTATAGTTCCTCCACGTCAAGGGGTTTCGAGGTTCTCTAAAGCTACCTAAAACTTCAAAATCTCCTATAACTACGCTCCTTGGATTTTTGGACTTTTTTGCTTTATAAAATTCCATTGGCATTCAAAGGATCCGGGCTAAAACATTGACTTATTCACCGAATGTTTTCAAATTTAAAAACTTTATGTACAAAAGTCTTTTGGAGGAAACTTATTTTCACTTATGTGGCAATTTAGAATTTTGATGTAACTTATTTTCACTTATTTTCCTAGACTTGCTTTCATTTCATAAACTTATATTATCTACACACAACTTTCTCTCATTTTTTGAATCATATAGAAGTTGTCTTTGGTGTTTCATTTCCCCCGCTTTGGGGTTATGCTAGTAAAATAAATTAAAATACACCATCCTTTTGATCTGTTTATCACATTATTTTTTACTCTTATTTCTTTATAATATTTTTTGCTAAATTTTGGGATATTTCCTCTTACTTTGGGGATAATAATTAAGATAAACTTTTATATTTTTCAGTAAGTAAAGTAAAATTAACAATAAAACTAGAACTAAACGTGTAACTACAAAAAATAAAATTTGAATTAAAAAAATAACATTTATGCAACACATTATTAATCTCATTTAATCTTACATTCATACCAATGAATCAAATTAGTGTCATTTGGTATTATAAACGAAAATGATTTGAATTAATATTTGACACCAAAGTAATTTATGAATTGGCAGTGTGAATGAGAAGAGTGATGTCTCATTTACCTGAATACTTCAAATAGGAAAATCAAGTTAGCTTCATAATTTGTAGTTAATCCTTATAACTGTGCAAAACAATGTAAAAGAAGAGGATGAAATGAATAAAAGAATGTTGTTTGAAATGGGTTTATTTATAAGGTGTTTGCATTCCAAACAAATCTGAAAGCAATTCTCAGTGTATCTTTAACTTTCAAAATATATACAAAGTTAAAAAAACTAAAAAAAGGGGTTTAATAGCAAGTTTCTATATATGTCCTTACTTTTAAAAATTATATCCATGTAAATCTCTGTATATGTCCTTACTTTTCAAAATTATATACATGTTACATGCCAGGTAAATCATAGTCCTTGACATGGTATACCTTATCAATTTACACAAGTTATATACACAAACATGGACTTTTCCTTTTCAATTTACACAAGCTGTATATACAAGCCTTCACTTTAGGAAGGAGTAAAGTCCCACATGGACGATTCATAGTGGTTGAGCTGGCTTTTTGTTACAAACTTTTAGTAAGTATAGAGCTTCAAAGATTATTTTATGATTCCAGTTTGAAAATCTAGTTTTATTGCTATGTTATACAAGCTTTTTTCCCAATTTCAAGTGACTGTGGACTCAACTTCTTCATCACCTATCACCTTGACTTCTTTATCATTGGGATTATAAGTGTTTTTGAAACAATGATTTAGCCACATCATGAACACCATTGCAATAATACCTCCAACTGCAAATAAAGATGACCTCATTTCTCTTGATAGTTTGTTCCCAATGAAACCCATAGTTAAAATAGTCATCAAACTACTCATCCACAAACATTTAATCAATATTGTACTCGACATTTTTTACAAAGCCATCCCCTAAAACTCGTGATATTTGCTTTTTTTTTTTAAGAAGGAAAGGAGAAAAATTTGCACCGAATGTCATAAACCATATAGATTGAACAACAAATTTCATATAAAGAGGGGCCTATGAATAAGCAAATTTCAATCCAGTGATACTGAACAATACTTCTGCTGCTGACAACAGTACATACTGAGGTACATGACACAAAAATGATATTTGTTTGGTCATTTCATTTGGCTATTGCTAAGATGAACAATCCCAAATGCTCATTATTATCATGCTCAGGATCTGAAACATTGTTAATATATGCAGTGGTTCCCTTGTCAATCGCTAAATGGAGCAGTGTTGATGTGAAAAAATGCAGTAGAACACAAGAGCATCCCAGAATCATCTTTCTTATCTCTTTCATGGAATCTCCATGCTTCTCCAAGAAAGGATAAAACACTTGGTCAAAACGTGGAATGAAAATGAGGAAGAAGAGTGGATGTAGAGCTTGTCAACACACAATCCTGAGAATGTTATTCATTCAATTAGTTGCAACTTACCCTACTTCTAATTTCTATATATTATTACCATGAAATTTGTCATATATCATTATTGTGTGGTCTCATGAGGCTTCTTAGGGGTATTTTCCTTCTAAATGCGAGCCAAGGGGACAATGTTGCTTTGTCAACTACATAAGAAAGTAGAAACCTTCTCAGAAATGGGAGAAATATAAATCATAACGCTATTCTAACCTGTAATAAGGTTAAGGAGCTAAATGAGTTCTTGTGGCTATGATTGATGAGATAATGTTTGAACAAAAAATGAAAATATGTTTTTTTATGTCGAGCGGTTAAATGTTTCTCCTTTTTAAAAGCCTTTGTTTCATGCTAAAAGAAAGTTGAAATCAAGTTTATTTAACCCGAATGATTGATAAATAAAAAATGTCCAAGGGGGAATTATGCACAAATTGACAAATTGCATATATTATGCACAAATTGAAAAAGTTCATATATTATGCACAGATTAACAAATTGCAGCTAATGGTACTTATATAAGAAGCATGCTTCTATGGTCCAACACGAATACGGAGAAAAATATTTCTTTTTGGAAAATGCATTTCATACCATTGATAAACAATAAAGAATTTCACAGGAAGCATACATAATTGAGGCAAGTTGTGAGTAAACATACTACCTTCACCTATATAAGCAAGAAGGGCCAACATATTTGTTTTGGCCACAATATTAAAAGTATACATGGTTCCTAAAAATGAAATTTCTAATGGAAAATTGTGGCAAATCATATATAAAAAGTGTGAGCTCAAACACCGAATGAAATCAAATAACAACTCCCATAAAATGCACATGGCATGTTGTCTTTCACAATAAGAAATACTTGTCAATCCTATGGCATTCCAAACACTTGTTCCACAATGTCGGGATTTCCAACCTAGAATGAACCCTTCCCATTGAATTGGATAACAAAGATCAATAATTAATGTCTCAAATTCTATTTCTAATCAATGCACCGATCCAATATTGTCAATGAATCATTGCTCTAATCATTGCATAGATCTTGATAATTCCAATTGAATAAAAATACTTAATAGCAAAAAGAAAAGCAATCTAATTGTAGTTAAACATTTCGTTTATCGAGTGTAACTGCCCAAGAGATAATGATGAGAAAAAAAAAACTGAAGTTGTTCTTAAACAATAACCTATAAGTTTATACTGTAAAACAATTTGTTTCAAGCACAAAACTATTTTAAGATGTTCCATAAACACAATAACGTTCTGCAAGAAACTCTGTAATTCATATACGGCGTGAAGAAAAAGCGGGGAAATCAATATAAGTTGTCATGAGAAGAAAATGGGGGCAATCAATATAAGTTGTACATTTTTATTTCGAGAAGCACTTCTCTATGCCATGTTCGCTGTGAAAGTGACAAATTGGATGTTTAATTTGTTGTATGTAAGTGGCCTTTTGATCCTAGTTTAAAAGAAGAATTTGTAGTTTTATGTTCATGTCTGAAGTATTTATTGGAGTTGTTGACTCTGTGAGAGTCTTCCTGATGGGATCTCATAAATTGTCAATCTGTGGGATGGAAATTTTATCGCAGGTGAAACATGTTGGGGGTATGTTGTTCCTGTTAGGTGGTTGTGTGTGTGGATTTGTAGAGGGGACCGAGGCTCACTACACTAGGAATATTGGGGTGACCTCTTACCTAAGAGCATTCCAATAAATTCTATAGAAATTCCAACAGCATCCCTGTTTAACCCTATGCTAGGAAAATTAGGGTGACCGCCAAAAAATTGGTAGGGATTCGAGAATTTGAGTAAGATATCCTTTATGTTATTGCTATGAAGCTAGGGATCAAGCATATCTTAGTGGAGGGTGGGGTGACTTAGGAACATCGTTCGCTTAGTTTAGCAAGCCCTCCAAGACTGCAACAACAACTCATTTCTTAGTGGAGGGTGAGGGTGACTAAAGGACCATTGTTAGCTAATTTAGAGCTCCAGCAACAACTCATCTAATGTAAACTGGCATTTTGTTAGGCCACTAGAGAGAGTTAAAATGGTAAAAGTTGCTTGTCAGAGACTTGAATTCAACCATGTTCATTGGGCAAGTGACAAATTGGATGACGACTTGTAAAATGTGAATACAAACATGAATTGGAAAAGATAAATTTGAGCCTCCTGTTGGTCCCATTAGGAGGAGAACAAGATGAAGGAAGATGTATGGGTGTTGACAAGAGAAGGCGATCTCAAAAGCAAACTTGAAGTTTCGATTTTATATCTAAGGAATTCCAGGACCGAGTTTTGGAAAGAAAGATAAGATGAGAGCACTTTAGCTAAAACTAAAAATTGTCCCTTGAGATCTGAGGACAAGAAGTTTTATAGCAATACTTTCAGTATGGTTGTGAAATTTGGCTTGGGCAGGGCCAACTCATTTTTTTGAATACATGGGATATATTTTGTTCTTCTACAAAATATAAATAGACTTGACCTTAAAAGAAAACATGTATTTACCTTTCATTCCCTTCATACAACACCCCAATAATTTTTGAGACTTCGTTGAAGTCGCTTTCCAATCCTCGGCATCTCAGCCTTCGTCGCAGGTGACCTTCAAATGATTATGCATAAGGTGCTCTCTCAATGTGACAAAGATTTAGAGGTTGAACATAATATCTAATGGAATAATATTTGTGTGTCGCTCATGATGTGATGTTAGAATCCAATGCAATTAATCAAAACACCAACTCTATTAAGCATAATGCTTAGTAAAAATGGTAATATAAATGGAGGAGCTTTGAATGGCTCCGAGGATTGTAGGGGGAGAGAATCTCCAGCGTTAAGCTCCTCGTTATCTAGAAAGACGCACAAAACGTGACAAGTAAGGAGATTGTAGATGAGGCACAGTCCCATGTAACACAAATCCACACGCAATGGAAGGAAACTCCCTGAACAAGAAAGAACGAACCATGACAAACAAAAACACCCTCCACACACAAATAATTTCATCAAACCTAAAAACACATGGCATAAGTATATTTATAAGTGAAACACAAAATAAATAAATGAACACATGGCAAGCAAGGAGTGGTCAAAGAGACGACAAAAATGAACATTGTTTTTCAAATTGCACTCCGAAAGAAAACACTTATCGACATAATTAAAGTAAAATATTAATAATTAAAGTAAAATCCTAGAAACTTTAAGGAATTAAAGATGTAGACTATCACTAATAATGATTATCCATCATTATGCATAACACACTATACTACGGTTGATGTTATCGATACCCATCTTGATTCGAGACACTATAGTGCTCAAGCACTTTAAAGTGTGTATTTTTTTCCTTTCTATACTAATATATCTCATTTGATAATAATAAAAGTTCAACGAAGAAGCAAAGTGTATAGAGAAAGTCACGTGGAATAATATGCTTTATTTGAAACATTCAAACACTATCAAAAGTTTAATACTTTTATTATTCATTATTGATGACGATGTTTACCATCCTTTAACAAACTATGTATTGTATATAATTAAACACCATTGGAAATCAACATACCAAGGTAATTGTTGTTTTCATAATAACACAAGAGGTCTCGAAGAGTAGTTAAGTTATGAAAATAGGAAAAGTTACACACGATATTATTAGGGGTAGGGAACATAAAAAGGAAATGTTCTTCATTCTGTAATTTTATATTATAGATTTTAAAATTCACTCATCTTGTGGTGTTTTTAGTTTTGACTAATGACTAGATTAACAAACGAGGTTATGAACATTGGTCTTAATTTTAGCAATATTAAATTTTTAAGTTAATAATATGTGAAAATTGTATAAATCAACCAAATTACTCTTTATAATAATTTTGTTATTTTTTTAGTACTTGTATTTAAACTTTATAGAGATGTAAGATTTAATATTGATGATAAATTATTGATTTGATATTTTTTTCTTATGAGAAAAACCATATTTATATTTCCTTTTGAAAACATAAATACATTCTTTAGATGTTCAACATATAGCCTTTTGAACATTATGTTCATTTTTTTTTCAAAACCCAAAGGCATCCATCATATGAATCCTTTTAGGCATAAACCGCTTCTACTCATTTGAACAAAATTGCATGAGTGACACAAATATAGACTTGAAAAGAGAAACCATCTATCTGTGACATAATTAGTTCTTTTTTAATTCATCGATCAAAATTAAATTATCTATAACATTTTATTGCAAGGAGAATATCGTGGAGTATATCATAGATTCCGCCTAAAATTCCTCTTCTATCATGCAAAGACTAGCTAGCCAAAGACCCTCTTTTGACAAGATATCAGATGGTTCATTAAAATGTCGATATGTGATGAAAAACTATATTATAAAAAATTGCGAAGATTTCTTTGAGACGATTTTCTAGATTAAAGATCACAGCATTTTGAATTATCGATATGCATTGCTTCCATCCTATTATAAACATGGAGTTACCAAAAAGTTGCAAATCCTCAGACTTAAGTGCATAGCCATCCCGAGAAGAAGAAAAAGAGCGAATAATTCACTTAAATTATTTGTTATAGATTTGAGATGAAATTTACCTTTATGAGATGATAATCTAAAAATAAAAGAATATACCCAGCACCGCAACATTCACCATTTTCTTGGCACGCCCCATCAAAGAAGGCTCGTGAGCGATCTTAATTGATCCAAGGGGGGTGTGAGTATGATTAGGAACCCTGAAGCTTAACTCTAAAGAAGTTCCTTGAAGGATTGAATGCAACGGCAAGATCTGAGTCACTATCCAAAAACTGGGAATAAAGACATTTAAAAAAATATTCCCATTCCTCATTGTCCAGATACACTAAGCAACTAGGAAGGGGGGTGCTTGCAAAAATTTTAATTCCTTTCTTGCTAGCCAAATATTTATATTTTCGACGACATTCTCATTTGGCCGCAAAATATTTTTCTTCACCAAGAATTCAATGGTTTTCCATACCTGTTTTATATATGCACATAACCCAAAATGATGTGAATTCACTTCCTCTTGGATGCAATAGAGACAACATCGGCCCAGACCTTCTACTTTCTTCCTCTGAAGTTGTCCCAAGTAGGTAGTCAATTTTGGATAATTAGCCACATCAATCAGATGCATTTGGCTGGCACTATAGCCTTCCGTAGTAAGCACCATCGCTAGGACATAGATAGCTTCCAAGGATACTGTAATGATTCGTACACTTAGTCACATTATAATCTTTACCCTCAACATTCCAACCAAAGCAAGAGTATCTTCCTCATTTGATAGTCTAATATGGGATCAATGTAGTTTTGACAGCTATTGATCCCATACAACTCCATTATTCTCTTGTAATCCAATCTCTTTTGTGCACATCCATCCTTGTGACCAAAGGGACATTTTGGTCGAACTACAAATCTTGTCAAGGGTACAAAGCCCTCAAGATTTCAGACGTTGAATAATATCAGGAGGAGGGAAAATGTCATTATTACATCCCAAAATTGAATTGGATCTGACTGTAATCTATGATCCATTACCTGCACATTAGACTAGGTGTTCACCAATAACAAGAAAAGTAGTTGTGAGCCCCTGCCAATGGATAGATAAATTTAGAATTGAATTCCTACAACTCCTAATCCAATCAATAACATAGTTTGGCTTAATGTACTTATTGATGATTATGTTACTCCACGGGCTATCTGAAGTGGAGAGTTTCCATAGGGATTTTGGACCTAACAATTTAAAAAAAGGCAAAGAGTTCTTAAAGCCCCAACCCCTGAATTTATTAGGGCGAGTAAGAAGGTCCCACTTCACCTAGTGACCTCTTTTATATTCCAAGTTCCCTTTCCATATAAAATTTGCACATGCTTTCCTTATCTTTGCTATAATTCATTTTAGGATGGAAGTCAGGAAGGACCAATACACTGACATCACCTCAGTAATTGATTTAATGAGTATCATTCAACCACCTTTGGAGATCTAGTGACTACACCACTAGTTAATCTTTTTTTTAAAATCTTTGATAATATCTATATTCGGTTCGCCTTCTAATAAGAATCGGGCTTCAAATAAAATCCTAGCTACGCTATACCATTTCTCCAACTTTGCTTAGGGATGTTAAAAGAATTCCTTATATACCATTTAACCTTGCTTAGGAGAGCAAGATAAAAGGTAAACATATTCATAATTTCCTTGATTGCATCTATCTCTTGAGCTGAAATGAGACCAAGGATAAGGATATAATTGATGAATAATAAATGAGTCACCACCATATGACCTGCATCACAAATGCCTCGTACCTAACCCATACTTATTTCCATTTGGAAGGAATGACTCAACCCTTCAGCAATAAGGAGGAAAATATAAGGTGAGAGAGGATCACCTTAGCGCAACCGCTTAATACAATGAAAAATGAGGATGTTGATTCATTGATCATAACCACGAAGGACACATAACTTATAATCCATCTGACAATTTCCCAAGATAAACCAATATGCAGGAGAAGTAGTCACAAGAATAACCAAGATACCCTATTGTATGCCTTAGTAAGATCCATTTTTGCAACAAAAATTGGGGAAGCATATCACTTAATGGAATGTAGGGTTTCTTATGATGCACCAATAACTTCATGAATGAGACAACCCTTTAAAATCCCAAACTATTCTTGAGAGATCATATTCGATAACATAGGCTTTATCCTCATCGTCAAGATCCTTGAAATAATTGTATAGACGCAATTGTAGAGGTGTTGGAGTAGGTTTTTGGGACCAATTTTGAAAACTGTGCATAGCAAGTGGACCACATGATGGGCATGTTAGGAGTAGCACAAGAAAAAAGTGGAAGTTAGTTAGAAGTTGTTAGGAAATGTTTGTCCACTTTTTATGGGCTATGACCCATTATAAAATGCATAAATATGTAAAGGGTTTATGGAGAATGGTAGAGTTTTTTCATGGAAAAGGAGAAGATTATAATGTCTTGGGAATTTTGGGTTCTAATATCCCTAATTAAAAACTAGGAATATTAACTCCTAATTTCCAACAGAAATTATGATGATTTTCAACTTTATCCAATCAGTGGCTTATGAAGGCTTATGAGGTGTTCTAATTCAACAATAGAGGAATATGCATATATAATTTAGGATTTGAATAATGGCATGCATCCCATTAAATACACTTTGAACCCTCTGTAAGGTGCCCCAACAAATCTGATATAAAATCTTGATAACTGGTTATTTACTCTACTTCAAGATTTCATCAAACACTATGTGTGCAACCTCTTAATCAGCTTGAACCCCTTCCTAACAGCTCCAACTCGACCCTAACACCCCAAAATCAGACCAGACAACTCAATAACAGACATCAAAGAAATGTTATGAAAGTTTTACACCCATAATACATGAAGTTTTCTTGGATTTTGCTACAGAGAAGACTTGATTTCCAACTCTTCCCAAATGCCTCCTAAGCAAATTGAGACTTCAAATTTATAATACCCCCATTTCGACCCCTATAATGTGTTGGACTGATATGTAAATATTGTAAATATGTCATGTATGGTTCATAGCATGGAGATCAAGGCCAAGGCTCTGCTAGTGAATGGCTATAATTATAGAGGCAATTATTTTATATTTTGTGAACCATGTGCTAGTAAGCCATGGAAATTGAAAAGGCATGTAAATATTTACTATAATAATAATATATCCAACGGTTGGCTATGGTGGAGCAACGTGAACGATGAGGATTATGTGTATCCACTAGAGAGAGGTGAGGGGTTGTGATATTGAACAATATGTTTCCAAATGACACCATGAGAACCCACCTTGACTTTCCTTGCTGGAATTTATTTCTACTGTAAGAAATCAACTGAAAAATCAACTCATGAATTAATGAGGGATGGGAAAACCCATAAATTTTTATGGCATGTTATGGATTTGTTTACTTGACCTATAAGTCATCTTCCTCATGGGAATTCATTTTCCATCTTCCCCATTCCATTGTTGAACAACCAGACTGTAATTTCGAGATTGCTATGCATTCCCGACAGTGGAAAAACTAGTAAGCACAACTAGGAAAGAAGTCACGTTTTGAAGTGCAAAAATCACATAGAAATTCATGTGGATAGTGAAATTCAGTGGGGAATCCAAATATATAAACCCCAGGGCTATTTTGAGAGTGAAAAAAACCCCAAAATTAATGGGAAAACAAAGTTTTGATGGTCTGAAAGTTAAAATCCATGACTGAGAATCACGTGGTTAGAAATTGGGAAAATCCAAGAGTGGATTGAAGCGAGAGTGTGTTCAAAGGTTGGGTTTGCTTAATAAATTATGTGAAGGAAAGAATCTCTATTGGTTTAGAAGTCGAGACCAGGCATACCTTCCCAGGTTAATTCTGAGGGAAGGGGCACCCAAAGGATTGTGTAGCAGAGAAGGGGTCCCTACTCAGGATGAGAGTGGAGGTGATGGGGGTACTAGGGATGTCTAATTCCAAGTTGAGATGTCTCTAGATTTGTGGTTGAGCTCATTGTATTAGCAAATTCCTTCCCTTCCTCCCTACATGCTCGATATACCCATTTGTGTGCTAGCTTAGCCCGAGTGATTGTGTTTGTGGATGTGAGTGAGCCCGAGTAGTTCCTTCCTAGTGTATACGTAGCCCCATATCTGGGGTGGTCATTGAGTTTTGAAAGAATACAGGTTGGGAAGAGACCCGCGGTTGGGTGGAATTTTGCAGCCACATAGTGAGTTGCTTGAACAACTTCAATCGAAAAATAAGTGCTTATTGTGTTTTAAATTATGCCCAATTTCTGTGTTATGAATGTTTTTTTATTCACGTCAATTTGAATGAACAAACCCAGCTTAAATTGTTCAATTAACTTCCTATGCATAACATGAAAATGATATTAATTATGTGAGTGCTTGTTTTATTATTATGTCTGTGATAAAAATGTTGATATATGCATGTTATGTGCACAAAGAGAATTTACCTTATGTTGTGTACTTATTTGTTGCATTCACACACACATTTATATTTTAATGAATTCCTAATATCGATTAGGGGAAAAATTATAGCACCCCTGTATCTCTCATGTTCCCTATGAGGTTAGATTGATAGGATGGGACACCACAAGACGGTATTAGAGCAAGAAAAATTATCAGAGTGTCATTCTAAGCAATCCTACGTTGCCTCTAAAGGTTATCGAGGCGAGCATGGACATGAAGAAATTCATCCAAACATATCCAAATCAACATGAATACCCCCCTAACATACTTTAGGGGAGTCTTCTGGAATATTGATACACAATGCATTAAGACGACACAACCATTTCAACAAATCTACAATAGAATCACTATAAATATTTATAATTGATTGGATAATTACATAGATAGAACTAATGGCTGATACAAAACCTACAAATGCATAAAATAAACCTCTTATAAGAGTAGAAGAATGGATGCAACTTAATAGAAAAGAAGCAAGGGAATATGACAACTCCAAATGTGATATCTACTCCAATTGTTGCACCTTCCAATGCAAGATTTCGACCCCGACCTACAACTATGCACTCTCACGTGCTCCCACTACCACATGTGTATGAAATACATCCAATATGACAGCCCACGGAATATTTGAACACCCCTTGGTGCACCCTCCTCAAACAATAGTAAATTTCGAAATAGAACTCCAAATCATGGAACTGGTAAAATGGTGATATCTTGGTCATCAAGAAACCTTTATTGGTGAAACAAAAAGTGTTTCCTATTGGAAAAGATGCCCTTGATCCCATGGAATATGTATCACATCTCAAACATTCACATAAATATCGAAACCAGAACCACCATTTAGGCCCCTTCAACATTGGTTCATTATTAAGAACACCCACAACTATAGAACTACTAAACCACCACTAAAGTAACCCAAAACACTGTCAAATACTATAAATTGCGAAAAAAACACTCCAAAACCCACTAAATATCAATAAATAAATTTGGATGATCTTTCTCAACATCTGCAGTGAAGCCTAAATGAAGAGATCTAGATGATCTCTCCTCTCACACTAGATAAGGCAGAATCTTTCACCACCAAAACTAGTCACAAATGCAAGGGGAACATCTCCCAAGCTTGAAGGCTAGAAGATCTCTCCAATTCAGAAATAACAATAGCCCAAAAATTCTCCAATAGGTTCCCTCATCCTTCTTTTATAATCATCCATTCACCTTTTCCCTCCTTTTAGAGTTATCTCTTAAAATTATTAATAAAATATTAATAAATATTATTTTCATGAGATAATGATTTTTTGATGCCACCTTAACTTACTTCATAATGTTATTTTGGCCTCATAGATACATTAATATTCCTTCAAATTTGGATTAGGAGACGCCTCTCTAGTTTAGTGGGAATTAAAACTCATTGGTCCCACCTACCTCCTCATGCACCCTCCTTGGGGAGTTACACTTCTCTAATGCACCTTCATTATCTATTTTTGGCCAATGGAATATCATTATTACCCTGTGCCTTGATTTTAGGTTCTTCCTCATTTGGTGGGAGTTACAACCCACTTGGACACCTTCCTCCACTAATGCGCCCTCTTACTTATTTTTAGTCAATGGTGAATTACACACTCAATATGCCTTCATTATGAGATCCCTTTCATGTGACATACCTTCCATACCCACAATTCCTTCTCTAAGGCACTCTCCTTGTCCAAGTTAGAAAATATCACATTATTCACAAATATTGGACGCTAAACTTTATAATTTTATGACCCACACCACCCCCTTAATAATTTCTCATGAACTTAATAAGTGAATTAGGCCATGCATCCCCTAGAGTGGTCAATAGTAAAATTTTGGGGAAATGACAATCCTCCCCACCCAAGATTGCTTGTCCTCAAGTGATTTGAATCTAGGTGTGGAAGTACTTGTTTACTTCCCCAACTTATGCACAACAACCTTTATGCCCCCTTCCTTAGTGACGATTGTTTATAAGGCTACAATTTCCAATGGATCAAGTCATCAACTCTATATCCTACAAACTAAACCATACTAATGTTGAAAATGATGCAATGGCTCCAACCCAATCAAAAGGAGGTGAAGTATACTGTACTCACTTTATGGTCCTGCAAAACACTAACATAGAAATCCTCCTAACCAATACCAACAAGAAGAGTAAATCTACATTGCAACCACTCGATCAACTCCCCACTAAACAGATCCACCAAGAATCTCATCTTATGAAAGCTAAGATTTACTCTCACATCTAGGTCTACTGCTGGAAATATACCCAACATTGTAACTCCAATATCCCCATCTAATCTCCAAAAGGGACCACCATGTTGTTGTTATGCCACTCTAATCATAACCTTCCCACTGTCATATTTTGACTGCATCCTTCTTTCTTGGATCTCCAAACTGAAAATCTATAAAAAACTAAATCTACCACCATAGATAAGGGCCTACATAAGAATCCAAGTGAAAGATACCATCCTATTGCTATACTATGTTCTGAATACATGAAAAGAAATTTTGTCCTGATCACGATTCATGATTTTGGGATACTCATGAACACTAATCATCCTCTCAATAGATAGCTCCATCTCCCCTACTATCCTATCAACAACCCAACTGAAACAACTGAGTCCAACAAAGATCCCACGGTCCCAAATGAACCCAAGAAATGCAAAGTGCCTATTGAATCCACCTTTGAATTTCATAATCTCCACACCAAGATCCTCTTGTAGTATCCCTATCCATTACGAAGGAAAACAATGTATCCATCCATCATAAGTTCGCCCACCTAGGAAATCGATCCACGACTCCACATGGATAGGCTCCAGAAAGAGTGGGTTGGATCTACCTGTTGTGCCAGCTACTAAAGTGTTGAACCAAGTAATAACATGATCCCATTATCTGTGTTGCACCTCTTTGAGCATCACTGTCATTCGAAACAATCCATCACTATGAAGGATGTCAGAATCCCATCACCAAATTGGAAGTTCATCACTCTTAGTGTTGATTCAAACCTCTGTGAGTCTCTCCATAAGAACATGAAGTTCCTCTTGTGCAACCTACACTCTATAACTATTTCTCACATCAATTTCATATGTCCCATCCAACTAACTTAGGTGAAACCCCCATGTCCTTCCATGAATAATGAAGACATTAGACAACAATAATAGATGTCGTTGTTGCTGCCCACAAGACTAGAAAGGAACCAGTGTGTGTGTCAACCCAAAGGGTATGACAAAAAAACATCATGTGGAACCATCATAAGAGGTCCCTCTATCAGCTCACATGTTCCATCTACATCTCCACATGTCATGTTTGTCATAGATGTCTGGGATGATGGAAAATATGCCAACCTCAACTCATTGCAAGGTTCAACCACTCAATCCATGGATGCCTATACTCCTTTACTGGTAGGTCCATAAAGGAAATGCTCATCTATATCCCCCATGGCTAAGTCTTTCTCCCTTATAGGAATATCATAATCCTCTTGATTCAAAAACAAGTGGATGGCCAACAACCTCCATGCAAATTTTCTCCTCAAGAACCTGCAAATCTAAATGATCCTCATGCCCAACCCTCACATGAGGTTCCTCCATCACATCAATAGTGCCACTGACCATATACAACTAGATGTCTTCCATGTAGGACGAAGAATGTAACTCACTCAACTCTTTACGAAGTTGATCATTCTGCATCCCTGATTCTTGAAGGGCGTTTTGTGTGCTCTTAAGGGAATAATGGGTGATCACAAGCTCATGAGTGTGTCGGTCGATTTATTCTTCTTCTTCTTCTTCTTCTCGTATTGCACAATGGTACATTTTAGAAATCATGAGAATATGATCTCTATCATAAAGTAGGTGTATATTGTTTTCTTTCATTACCACCACTGCTTCTCTAAGTGCCATAAATTTGCAATTGAAGGTTCTTCTCCTAGGCTATCATTTGTCCCAAAAATTACCCAACAATAATCTACCACTATTTCTTGTGTATAATCAAAATGTTTCAAGGATTCCATAATCTCTTCTTTTCTTACCTTCAATTTTCCCGTCAGATGATGGGTATCATGGGGAAAATCCCACTAAATTTTGTGATTTGTTTCCATTATCACCCTCCCCAAAACAATCTCCTAATGGATGATATAAAAAATCAGAATGCTTGTGGCATGAATCCACGGTACATAATTCATATTTAACATCCAAATCAACATTAGAAGGTTCTACAACACCATTATATCCATGTGAAATGTCTATTATCTCATGACAAAGCAAAGAATTATGACTACTACAAAAATATGAATTGTGATCATACCTTTGTGTTAAAGCTTCATCATTCCCATGTGGTCAAACCGTGATGGCACGCTCTTCCACTTTGTGATCCACTCGAAGAATCAAGGTTACAATATGTTCCTCCTTTTGACCATTTGTATATTGAACCATGATTGTTGATTTACCACATTCTAAACCCCACTCATCATGGGAACTTTTATTTGCTCTATTTGTAAATACATAGAACATCATCTCCATAATTTTTTATGGAGACCATTTTGGTAACAAGGCTTTACACTTCTACAAAATTTGCTCTAACTCCTGTTGTGTCTTGTCAAAATGCTTCAATGACTTCTCATGTACATTCATTAAACTTTCCCACAATGGCTTCTCCTCCTTAACGGGCGAGGAAGGACAAAAATTGTGTAACATTCTGTCCTCTACAAGTCTAGCCATTGAAGAAACTTCCTCTTCATTGTCAACACAATATATGTTGTCATATAATAAAGCATCCCACTCATGTGTATCATTTAAACATCCATCTATTGATCCAACTCTTTCATTGTCTTCCACCAATGAATTGAAACCATCCTAAAAAAATGACTCTTCCCATGCTAAGCTCTCCTTAAGCTCTCATGCATTCGACTCCAACTTGTCATCTCCAAGTACATCCATGTCTGCAAACATTCTTCAAAAATTTTCTTTAGTTTTCATAGATGTTGAGGAACATGTTGTGATACCACTGTAATATCCCCAATTAAAAACCAGGAATATTAACCCCAAATTTTCAACGGAAATCATGTTGATTTTCAACTTTATCCAAACATTGGATTATGAAGGATTATGAGGTGTTCTAATTCAACAATAGAGGAATATGTGTATATAATTTATGATATGAATAATGGTGTGCATCCAATTAAATGTACTTTGAACCCTTTGTAAGGTTCCCCAACAAATCTGATATAAAATCTTCACAAGTGGTTATTTACTCAATTTCAGGATTTTCATCAAACACTTTGTGTGAAACCTCTTAATCAACTTGAAACCCTTCCTAACAGATCCAAATCAACCCTAACACGCCCAAATCAAACCAAACAACTCAATAACAAACATCAGGGATCTTATATGAAATTTTTACACCCATAGTACATGAAGTTTGCTTGGATTTCGCTACAGAGAGAACTTGATTTCCAACTCTCCTCGACCGCCTCCTAAGCAAATCGAATTGACTCAAATAGATTCAAATTCATCCAAATAGATACAAATCAAGCTAAATATCCCACTAACATACTTCAGGGTGCTCTTATGGAATTTTGATACACAATGCATTAAGATGGCAAAACCATTTCAACATAATTACAATAGATCAACTAGTAGCTTGAATACTAAGAACAATGTGAAGAGAATCATTGTAAATATTTTTCATTAGTTGGATAATTACATAGAGAGAACTGATGGTTTCTACAGAAGCTACAAATGCATAAAAAAAACTTGCTACAAGAGCTGAAGAATAACTACAAAAGAATAGAATAGAAGAGAGGGAATATGGAAACTACAGATGTGAGATATACTCCAACTGTTATGCCCCCTCCAATGCAAGAATCGAGCCCAACTTGCAGATATGAAATATTAGGTGCCCCCACTACAATATGTGGATGCAATATAGCCAATATGACAACCCACAAAAAATTTCAACACCCCTTGGTATGCCCTCCTTAATAGTAAAACTTAAAATATAACTCCAAATCATGGAACCGGTAAAATGGTCATATCTCGATCATTTGAGAACCTTTCTCGCTGAACCAAAAAGTAATTCCTATTGGAAAATATAATATGAATGCAATAGAATAAGTATCCCATCCCATAATTGTATAGAAGTATCAAAACCAAAACCACCATTTCGACCCCTTCAACATTGGTTCATTATTAAGAACACCCACAACAGTAGAAATACCAGACCAACACAAAAGCAACCCAAAACACTGTCAAATCCTCTAACTTGTAAAAACACACTTCAAAAATCACCTAAACTCAATAGATAAATCTGGATGATCTGTTTCAACATCTGCAATGAAGCCCAAATGAAGAGATATGGATGATCTCTTCTCTTACACTAGCTTGGGTAGAATATTTCACGACTGAAACCAGTCACAAATTACACTAGCTTGGGTAGAATATTTCACCACTGAAACGAGTCACAAATGAAAGAGGCACATCTCCTAATATTGAAGGCCACAAGATATCTCCAATTCAAAAATAACATTAGCCCAAGAAGTACCCAATAGGTTCCCTCATCCTTCTTTTATAATCCTTCTTTCACCTTTTCCCTCCTTTTAGAATTCTCTCTTGAAATTATTAATAAAATATTAATAATCATTATTTTCATGAGAGAATGATTATTTGGGAGACCTTAACTTCCTTATTAATGTTATTTTGGCCTCGTGGATACTATAATCTTCCTTATAATTTGAAATAATGATACATCCCTAGTTTAGTGGGAGTTACAACCAATTAGGCCCACCTACCTCCTCACGTGTCCTCCTTGGGGAGTTACGCTTTTCTAATGCGCCTTCATTAGCTATTTTTTACCAATGTAATATCATTGTTACCTTGTGCCTTGATTTCAGGAGGTTCTTCTTCATTTGATGGGAGTTACAACCCACTTTGACTCCCTCCTCCATTAATGCGCCCCTCTTAGTTATTGTTAGTCACTTGTGAGTTACACATTCAAGATACCTTCATTATGAGATTCATTCCATGTGCCATACATTCCATACCTACAATTACTTCTCTAAGGCACTCCCCTTGTCAAAGTTGTCTAATATCACATTATTTATAAACATTGGACATCAAACTTTACAATTTTATGACCCACATCACCCCCTTAATAATTTATGATGAAATTAATAAGTGACTAAGGCCATGCATCCCCTAGTCCAATAGAGTGGTCCATAGTAAAATTTTGGGGATGTGAAAGGGTTAAGTCAAATATATGATGCACATCTCGCAAGTTTTGTAAGAGCTAATGCAAATGAGAATAAAGAAGAACTGACGTGTTTTGAATTTAATGGCTATGTATGTTTAATGTTCTATTTATTGGGTATATATGATCATATGTTAATAGAATGTTTAATGCAATGGACATGTTATATGTTTATGCACAACTATTATGATGAATGAGTCGAATGATTATGATATCTGGTTCTGCGCATATTGTTGATTAAGTAAGACTGATTAAGAGATCTACCTCTAGCCCCTTCGTTACTGTGGAAATTGATTCCTGCAGTCCCCTTATATGCCTTGGGTGAGGCTTCATCTACTTGCAGTTGATGCCAAAAGGGCCAATATATAAGGCTTTTGTTGGTAAATTAAGGTTATAGCCTGGTTCTACCCACTATGCGCATGGAACCCTTTCCATTGCCGAGACCAGGATCTGTGACTGAAGGGAATGTGGAGGCCTGCTAAAGCACATATAGATCAGTGACTAAAATCAAAGGAGTATGAGTTTACCAGAGAACATAATGAGAACCCACGATTCAACCCAGAAGAGTGGTTATAAAGGCACGCATTACAGATCTGCATGCAATTTTCTTTGGAGAATTCCTGATAATATTGGTTGAGTGGCTACTAAGGTTAGTTGAGAAGAAACTGGTATTCCGCATGGTTGCACAGAGAAACTAGATCCCTGAGTTGATTCAACAAGTGAATACTATAAGAAACCAAATCTCAAGTGTAGTTGATTTTTGGTTGGATAGTGGATTGAGGGGTTATGTTACAAAATTTTCCATAGACTACACCCAGTTGTAAAGTATTGTTGAAAGAAAGTTCTTTAAAGGTCCACACGAAACATATTTGAAATATCTATCTATTTGGATCATGATGTTCATGTGCGATAAGGGGGTTTTGAGAATGGAATCTGATCGCTAGGGGCCTTCGCTGGCATTGACGTAATGGGGGATGACAAGGGATGATATGAGAGTATAAGAAGAACGCATGAGAGAATGAGTAAGGAACTAATGGGACGATAATGCTGAGAAATGAAGAAAATGTGATGGAAGACAATATTAGAGTATTGTATAGTGGAAAAAAGATTTCGATATAGGAGGAAGAGGGATGTGGGTGACAGAGAAGGAAAACACAATGAATTTGAATAAAGGGACACTAGTGCAACATTCCAGATTGAAGGATTATCACACATAGAAAGGAAGGAAGAGGATCCTCAACTAAACCTAGTAGGAGAAGAACCATTGCATCCCAGTAGTTGCGCTCAAGTTGTTCCTTGTGTCAAACCCACAATTCCATGTGTGTCTCCAGGATCTAAGGTAATTTTTTTCTGAACACTTGAGTTGGTAATAGAAATAAAGGTAGTTAGAATAGTGGAAGTAATGCAACTACTCAGACTCAACCAACAGTAACAAGGCTTAATACTATGCACTATACAATGGAGGATCCCACTTTGAGGATACTTATATTCCATGGAGCAAGAAAAGAAGATCAAGAGAAACACTTGTTTGTGTGTGAAGCAATATGGATTGTGAAGTAGGTCCATGATGATGATATGAAAATCACATAGCTAGCAACAACATTTAGAAACCACATGTTACTATGTTTATGAAATATCAGTCCACGTCGTCTATGGCACAAACCAAAATGTTGGACAACATCAGATACATGGAGTTGATACTTCTCCAACTTACGAGCCAAAGGTGAGAGTTGGGGGTCTAGTTGAGCAAGTGTTTTCTAGTTTTGGTAACTGCATGTAGCAAGTGGATCATGCAATAGGAATGCAAGGACCAACGCGTACAAAAGGAAAAAGTTATTTAGAAGTCGTTAGGCGATGTTTGTCCACTTATTATGAGCTATGACCCATTGCAAAATGTATAAATATGTAAAGGGTCTTGGGGAAAAGGGGAGAGTTTTTTCATGGAAAAAGGAGAAATAAGAATTGATGTGTTTTGAATCCAATGCCTATGTTTGTTTAATGTTATATTTATTGTGCATATATGATGATATGTTAATAGAATGTTTAATGTAATCGATATGTTATCTATTTACACACACCTATTGTGATGAATTAGTCGAATTATTATGCTGTGAGTATAATATCTGGTTCTGCACATATTGTTGATTAAGTAAGAATGATTAAGAGATTTGACTCCAACTACTTTGTCACTACGAAAATTTGGTTCTTGCAATCCCCATAGATGCCTCGGGTGATACTTCATCTGCTTGCAAGTGATGCCGAAAGGGCCAGTATCTAATGGCTTTGTTGGTAAATTAAGGTTACAACTCGGGTCTACCCATTGTGCGCCAACAAGAGGGAAATTGGTTTGAAATCATTAAAATACTCCAAATTGTCTTTTTTGGGTATTAGGGTCAAGAAAGTAGCATTAATACTTCGAGGGAGTACACCATTAACCCTGAACTCCTTGACCAACTTGAGAAGGTCAGTACCAAGTATATCATAAAAGTTCAAATACAATTTGATGGGCCATCCATCTAGGCCCAAATACACTCCCAACGAAAGGAAGACATAATAAATTTTAATTCCTCCTCCATATCAGGTCGCTAAAGCCACCCATTCTCCTCATCCTCTATGAACCATAGGAAAATGAGATAAGTTTCATTATATCACCCATATTTGTATGAGGGGACTCTTTGCGAGAAATGACGAACACCTAGGCCTGCCAAATCATGAAATCTTAACACTCGATTTCCCTGATCATCCAGAAGATCCCATATGGTGTTAATTAGTTTCCAATGGTTAGTGAATTTATTGAAATATTTAGTAATTTTCTCTCCCAATGCTAACCACGTCTCTCAACTCTGTAGGCACCATTCTTGATCAATTTCAAGAAACATCTTTGCTTTTTGTTCTTCTTTGATTTTAATGGAGTTCAGTTGGTATTCCATAAAAGATCCATCAGAAAAAAGACTTGTAATAGAGCTCCAAGCTAGATTCCAATTGGTAAACACATTTTCTCTATCATTCCTTCTATTTCGAGTCCAAGGAATGACAACCTTTTTTTATTGATTTCCGGGATTGAATAAACTGGTAACTAGTAGACGAGCCTGCAGAAAGGTCAAAATGATTCCATTAACTTCTAATGAGGTTTCACAATTCCTCATCAAAAGACCATATATGATTATATTTAAAAGGACAAGGCGTATTCAACATACCTAACCAGGTTTCAAACATAATTAGAAAGTGATAAGATAATTACATTTTCATCACCTAGGATTGATAGGTACTAAGGGACTCCAATAAATTGATATTAATTAGAAAACAATCTATCCTCTTTGTGATTCCAACCTCCCCCTTTTTAGTATTGACCCAAGTGGGGATAATTTCAGTTAGTTCAACATTATATAGTCTTGCCTCTTCCAGAGAGTTTATAAAGAAATATGCCAACCTATCTCCTTTAGCTGAACTTCCCCGAACTTCCCCTAAGGAGAGAGGAAAATTCAAATCTCTAGCCAATATTAAATTTTCCTACTTAATCCATGATTTGGAGAAAGGCACTTCAAATAATCTTCTTGCCCAAGGTGCGAACCATACACATTTAGTATGGTGTAAATCCTGCTCAAATTTGAACCCTTTAATTATGTACATAGACCTAAGAGTACCCCAAAATTCTTAAGGGAGGTCATGGACTTATTCCATCTGGACACCAAATCACTTGAAAAAACCAAAGCATCAAGGGACACAAAGACCACGAAGCAAAGATCTTCTTTAGGATTCAATCGACTAAGCACCTTCTAACATCATTTCATGTATATGTATGACATATGGATTCAATGATGACACTAATATTTGAAGGGAGCATTATTTGGCTTCTCCCCTATGCCACAAATATTAAGAGAAAATCTTCATAATTTAACTGCCTCAAAAAGGTTATAGGCTCTAAGACCCCCAGAAAGCCAATGTTGCTTACCCTGATTTACTTCACGCATAACTTTAGCCTGGGTTAGGCTGGTAGTATATTTTCAACTAACCTTTGTATCTCCTAAAGTTGGCAAATCATCTCCCCCAAGCCTCTTGATTGAACTTTGTTGTGAGAAACAGAAGGAGCCTTAGACCAAAGGTTATGGTGTCTAGTTCCAAATTTGCATGATAACACTTCCGTACTATCAACTTCAACCTTCTAAGATGATGCAATTAAGGGAACATTTTAGCTAAGACCTTACCTACATATACAGATTTGAGCTAAGGTTCATTCGAAGAAAAATGTATGTTTTCTCCTAAGGAGCTAGTTGCGTCGATTGGATTTGTGGGAGTGGCAGGTGATACCTTCTCCATTGTTAGAGACCCCGATATTTTATAACAAAGGGTATACATAGGACCCCAAAGGAGTTCCCATACCGGGGTTTCCAATTTGCTTAGTCCTCGTGATATCAATAGGGATAACCACTTCCCCTACCACATTATTCGCTTGAGTTGGACCTAGATGGGATCCAATTCCGATACTTTCTAAGTAAGAAGTACTAAGGTTAGGACGAGGTCGGGAGTTAGAAGATGAAAGACAAGTTGAAGGGGAGCTCCCACCAATTTTTTTACGCCATACTTTCTTTGTAAAGGGAAGAGCAGTTTGCCACCAAGTTCCCATATTTGTGGCATCGAGCACATCTAAAGGGAAAATTCTCGTAATCCTGAACTTGAGAAATATTAACTCAGCCAAATTCTATGTCCATCAATTCAAAAAGATCTTTATTAATATTGATTTCATCTGAAATTTTTGCAATGTACCGAATATTCAAATCGTTATAGGATTCATCGACCGTAATGAACTTACCTAAAGAGTCACCTATCAATGCCAATGTTGAATCATTCCATAGCTCCATTGGAATCCTTGGAAAATGAATCCATATTGGAGTATTCACCACAAACTCCTTTTGAGCATCAAAATCACGTCGCCATGGCTTTAGGGATAGAAGGATTTTCTCAAAAAAACCAAGAGCCCTTGATAACCTTTGTAGCATCTCCTTTTGATAAAAAATAAAACCAATCCAACCATTTTCAAGAAGGTGGAATACCAGTTCATAGCCTATACGGGAGCCATCTTTCTAAAATCCAATGGTGGAGGTGGTCAGCACCAAAGAACTCCCCGATAGATCTTCCAACCAAGGATTAACCTAATACGACTCAGTTTGAGTTAAATGAATGGAACAAGCCACAATAAAGCATAGACCACCACCCCTTGATGAATTATAACCTAGGGCACAAAATGACGAAGGCTGGATTTGCAGTTGAGGGCAAAAAAAAGGATGCCGACCTTCCTTGGAGTATCAAAGTAAGGAGAAAAAATTTCAAGGCACTAAAGCAGGATTATGAAGGATACACTGGATCTAAGATAATTCCATAGGTTGTATGCTTAAATATCAACAGAATCCTGTGCAAATCTAAAATGAAGACATTGAGATTAGGGCATAGGCTAATGCTAGGATGAAGTGTGCCCTTGTTGCATCACAATGCTTCACATTTGCGGACCCATTGCCATACATGAAAATCATATACAAGACATGATGTCAGCTTCTTTCTCATACCCACAGTCCGCTACAATAATCAAACAGGTTCTTCTCTCAAACTGCAGGGTAGCTATAGAGTATGACCCTGAGATCAGGGCCGTTCATTTAGGGGATTGCCCCGCACTGTGCTAATGAAAACTCATATTTCAAATAAGAATTAATGCTGTTGCAATAGGGGTACGTTTGAGGTCTGCAACTTCTCTTACAGGCTGAACACTAATGTGAAATTGGGATGCAACAGGCTACAACAATGTCCCCTTCCTTGCATGGTTGATTTGTGGAGGAAACATGCTCCAAAAATTCCCTTAATCACTGATGATTCACACAGGCTTACCCAGATAGTAAATTCATGGTTGTTTGAGGGTTGGAATGTGCCCATAACTCCTTTTTAGGGGCTGTTTCAAGGCTGCTATATGTTTCTATCATCTCAGAATATGCTCATAACCTATGTTACCAGAAACGTGACGAAAGCTTGCGTTTCGGGAAGAAAACGTAGTAGAAACGGAGACGGAACGAAAACGCAGTTATTTACGGCCGTTTTC
>LPNX010398403.1:51766-84998 GCA_001517045.1 Pseudotsuga menziesii
AGAAACATCGTTTCTCGTACCGTTCTCGTTTCTCGTTTCGTTTCCCGTTTCCCATTTCTGGTAACATAGCTCATAACCATTCTAGATTTGCTCAGAATCATTCGTACTAATGTTTTAAGAGGATACCTCAGATGATTCCTAGAATTGGTTTATGTTGTTGATAAATGGATTCTTTATTACGCAGTATTTGCTTCCATCATTTGTTCATGCTGATAGGTGATTGTTTAGGTAATCAAGGTTGTCCATAAATATATCTTTCATGAGTAGGCGCCCATACAAAATGGGTGGAAACACATATGAAGTTTGAACATCCATAACTGCAACAAACTTATTCCTTCAATAGATGCATAACCTGGAAAATTTAAACCTCGAGACCTGCATTATGAAAGGTTACTGTTGCAGAGCTCAACACTGCGAGGTTCACCATCAGAAAATGCAAATGCAATGTCCAAAAACATTGGAATGAGTCAATGACACAATGTGTCAATCACTGTGTATTGAACATTTTTCTTTTCCTACAAGAAGACAATAGTTTGACACCAAAGAATAATAATTTCAAATACAATCACAACTCTATTCAATCATTTTGAAAGTAACTAATTTGCTCAGCAACAGGAAGCACTCATTCACAAAACCCCACAAGATAGAAAAAGAGGATGAAATGCATGCCTTTGGATTTTATGATGATAAAATTAGAGACATAGTGAAAATGAATCTATGAATGTTCAAGTATTTTTCACCACAAAGATTAGTTGTGTTAAATGGAAAAAAAACGTTACTGATAACTTCCACTCAAATTGGGCTAATACAACTCAAGAACAATGCACTTGGTGGGCATTCATAAGGGTCATGACTTATTTATTGTGGATTCGGTCAAATGTTCAAACCCATACATTCTCGTATCATAAGTTGTATGCAAACAAAACAACTAACTTGTATAGGCAAGGTTTGATGCACACCAATTATTGTAATGAGACCATCTAGTGATGGTATATGGAGGACCCATTCAAGAAAGCATCTTTGGCCAATGGTTTTGCAAGCTTTGGCTAACCTTCCTCAAGATTGTTCGGGGAAAATATGCTTCTATAAATGAACTCTGCTTCATACACTGGAATATATATTGATCACTTATCTTAGTGAGTTCCCTTGCTAAAATAGTGTGTGAATATTCATTATGTTTAATGTTATTTATTCACAATAAATTCATGCATCTCAACTTGTCACCTTAACTCATCATTCATCTATAAATATTCAAAAGTATATATCACAAGGATTTAGATCTTCAATCAACACACAAGGATTTAGATATTCAATCAACACACAACAATTTTAGATGATAATTTTAAAATATGCTTGTTGGTGGTTGGCATAAATCATCATTTTAGTATTTTCTCACAGGTTATAAAATCAAACATAAAAATGTCTATTTATTTTATGGCTTGAGAAGCCCCATGCCCACCTTTAACCCTATGATGATTAAATACATGGACCAATCTTCCATATTTGGTTTGGATGGAATAAAAATGTTATAAAGAACAACACATAAAAGATTCAAACCATGCAAGAAGTGAAGTAAACATATTATTTAAACGTGGCCCAACATTGTCAAGAATCAATTATCTTATAATGCCTGGGACTTGCCTATCATACAAGACCACAACTTGACCAGACCCTCAAAGGTTCCTTAGCCACCTATAGAATGCAAGGCCTTATATACACATTCATGTTTACAAAGATACAAGCACATCTTCATGAATTAATCTATTCCAACATAGCTAACTTTATAGCCAATTAAACTCAAATTGAACAAGCCATTACTCTAGACAAGAAGTTAGATCTTTACAATCAAAGGACAAACTTTATGAGTACTATAATAGGTTGGAGAAAGAAAACAATTTCTCATTGCATTAGTCTACAATCCGAGTTGGCTCTAAACTACAATCTCCATTCATTGTGAATATGTGTACATGTCAAGATACATTTATGTTATATATATAATCACATATGCAAATGACACAGTCTACACAAACATAAATACAACCACATGCTCCTTTACTCTAGAAATTGCATGTGACAAGATTCCTAAACCTCTTGATACATGGATCTTGAATTGGTAATGACATATCTATCTCACGTGAAGAAAAGTATTGCCTAAAAAAATCAATCACCTCAACGATTACTATAAACATCGTACTAGTAAAAACATCTCAATCAATTTATTTACAACAAACATATAGATTTTTGAAAGCAAAAATTTGCATTTTATAAAAAACATACAAAATCTTTTGAGTATAGCGATAACAAGCTGCAATGTACCATAACAAGTGGGGAACAAATACCTTACATTTCCTGCATCTGATGTCATTGTGTGTAGATGTATGGATGTATGAATGCATTTGGAATGAATTTAATGCCATCACAACTATTGACTTATAATATTATCACACTTAATATTTACATTCTACTAATTGTTCTTAACCTTTCTTTTGTATTTTTATATAATTATTTATGTATAACATTGCCCTCTTCTTTTAAAATGCTTTGTCCTCAAAGCAAGGTAATGATGGATGTTGCTGATGGAACTTCTTGATTTCCCATGAAGCATCTTCTATTGGGATTTTTTTCCACTTAATAAGGTATTCTTTGATTATCCAAGAATGTAGTCTCCTTTCTCCGATTTCAATGACAACCTCTGGTACTAAAATAAGTTTCCCTTCTTTGTCCAAGGTAGGAAGTGCCGTTTGAACAGTTTGATGTTGACCCAGTAATATTTTAAGATTCAAAACATGAAAAACGTTGTGAATTCAACTCTTATCTGACAACTTCACTTCATATGTTGTGGGGATAATCTTTCGGGTATTTTGATACGGTCCATAAAATTTGGGAGCCAATTGATTCTTATCTTGTTGCTTAAGCGACAATTGCTTATATGGCTGAAGTCTCACAAATAAACATTCTTCTACTTCAAAATCTCATTTGTTCTATGTTGATTCGCTCGTTGCTTCATTTGATTTTGTGCCATAGTTAAATTATTCTTAAGTACTTGAATTACTCTTTGATTTTCCTCGAGTTGATTTTTTACGGCAGGTACTTTTGCATCACCTTGAATGAGTTCTTTCCATCTGGGAGGCGCATAACCATACAATGCTTGGAAATGTGTCATTTTTGCTGACGTATGATAGGTGGAGTTGTACCACCTTTCTGCAAGATGTAACCACTGTAACCATTTGTTCTACTTGTCGGTGAAGAAACTATGAAGACATTCTTCCAAACCTTTGTTAACAACTTCTATTTTTCCATATGTTTAAGGATGACAGACTGAGCTCATGTTAAGAGTGATCCCGATTTGTTTGTAGATTTCCTTCCAAAAATTGCTTGTGAATTTGGCATCTCTGTCACTAACGATGATTTTTGGAAATCCATGTAATTTGTAAATATATTTACAGAATACCTCAACGATTTGTTTAGCGGAGTCAGTTTTCCTAATACCCACAAAATGTGCATATTTCGTTAATTGGTTCACTACCACGAAGATTTTGTCCTTGCCATCAAATACAGACAACCCTTCGATAAAATCCATGGATATTTCCTACCACTTCTGGCTTGGAAAGTGCAGCGGTTGGAGCAGCCCCGGTGTCATGACATTTTCACTTTTAGTTCTTTGACATGTGTCACACTCGGCTACATACCTTTGAATGTATTTATACCTTCCCTTCTAATAAAATGATTGATTGTCATTGTAGTAAGTTTTGAAAAAACATAAATGTCCTGCAACGGGTGAGTCATTGGACCCCTTAAGAACCTTTGATCTGGATTTATGCAAGAATGCAACAGAATACACAAATAACCATAGAAACAACTATGCAGCGGAAATAACACTTCATTTCATTAATCAAAGAACTGAAACTTGTTTACATACATAATGGAAATAAACTAGCTAGAGTGCTGGTAGCTTATCTATGAGAAGAGACGTGTTGGATACATGCCTCTAAACTCTGTGTTACAATGACGCTTGAAGGCCTATATATTATTGAGAAACAATGGAAACCCTACACATCCAAAAACCTAACCCTAGGAGGTGAAAATCCAGAATGTGGGCCCCGTTGGGTAACTTGGTACATCAATTTTCCAGGGTCGTAACTTTGGCATACTACCTCCGTTTGACGCACATGATACATCGTTAGAAAGATCTCTTCATGGAATACATCCATAAGCGACGAATTTTGAATCCAAAATGGACTCACATTTGCCTGACCATTCGATGCCAAAAAAACGTCATTTAGGGCCTCAAAACAACTCCAGAAGTTTAGGACCCGAAAACTACCAAAAATAGTAAATTGTGCTACAATTAAGGAAACTGGAAAACTGAAAGAAACAATGGTGGGGGTCCAAGTGGAATAGNCTGAATCAACCTTAGCTTTGAATCTCGATGTCGGGCTTAAGTAAATCCTTCCCTTATACCAAAGGATGCCATTCCTCCATTCAAGCTTGGGATTGCATTATGGATTATCTATCAAAGCATAGGTATCAGGATCCTTGGCATACTCACTTCTAATTTCATCCAACAACTCAGGAATCGCAACTAAGATTGCATAAAACTTGGCTTCCTCATCCCTTCGGGAAAGGGCGTAAGCAACTACATTGTCCTTCCCCCTTTTATGCAATATCTCTAAGTCAAAAGTGGAAATATTTTCTATCCATTTTTGTTGTTCGGTTAATAATGAATTTCGTTGTAAAAGATATTGAAGACTGTCGTGATCGGTACGTATCAAAATTTTATGTCCCAAAAGGTATTGTCACCATTTTGCTAATGCATGTATAATGGAAAGTATTTCCTTGTCATAAGTGGACTTCAGACTCTCTCTCTTATTGAGCTTCTAGATTTCGAATGCTATTGGATGACCCTCTTGCATCAAGATTGCTTCAATCCCAAATCTTGAAACATCGCACTCAACCACAAAGGGTTTTGTGAAATCTGGGGTTGCTAATACTGGCATTGATGACATAATGTTTTTTAATGCTTCAAAACCTTTTTTGGCTTCGTCATTCCATCGAAATGAATTTTTACTCAGTAAATTTGTTAGAGGGGCAGCCCTATGGGTGTAATTCTTCACAAATATTCAATAGTATCCTATCAAACCTAGAAATCCTCTTAATTTCGAGATGTTATATGGTTTGGGCCACTCAATTATTTCCTTGATCTTACTTGGATCAACTTTGACTCCGTCTTTTCATATTATATGGCCAAGATAGTCCACTTTTTTTTCTTTTCCAAAAGTGCATTTTGACATTTTTGCAAAAAATTAATGTTCTTCCAAGATGGTGAGTACTTGATCTAAGTGTCGGATATGCTCTCTCCACGTCTTTCTATATATGAGGATATCATCATAAAATACTAATACAAACTTCCACAAATATGGCTCGAACAATTTGTTCATTGAAGTATGGAAAGTGGCGGGAGTGTTACTTAATCTGAAGGGCATTATTTTGAACTCATAATGGCCCTCATGAGTACGAAAAGCATTTTTTTCTACGTCTTCTAGTCTAACCCTGATCTCAAGTCTAGTTTTGAGAAATACCTATATCCATGAAGCTAATCTAACATCTCATCGATGAATGAGATGGGGAATTTATTCTTGATTGTTATCTTGTTTAGACCTCTGTAATCTATGCACAACCTGAAGGATCCATCCTTCTTTCGAACTAGCACTAATGGGGCTGCATAAGGGATTCTGCTCTTTGAAATAACGCCACATTTTAACAGAACTTGGGTTAACCTTTCAATCTTTGTTTTATGGTGATGTGGATATATGTAGGGTTTGATATTGACAGGTTTTTTTTCCCTGGTTCTACTTCACTCATGTGCTCAATCTTCTTGCTGGGAGGGAGCTCCATCGGAAGCTCTTGGAACACCTTGTGGTGTTTTTGCATTAGCTCTTATATCTCTGGTGGTCTGCAATCATATCCTTCACATGTTAGTAACTCCATCTCTCGACATTGAATTATGTAAGAAGGTGCTCCCTTTCGAATTAGCCTTTCCATCTGATGTGATGTAACCAATTGAGTTTGGAGTGGTTGGAAACCGTATAATTTGTACTTTTTCCATAGCCATTTGAACTTGATCAAGTGCTCTTGATGGTTGGAGGAGTAAGTACCCAATGTTTGCAACCATTGGATTCCCAACACAACGTCTACTCCTCCAAGAGGTATTGCAAAGAAGTTGGATTCTAGGTTATACTCTTGCATTTGTAATTTAACCTTGTGACATTTTCCCACATTTTCAATATTCTTGCCGCCTGCTACCATAACCTTCATGTTAGGCATTGGGAAAACGAATAAGTTGAATATCCTAGCAAGATTAACATTAATAAAGTTATGGGGTTGTCGGTATCTATGACAATCGACACATTCTTGTTTTTGATATGTCCCTTTAGCTCCAGTGTTTGTGGTTGGGATATCCCTATAATGGCAGCTAATGATATCATTGGTGTGTCATCTTCTAGTTCTAAGTGGCAGTCATGCTGGTTTCTTGTATCCTCCTCACTTCACTCTTCACACTCTGAGATTTTTCTTCTTCTTTAGCATCGCATGCATACAATTTTTGGGGGTTTCTCCTTTGCAAACATCTATGCATAGGATCCCATTTTTCTCCACAATATTTGCACTTTCCTTCCCTCATCCCCTAATGCTTCTAAACTGGGTTTTGCTCCTCCCCTTAGATATGGTGGCATATATATTGAAGTCCTTGTATTCACTGATTGGGGATGATTCCTCTTGGAGTAGTTTTTATCAAAGCTACTTTGGGTGGATCGTTTAAATTTGTTCTCGATGATCTTGACCTTATGTCTTGCCTTCTCCATGGTAGAAGTGTTATGAAATTCCAACTCATTCCGAATGTGCAGTTTTAGTCAATGTATGTATGTTTGCAAACGTTGGTCATCATTTAGTTATGGGACTCGAGTTTCCAAAGCTTCCCATTCACATGTGTACTCATCTACACTGCATTTCTACTATAACATGATGATCTTGGCAAAGAATTATTTCTTGGTTACACCTTGAAACCTCTTAAAAATATTGTTTTTAAAGTTATTCTAATTAAAGGAACTAACTCGGGTCATCGTTTTCCACCACATGT
The DNA here is from genome assembly GCA_001517045.1 of Pseudotsuga menziesii. Lineage (NCBI taxonomy): Eukaryota > Viridiplantae > Streptophyta > Pinopsida > Pinales > Pinaceae > Pseudotsuga > Pseudotsuga menziesii. Next base: position 58,902 of record LPNX010398403.1, read on the forward strand.
ACCAATTGTAGGAATTTCCCTCCAATTACATGGCGATGTACTTAATATTCTCGCTATCGTAAGGTATGTTATGGATGTCAAAGTATTCCTTTACTTTATTGACCCATGCGATGCAATGTTTTTCGTCTCCATCAAATTTGGGTAACTCTAGTTTTTCCCTTATTTGGAATCAGTGTGCTTAGGGAATTGATATTGACGGAATGTTAAAGAAAGGAACTTCATGGGGTGGTGTAATGTTGTGTTGGCCTGGCGATTTAGGCATATTTGAAGGAGGTGTATTGAAGGGGTCTAGGTGTGGATTATATCTAGGTGGGGGGAACAAAGTGTGCGGCGGTAGTCTGGCCAAGATATTGTTGAGAGACCCTTGAGTTTTCTTTTGATCTGCCTTTAATGCACCGATGTCTTGCTCTATTCTTGCCTTGAGTCTTGTTAATTCATTGTTATTTTTGTCGATTTCCACCTTGAGTTCTGCATACCTTATGTTGAATCTTTTGTCCAATTGGTCCAATCTAGCATTGATATCTCTCATTCTGGCAACTACTAGAATTTTCTCTATGCTGAACCTTGATCTATTCTTATTTGCGGTCTGAAGCCAACCAACCATGATTTTATTTTTTAAATATAATTATAATAATAAAAATATTATATATATATATTATTTTTTTTTTTTAAATTTTAAATTTTAATTTTATAATAATAAAAATATTATTATTATTTTTTAAATAATAAAGAGTATTAATAAAAAATATTATTAGAATAATAATATATATAATACTATTATTTTTTGGCTTTAGGAATGACGTGTAGGCACGGTGGAAGGTGACGGCGTGAAGGAGAGGTGGGGGGAGTGAACATCATTGTTCAATCATATTTTGCAAAACAAAAGAAAAAAAATCAATTGCATATCATGCAAAACAAAAGAAAAAAAACCAATTGCATATCATGTGGACAATAAGATAAGTGTGCGTGTGCACATTTTTGCATAAAAGTGGTTTACTAAACAAAAGAAAATAGAAATGAAAAAAATAATAGCGTCTTAGTGAAACTAGGAGTTCTATATGAGTCAACACTTGAGTTGAACTCCACTTGCACCTACATATTGATGGATGAGATCCTAGGATTGGGGAACACCTAGGAGTGATTTGTGGAACTCATGTGCACCTTCATGAGAAGGCGACACATGGTGGGTGAATAAAAAATTAGAAAATTAATCAAAAATGTAATTTTGCATGGAGATCGACATGCGTTGTGAAGGTTATTTACACCTATAGGTGTTTTTATTTGATATTTTGGGGTGGTCAAACCCCTATGCTTTTTCTATATTCCACGAGTATGAGACAAGCGTACTGTCTAGATTAATTCCATGGTAGTCGTTGAAAATTCAAAATAGATAATTATTAAAAAAAAATATAAAAATAATTGATGCATGGCCAATTGGTAAGCTGATGCATGGATAACTCGCAGTTTGTGAGAGATAACTCATTTAACTAAGGCGAGAACAAGTACCTGATCACTTATTAATGACAATTAACATGCGACCTATTGGTGTTCACCAACCACAAGTTAAGTGGTTGTGCTAGTCTTATAAAAGGAAGAGAGCATTGAGGGGAGAGGAATCCTTTATACTCCATAAGGCTGGATAGCACTGGTAATGGTCATTTGTGAAATTGTGTGACTATAGTGAGTTTGGCCTTGGGATTTCCTTGGTGATTGGGAGGTCACTTCCTGGGATCATTGGCTTGTGTTTTTTTTGTAACTAGGGGAATCGACAACTGGGGATTGGCTGGTACTCGCGTGACATGGGGTTTAGGGATCCAATCCCACTACCACTATACCCCTAGGTGCATCCACAGGGCCTGAACCATGACACACGTGTAAATTTGGGGGGATTTGAACACAAGACCTTCCATTTACAACCAATTTCAACAATTCCACTTTACCACTTGCTCTGCCCCCCCACGGGTAATTGTGTGTTATTCTCTATGGTTCCTTACATTTCGAGGATCTAAAAAGAAGGAGAGTACTCCTAGCGTGGTAGGGAGCTCAATGGAGAAGTTAGTGGGAAATTTCGACAGTAACTCGGGTTATCCAGAGCAATAACAACTTCGTCAACCTCCACCATTAATTGGAGAATCTTCGGCAACAAGTTCATTGTTATTTAAGTTTTTATATTTAAATATATATGGAAAGAGAATATTTATGGGTGTGTAAATCAATCCATAGAAATGTTGATAAATTTTATTTATTTGACTATATATGAAATGGATATTAATTATGGCCCATCAATATGAAAAAATATTCTCGGAATACCTATGTTGATTATATATGAAACAGTATTATTTCTGGACTATCGATCACCAATATGTATGTATTGAATTATTTATGTATCATTAAAACAATCCGTAGAAAAGTTATTTGCTTATGTTAAGTGAGAACTAGAGTGATGATATCTTCAAAGAGGAACTTATTTTATCCTAGAACACAAGGTTTTTTTATTTACAATTTCTATCAAGACCATAGTAAGATTTCCACCCTCCATTAATAATTCTCTCAATGCTATAGTTACAATTGAGCTTGTGATCAATGCCAATTCCAAGATATTTATAAGAAGAAACTTATTCCAAGTTGATATTGTCATATACAAAATTAGCATAACTCACATTCTTGGACTTGATAATCATGAATTTTGTTTTATTTGTGTTAACAATCATACCCATGCCAGAGTAGAATTCCTTGAGAGTTTTGAATTGCTTATCAGGGTAAAATGGACATATCTCCATAAGAACAATACCATCAACATAAATAAAAGGGATGATGACAATTCTAGCTAAGGTTGTGCTGATGCAACCTACTTCTTCTATTTTTTTTTAATAGATTATCGATGTAAATGCCAAAAAGGGTAGGGAAGAGGGGGAAAGCTTCATTAACTCCAATATTACAATTAATATATTTTGACCACCCCTCAGTGTTCTTAAATTTGGAAATGACAATCTTGTACAATCTTATCGCGGTAGCGCTCAATTTGAGATGAATCTTGAGCTCTTCTAACCTATTCCACAGGTTGTTTCTAGGAACTGGATCGAAAATTTTTCTAAAGTCAACAAAGAAACATAAGAGATTGATTTATTTTTACAAAATTCCTCTGCAATGATCCTGAGCATAACAAGGAGATCCATGGTTGAGTGATGTCTTCTAAATCTCTCCCAACCTTTATCTCACTTCCCCTCATTTTCTAGCCATATGTTGATTTTATTTTCCAAATTAATACCGGAAAGTTTTGCTAAGAGAGGGATAATCATATTGAAATTATAGGGGATATTTTTATCACCACTTTTAAAAACATGAATGATGTAATGTCCCTTTTTTTGGAATTTTGGAGAAAATTACAAAGTGGGCAAAATTCGACCTTAACTAGTCATGACTCCAGAGGGTTCCAACTTTCACCACATGGTCCCGAATTTGAAATGTAAGGGTATGGTGAGTCTTATAAAATCCCAATATGGTATATTAACCCTTTGTATCATACCTTATACCTCTGCAAACTTGTTTGGGTTAAGGTGAAACAATGCAATTTTACTAGAAAATTGTGTTCAAATCCCCCCAAGGGTGATGGCAATACTAGCTCTCCAAATCAAGTACGACCCTCCAAAATTTCAGAACAAAGTATGGGAATGAGTATCATACATAAATTACCGTCCTTAATAATTTTTATTAAGTTTTTCGAATAAATTATGATCTACAACATATATAGGGTAACTTTCATAGAAATTGCCTAAGGGAAATTGCATTACTAGCTAGACTTTGACATAGGAAAGGTAGAATATATGGCTTTGAGAGTAAAATGAGACATGCTGGTAATATATGGAATAAAAATGTCTTCCTCAACATCATAAAACTCAAAGGAAAACCCTCCCACAAATATGATACAATAATCCTCCAATATTGAAGACAAAGTCATGGAAACTAGTGACTCAATGGCATGGGAATGCAATCTTTTCACACATGAGTTTCTTGGATTTCGATACACAGAGGATATGCAAATGAAATTTCAGAGTAATAAATTATAAATGCCTATCCCAAAATCCTCAAGCTTATAGAATATATCTCATACAAATCTGGTATAAAACTACTTCAAGATCGAAGCCAAAATCCATGAAGACTAGTGATACAAGGGCATGAGTATGCAAGCTTTTCATACATGTATTTATGATATTTCGACTTACAGAGCATGTGGAAATAATATTACAGAGCCATACATCATATATTTATTCCCCATCACCATAAAAAGCATATAAATGTCCTCATACAAATCTGATATAAAGCTACTTCAATATTGAAGCCAAATCAATGAAAACTAGTTATTCAAGAACATGGGAATGCAAGTCTCTAACATCTGTATTCTTTATATTTAGACTTATATAGAATATGGAAATGATATTACAGAGACATACATCATAAATCAAATCTTTGGCATCAAATTTGCTCGGCAAGGTGCAAGAATCACTCCAACAAGTGCACCATCAAATGTGAGTGTGGGGGAATGGAGAAGAAGGAATGAGAGAATAGGGAGATAGATGAGAATTTGACTGTATGGACCATCAACATGCAAGTAAAAATCCCTCATTAATATCCAATGATAGGTATTAATGGCCTATACATCAAACAACTTGGAAAGGAATCCAACTCCCTCGAAATTGGTTCTCAAGCAGGGAGAGTGAACACTCACCATGCAATGGACAAGCAAAAGCTCTCAAAAATTACAAAGGACAATTAAAAAATGATAAAAGTATACTCTCCTTCCTCATGACATCCTTTTATTAACTTCATGATGCCTCCTAAGGTCGAATTTTCCTCCATGGGGTTCCTCTAACTCATCTTAGAGGATTAGTAACTCATATGACACTTGTCTTCCTCTTTATGCTCCAATTCTTTCCAGAATTCGAATAGCTACCTCTAACTCCTAAATTCGATCTATTGGCGGCTATTTTTAGCCCTGCCATGTAATATTTCTCATATGTAAGCAATCATGTCTGAATTTGGCATACTTGTCATAGAATTTTCCATAATTTGTTGTCATTGAGTGCATGGAATCTCCTTCCAAGTGGCACACATTGTCTTCTAGTATCTCCCTCTTCCATTGGAGTTAATATCCTTTAACAATTAGAATTCATTGCTCATTATATGATATTTTACACTACCTCACCATCCAATAACATTACATTTCCCATGTGTTTGAATTTCGATGAAGATCATACCAAGTGTGAGGGAAATCTAGTCAACCAAGGCTCCACAAGATTCCAAGTGTCTCCATGAATCCACACCACCTTATTTTCTTAGCATTTATAATTTATGTGACCCATTTAAAGGTTAATATGACATCCTAAAGTCCTTTTGGGTCCCATATCCCCTTATTACAAAATTTATGTCTTCGTCTCAACCCAGGGAACTAGTAGGTCAGTGAAACATTATTTGCAAGGAGTCTTATTTGGAAATTATTTAATTGGGGACATGATATTCCTCCCCACTCAAGATTTATTGTCCTCAAGCAATTCCAAGTTTGGATGCTGCAAATTTTTTTCATATTCCCAAGTGGCATCCTCGTTTGGTACTCCTTCCTTTGCACCAAGTGCTCTCTTATGGTTCTACTCATTAATTTTCTTTAGCTGCAATTTGAGTAGTGGCACTCATGTACTACAATTTTGTGTTCCAAAAACTAAATAGATGTGGATTGTACATATTGATATATACTGTAACATCACCACTAACACCAAAATGATTAATCAAATCCATAAAAACAAAATTTGCACAAATAATCATTACCTCCATATTTTGGAAACATTTTATAAACTTTCACCCCTTTTTGATTTTGTATAACTCTTTGAAGTTGGTACTGAGTTACCAAACTTTGAGTTTCTTAGGATTCCAAGAAAAAATCATATAGGAACCACCATGTTTGCTATTGCATTACTCTGATTACAATCATCTTCTCAAGTGGTGACTAAATCTCCAATGCTGCTTGTTGCCCCCAAAATTGAAACCAATGAGACCAAAAATGATCCCAGGGTCCCATATGATCCTCATACATGCATGGTGTGAAATGTATATGATGAAATGCCAAGAACACCAAGCATGTGAAAATTGAATCCATCTCTCAAAAGGTCTCCCGCATTGGAAACAAGAACACTGCTATGCAAAGATGAACTCAAACAACTAAAGGTTGGTTTTCTTTCTCAAACCAATAATCGAACTGTTACTCCAAGTGAGATGAAGCCATGCAATACCAAGGTCCCATTGCTTGTACTGCACCCTTCAAAACATCATGGGTACAAGATATAAATCATGAAATCACATAACAACATCAGACAAATGCACATCAATAAGGTACCTCATCAAATAATCACGAAAGTGCTTGTACATCCAAGTAAGTATATCATCATGTAGCCCATACACACAGGCATCAAATATTATATTAGATCTTCCCCAATGGCATAGGTGAGGATCCCATGTCCCATAATGCTTCTCCAAAATAATATAATGTGCATTAAGATAATAATCCATGTGTTCTTTCATCCAAGAAGTGGATGAAGAGCCTCCACCAAAATCTGAACCAAGAAAGGAGCAAAGAAAACATGAATACTTCAAATGGCTCCAAGAAGTATCATCAATACACCCATGAATATGCATATCAACATGAAATAACAAATGATGTTGCTTCCAACAATAATTTTCTTCAATCATATATCTCTTCACCCAAGTGTGGGATGAAGCTCCTCCAACATCAAATGGACTAGGCAAGGAGCAACGAAAATCACGAGTCTCCAAGTGACTCAAGTGAATACCATAGGCGCATCCATGTAGATGTGTATCATTATAATGTAACAAGGTATTCTGCTGCAAATGTAAATAATATGGTTCTCTAATCATGCCATTATCAAAAGGAGATATAGAAAGTCCATACTCTTCATGTGGCGCTATAAAAAAGAAACCTTTCACCCATACTTCATTAGGATGAATGATGAAAATTTTGGAAGTGTAGGAAGTAGGAGAAAGAACCAACTCACCCAATGATCAGAAAGTGCAATATTTTCATCATGTGAAGGATTCATATAGGTATGATTATGCACCTCCCTTAAAAATGCAAAACTTTCCTCATGGGTTGGTTCCAAGGTGGTGGAATCATGCGCTTATTCAAAAAGTGTGTAACCATTTTCAAGAGGAAACTCAAGTTCCTATTCCACCACAAAAAATGATTGGATCTCATAAATATCATCTTCAAACACATCAATAACCTACAATTTTTCATGTTTCTCATGACGCATCATGCCACGAGAATCCTCCAAGCAATCTACCATATGACAATATGAAACATAGGAGGATGAACATGTATCTTGTAACCTCTCAAGAAGTTGGTCATTTTGAATTTTGACCTTATGAATATCTTCATTATAATTCAAGTATGCTTCATGTAACAATTCATTAAGCTCAACCAAATTTTTTATATAAAAAAGCAAAGACATGAAATTACCTTCGATGTTGCACATTGCTCTTAGAATCTTCTCCATGTATTCAAGGAAGGGTGGCTCCTCCAATGAAGACATTTTCCAACAAGAATTTGACACTAATTATTTAGTGTCATGGACTATGCTAAGAGCCTCACGGATATCCATTTCACTCATATTCAAAGACCCTTCAATGAAGGAGGGTACATGGGAGTGAACCTCCTCTGCTTCTTTCTTCTTGATTTGATCAACTTCTTGAAGCTCAAGTAGTGATGGGGAAGTTGATATTGGTTCTTCATTATCTGTCACAAGGTATTCATATTCATGATTAGATAAATTTGGATTTCAACAAAATTTTCAAATCTGATCTCTATGCCACCAACATAGAGTTGTGAGCATCCATCAGTAGGTACTCCTTCACAGTACAAGCATCCATCGGTAGATGCCCTTTGGTCCATGTCCACAGTAGAATGTGGATTAGAATGATATTCAATAGTTTTAAGGTACTTTTATTCATTCTCATATGATGTTTCCTCATATTTTTAAAATTCATTTGGGAGTGACTTTCAATCCTCTTGATGTAATGTTTTTTTTGCTTCATCACCCACATAACACGGTGGCTCCTTGGTCTCCTCAATACTTGTGGATTGTTGATTGTTCCTTAATGAGTTCACATATTCCTCATTGGTCCTAAATCCATCAAAAAAATCATAAAATTATTCAAAATTAATGGTATCGTGTCTCTCTCCATGGTGGAAACTTCTTTTACTCCATGCTTCCATCTTACCCCTAAGTTGGCTAGCCACCAATTCGAACTCTTGCATAAGTTGCTTGGTCCTATCATCAAAATATGACTTAAAGAGTTTCTTAAATCCATATATATCATCTATAAATTCAATATGGGACAAGAACATGCTCTGATACCACTGTAATGTCCCTTTTTTGGAATTTTGGAGAAAATTACAAATTGGGAAAAAATTGAGCTTAACTAGTCATGACTCTAGAGGGTTCCAACTTTCACCAAATGGTCTCGACTTTGAAATGTAAGGGTATGGTAAGTATTATAACATCCAAATATTGTATATGGAAACTTTTTATCAGACCTTAGACCTCTGAAAAGCTGTTTTGGGTTAAGGTGAAACACTGCAATTTTACTAAAAAATTGTGTTCAAATCCCCCCAAGGGTGATGGCCAAACTAGCTCTCCAAATCAAGTACGACCCTTCCAAATTTCAGAAAAGAGTATGGGAATGAGTATAAGACATAAATACTATCCTTAATTATGTTTATTAAGTTCTTAAAATGAATTATGATCTACAACATTTGTAGGGTAACTTTCATAGAAATTGCCTAAGGGAAATTGCATTACTAGCTAGACTTTGACATAGGAAAGGTAGAATATATGATTCTGAGAGTAATATGAAACATGATGGAAATATATGGAATACAAATGTATACCCAAAAATCATAAAACTCAAAGGAAAACCCTTCCAAAAATATGATACAATACTCCTCCAAGATTGAAGACAAAGTCATGGAAACTAGTGATTTAATGGCATGGGAATGCAAGCTTTTCACACATGAGTTTATTGGATTTAGATACATAGAGGATATGGACATGAAATTTCAGAGTAATATATCATATATTTCTGTCACAAAATCCTCAAACCCATATAATATCTCTCATACAAATCTGGTATAAAACTACTTCAAGATTGAAGCCAAAATCCACGAAGACAAGTGATACAAGGGCATGAGTATGCAAGCTTTTCATACATGTATTTATGATATTTCGACTTACATAGCATGTGTAAATAATATTATAGAGAAATACATCATATATTTATTCTCCATCATCATAAAACTCATATAAATGTCCTCATACAAATCTGATATAAAGCTACTTCAATATTGAAGCCAAATCCATGAAAACTAGTTATTCAAGGACATGGGAATGCGAGTCTCTAACATATGTATTCTTTATATTTAGACTTACAAATAATATGTACATGATATTACATATACATACATCATAAATCAAATATTGGGCGTCAACTATCCTCATCAAGGCACAAAAATCACTTCAACAACTGTGCCATGAAATGTGAGTGTGGGGGAATGGAGAAGAAGGAATGAGAGAATAGGGAGATATATGAGAATTCGACTGTATGGGAATTAAAAATGAAACTGAAAATCCTTCATAAATCTCCAATTATAGGTTTGAATGGACTTTCCATCAACCAAATCAGAAAGGAATCCAACTCCCTCGAAATTGGTTTACAAGCAGGGAGAGTGAACACTCACCATGCAATGGACAAGCAAAATCCCTCCAAAATTCCAAAGCCAAATTAAAAAATGATCAAAATATCCTCTCCTTCCTCATGAAATCCTTTTATTAACTTCATGAGTCCTCCTAAGGTCTAATTTCCCTCCATGGGCTTCCTCCAACTCATCTTAGGAGATTAGTAACTCATATGACACTTGTCTTCCTCTGTATGCTCCAATTCTTTCCCCAATTCGAATGGTTGCCTAGAAATCCCAAATTCGACCTCTTGGTGGCTATTTTTATCCCTGTCATGTCATATTTTTCGTATGTCACCAATTAGGTCTGAATTTGTCGTACTTGTCATAGAATCTTCCATCATTTGTTGTCATAGAGTGCATGGAATCTCCTTCCAAGTGGCACACATTGTCTTCCAGTATCTTCCTCTTCCATGGGAGTTACTCTGCTTCACCAATTCTAATTCCTTGGCTCATGATATGATATTTGAAACCACCTCACCATCCAATAAGGTTACATTACGCATGTGTTAGAATTTGGATGAAGATCATGCCAAGTGGGTGGGAAATCTAGTCACCCAAAAGCTCCACAAGATTCCAAGTGTCTCCATGAATCTATGCCACCTTATTTTCTTAGAATTTATAATTTATGTGACCCATTTAAATTTAAATATGATAATATAAAGTCCTTTTGGGTCCGATATCCCCTTATTACAAAATTTATGTCTCCATCTCAACCTAGGGAACTAGTCGGTTATTGAAACATTATTTGCAAGTAGTCTTATTTGGAAATTATTTAATTGGGGACATGACAGTCCTCCCCACTCAATATAGCTTGTCCTCAATCAATTCCAAGTTTAGATGCTGCAATTTATTTTCATATTCCCAAGTGGCATCCACGTTTGGTACTCCTTCCTTTGCACCAAGTGCTCTCTTACGGTTGTGCTCATTGATTTTCTTTAGCTGCAATTTGAGTAGTGGCACTCATGTACTCCAATTTTGTGTTCCCACAAGCAAAGAGACGTGGATTGTGGATATGGATATATCTTGTAGCATCATCATTAATACCAAAAGGATTAATCAAATCCATAAAAACAAAATTTGCATAAATAATCTTTACCTCCATATTTTGGAAACATTTTATAAAGTTTCACCCTTTTTTTCTTTTGTACAACTCTTTGAAGTTGGTATCGAGTTACCAAACTGTGAGTTTCTTAAGATTCCAAGAAAATTTAAGAGAGAAACCACCAGTCTTGATGCTGCACTACTCTGATTACAATCATATGCTGAAGTGGTGACTAAATCTCCAATGTTGCTTGTTGCCCCCAAAATGGAAACCAATTAGACCAAAAATGATCCCAGGGTCCCATATGATCCTCATACATGCATGGTGTGAAATGTCTATTATGAAATGCCATGAACACCAAGCATGTGAAAATTGAATCCATCTCTCAAAAGGTCTCCCACATTGGAAACTAGGACACTTCTCTGCAAAGACGAACTCAAACAACTGAAGGTTGGTTTGCTTTCTCAAACCAACAATCAAACTGTTACTCCAAGTGAGATGAAACCAAGTAATACCAAGACCCCATTGCTTGTATTGCACCCTTCAAAAAATCATGAGTACAAAATATATATCATGAAAGCACATACCATCAGACAAATGTACATCAATAAGGTACCTCATCAAAGAATCATGAAAGTGCTTGTACATTCAAGTAAGTAGATCATCATGTATCCCATACATAGAAGCATCAAGTATTATATCAGATCTACCCCAATGACATAGGTGAGGATCCCATGTCCCATAATGCTTCTACAAAATAATATAATCCGCATCAAGATAATCAACCATGTATTCTGTTATCCAAGAAGTGGATGAAGAGCCTCCACCAAAATCTAAACCAAATAAGAAGCAAATAAAACATGAGGAATTCAAGTGGCTCCAAGAATTATCACCAATAAACCCATGAATATGTATATCAGCATGAAATAAAAAAGGATGTTATTGCCAACAATAATGTTCTTCAATCATATATCTATTCACCCAAGTGTGGGATGAAGTTCCTCCAACATTAAATGGACTAGGAAAGGAGCAACGAAAATCATGAGCCTCCAACTGACTCAAGTGAATACCATAGGTGCATCCATGTAGATGTGTATCATCATAATGTAACAAGGGATGCTGCTGCAAATTTAAATAATATGGTTGTCTAATAATGTCATCATCAAATAGAGAGATAGAAATTCCATACTCTTCATGTGGCACTATAAAAAAGAAACCTTTCACCCATAGTTCGTTAGGATGAATGATGCAAAATTTGGGAGTGTAGGAAAAAGAACCAACTCACCCAAATGATCATAAAGTGAAAACTTTTCATCATGTGAAGGATCCATAGGGGTATGATTATGCACCTCCCTTAAAAATGCAAAACTTTCCTCATGGGTTGGTTCCAAGGTGGTGGAATCATGCACTTCTTCAAAAAGTGTGTAACCATTTTCAAGAGGAAACTCAAGTTCCTCTTCCACCAAAACAAGTGATTTGATCCAATCAAGATCATATTCAAACACATAAAAAACCTACAAATTTTCATGTTTCTCATGTTCCATCATGTCATGAGAATCCTCCAAGCAATCTACCATATGACAATCTGAAACATAGGAGGAAGAACAAGTATCTTGCAACCTCTCAAGAAGTTGCTCATTTTGAATTTTGAGATTATGAATATCCTCATTATTATTCAAGTATGCTTCATGTAACCATTCATTAAGCTCGACCAAATTGTTTCTATCAAAAGGAAAATACATGAAATTACCTTCGATGTTGCACTTTGTTCTTTGAATCTTCTCCATGTCTTCGAGGAAGGATTGCTCCTCTAATGGAGAAATTTTCATACTAGAATTTGACACCAATGCTTTAGTGTCATGGAGTATGCTAAGGGACTCATGGATATCCATTTCACTCATATTCAAATACCCTTCAATAAAGGAGGGTTCATGGGAGTGAACCTCCTCTTCTTCTTTCTTCTTGATTTGATCAACTTCTTGAAGCTCAAGTGGTGATGGGGAAGTTGATATTGGTTCTTCATTATCTGTCACAAGGTATTTATCTTCATTCTTATGAGAAATTTGGCTTACAATAAAATTTTCAAATCTGATATCTATGTCACCAACATAGAGTTGTGATCACCCATCAATAGGTATTCCTTCACAGTTCAAGCATCCATCAATAGATGCCCTTTGGTCCATTTCCACAATAAAATGTGTCTCGGAATGATATTCAATAGTTTTAAGGTACTCTTTTTCCTTCTCATGTGATGTTTCCTCATAGTTTTCAAAGTCACTTGGGAGTGACTTTCGATCCTCTTGATGTAATGTTTTTTTTACTTCATCACCCACAAAACTTGGTGGATCCTTGGTCTCCTCAATACTTGTGGATTGTTGATTGTTCTTTAATGAGTTCACATCTGTCTTATTGTTCCTAAATACATTCAACCTATCATAAATGTATTCAACATGAATGGTATTATGTGTCTCTCTGTGATGGAAACTTCTTTTACTCCTTGCTTCCATCTTACCCCGAGTTGGCTAGCTACTAATTCGAACTCTTGCATAAGTTGCATGGTCGTATCATCAAAATATGACTTAATGAGTTTCTTAAATTCATATATATCATCCATAAATTCAATAGGTTCCAATAACATGCTATGATACCATTGAAATGTCCCTTTTTTTGAATTTTGGAGAAAATTACAACTTGGGCAAAATCTGAGCTTAACTAGTCATGACTCTAGAGGGTTCCAACATTCACCAAATGGTCCCGAATTTGAAATGTAAGGGTATGGTGAGTCTTATAACATAAAAATATGGTATATGGACACTTTGAATCATACCTTAGACCTATGCAAACTTTTTTTGGTTTAAGGTGAAACAATGCAGTTTAACTAGGAAATTGTGTTCAAATCCCCCCAAGGGTGATGGCCAAACTAGCTCTCCAAATAAAGTATGATCCTCCCAAATTTAAGAAAAAAGTATGGGAATGAGTATCATAAATCAATTACTGTCCTTAATAATGTTTATTAAGTTCTAAAAAGGGATGATGATCTACAACATTTATAGGGTAACTTTCATAGAAATTGCCTAAGGGAAATTGCATTCCTATTTAGACTTTAACATATGAAAGGTAGAATATATGGTTTTGAGAGTAATATGAATCATGATGGTAATATATGGAATAAAATGTACCCCCAACAACATAAAACTCAAAGGAAAACCCTCCCACAAATATGATACAATACTCCTCCAATATTGAAGACAAACTCATGGAAATTAGTGATTCAATGGCATGTGAATGCAAGCCTTTCACACACGAGTTTCTTGGATTTAGATACAAAGAGGATATGGTCATGAAATTTCAGAGTAATACATCATATATGTCTGTCCAAAAAACCTCAAACTCATAGAATAGCTCTTGTACAAATTTGGTATAAAACTACTTCAAGATCGAAGCCAAAATCCATGAAGATTAGTGATACAAGGGCATGAGTATGCAAGCTGTTCGTACATGTATTTCTGATATTTTGACTTACAGCTCACGTGGAAATAATATTATAGAGCCATACATCATATATTTCTTATCCATCATCATAAAACTCATATAAATGTACTCATACAAATATGATATAAAGCTACTTCAATATTGAAGCCAAATCCATGAAAACTAGTTATTCAAGAACATGGGAATGTGAGTCTCTAACATATGTATTCTTGATATTCCGACTTATAGAGCATATGGACATGATATTACAGATCCATACATCATAAATCAAAGCTTGGGAATCAACTATCCCTAGCAAGGCGCAAGAATCACTCCAACAAGTGCTCCATCAAATGTGAGTGTGGGGGAATGGAGAAGAAGGAATGAGAGAATAGGGAGATAGATGAGAATTCGACAGTATGGACCTTTAACCTGCAACTAAAAATACATTAAGCTCAAATTAGAGTTCTGAATGGCCTCTCCATCAACCAACTTGGAAAGGAATCCAACTCCCTCGAAATTGGTTCACAAGTAGGGAGAGTGAACACTCACTATGCAATGGACAAGCAAAATCTCTCCAAAATTACAAAGGGCAATTAAAAAATGATCAAAATATCTTCTCCTTCCTCATTAAATCCTTTTATTAACTTCATGAGGCCTCTTAAGGTCTAATTTCCCTCCATGGGCTTCCTCCAACTCATCTTAGTGGATTTGAAACTCACATGAAACTTGTCTTTCTCTTCATGCTCCAATTCTTTCCCCAATTTGAATGACTTCCTCTAACCCCAAAATTCGACCTCTTGGTGGCTATTTTTAGCCTTTTCATGTCATATTTGTCATATGTCAGCAACCAGGTCTGAAATTTTCATACTTGTCATAGAGTCTTCCATGATTTGTTGTCATAGAGTGCGCATGGAATCTCCTTCCAAGTGGCACACATTCTTCTAGTCTCTTCCTCTTCCATGGGAGTTAATCTCATTTACCAATTCAAATTCATTGGCTAATTATATGATATTTGATACACCCTCACCATCCAATAACGTTACCTTACCCATGTGTTTGAATTTGGATGAAGATCACGCAAAGTGTGCGAGAAATCTAATCACCCAAAGGCTCCACAAGCTTCCAAGTGTCTCCATGAATCCACACCACCTTATTTTCTTAGAGTTTATCATTTATGTGACCCATTTAAATGCGAATATGATAAACTAAAGTCCTTTTAGGTCCCATATCCCCTTATTACAAAATTTATGTCTTCATCTCAACCTAGGGAACTAGTACGTTGGTGAAACATTATTTGCAAGTAATCTTATTTGGAAATTATTTAATTGGGGACATGACAAATAATGAGGCCTTAAGTACAATGGTGAGGGAAACCTTGCTTGAACACTAATATTGAGAGTTTGTGGATACGAGGGATGAGGAAAGCCCCTCCAATTTTTAATATTTATGGTTGGTATCCTTCAATGTCCTTAGCTTTTCAATTTGCTAGGTGCTTAACTCCAAAATCTATGTCATCTCTCTAGAAAATCTCTTTAGTTGTATGGAGGGTTGGAATGTTATTTGTGACATTTGGGGATTCGTAAACCTTTTTAAGATGGGAGTTCTAGTCCTTTAAATAAATTCTATTATGTTATTTGGTTTTGCTAGTTAAAGTTTGCCTCCAAAATTTTTTAGCAGGTATCTTAAAGAGGTGTAAAATATTTTCATATCTTTTATTTATGTAGTGCCTCCTTTTCATTTTAATTAGGGTATGTATCTCTTTATCTTGTGTATGATGACCAACTTTATATACATATACATATATAATTTATTAATTAATATATTTTTTTAAAATTTTAATTTTAAATCACCTACCTAACTTATTATTATTATTATTATTATGATAGCTTTTGTAATTACTAAATTAAAGTTATTACAATATATTTACATATGTTTTTAAAAGAAGATTTTTTTGTTAAAAATGTGGTTCACCATTTGTTAGAAGGCTATTCCACATAAAACACCAACACCTCCTATTCATTGTTGAATCAAGCATTACATAAGGGCTCACAAAAACATCATGTTATTTACAAAAATTGAGCCTGAGTGAAGAAAGTAACAATCGTCCCTCCCAACCACCCATGGTACATCCAATAGACATTAAAATAAAAGATTAACAAAAATTCAATAACAATTAAATGAATTTTTAATATTATATTGTTTATAAATTAAATAAAAATATGATAATTTTTTTATTAAATTTTAATATTATTTTTATTAATATAAATTAAATTATTTGCTTTTAAATTTAAAATGAATTAAATCTATAGTCAAATTCTATATGTGTTAAAAAATAGAAAATATACTTTATAATGATTTGTTCACCTTCCCTACATTGATCACTTAAGGATTGGGTTTCACAATTAAAAGACCTTTTTTGTTATAATGATTTGTTCACCTTCCCCACATTGATCACTTAAGGATTGGGTTTCACAATTAAAACAATTAAAAGACTTTTTTGTTCGGTAAAGCACTTAGCTTCCATTGAGAGAAATAGTTGATACACATAAAAACACATCATAATATTACACACATATTCATAAATCATACCAAACATTACATTACGATGTTTCTAGAAAATATAAATAATTTTATTTTATTAAATATTAATAATGATTATACATATACCAATTTAATTATGTAATTACTTATTTATAAATATGATATTATGAGAAAATATATTTAACTTGATAGACGTTTTTATTTGAGATTTGTGGTAAATTATGACCTATATTTTTTATTTACGAATGAAGATGATACAAGTGTACTGTCAAGATTGATTTTATGGTAGTCGTTCAAAATTTGAAATAAACAATTATAAAAAATAACTATAAGCTAGCTAATGAATTGATAACTGGTAGCAATGCATGGATAACTCATAGCTGATGAATGGATAGCTGAGAGTTCATGATATATAACTAGAAGAATTGGATATAAAAATAAAAAGAATATAAAAATAACTTGTAGTTGATAAATGGATAACTGGAAGAATGTCGATGATAACATGTAGCTAGGCATGGATAACTCAGAGTTGAACCTGTTTAACTAGAATACTATGATACATAAAAAAATATTTCCAAAGTGCCTTCCATTTCATAACTATTTTTCAACCATTTGATTTCTATCAATGCCACAAACTATGTAGGATGTTGTAGTTTAATAAAAAAGATAATAAACTTGAAAATAGATATTTTTGAGAAATATACATTATACTATTTTAATAAATATTGATAATGATCATAAAAAACATTACGATATTTTTAAATATACATAATACTATTTTAATAAATATTTATAATAATTATAAATATATACCCATAATTAAATTGTTCATTTATAGATATGTTATTAATACTATTTTAATAAATATTAATAATGATTATAACTATACCAATAATTAAATTGTTTATTTATAGATATGTTATTAAATGAGAAAAGATATTTCAATGATAAAGAAGATAACACACTTGAAAATGGATGTTTTGGATCTACCTTTAAACCATGTGAAAATTTAATTGTTAAAGATGGATTATTTAATCACTTTTATACATATAATAGATTTATAATTTAATGTATACATTAATGGTTGAGATATAATTAGGGTAGGATTCATTGATAAAGTATAAATTCCGTGTAAATGAAGTTTTAGATGTATGAAAACTAAAAATGAATAATGTAATATAATTATAATATTTGAACCTTGTAGTATATAGTTGTAATGATGTCATGTATGTAATGCTTATGTGTGCTATATTTTAATATATTGCGTTGTAAATAGCTTGTATGGGTGTGGTTTATTGAGGGTTCGGTTGTTATGAAGTTATATGTTATAAATTGGAGGTCATGAGTTTAATTCCCATCGAGATTTACATGTGCCTCATGTCTTGCAACGGGTTTTGGGCACCTAGGGGTATAGTGGTAGTAGGAATGGATCCCTGGACCCCGTGTCACGCGAGTACCAGCTCAACTCTAGTTGTCGATTCACCTAGTTACAAAACACACACACACAATGCAAAAGTTTTTTTGTTAATTTATTGTATTTTTTTTCTTACTAGATCTAAAGCTTGTTAATCTTATTGCACTTTATCCAGAAACAATCTAGTGCATTTTTTTTCTTACTGGATTTAAAGCTTGTTAATCTTATTGCACTTTATCTATATACTGGAAGCAGAGAATTTTACATTATTAAATTTTTTTCATATTGTTTAGAAGAATATTTCAATACAATGGCATTTTTCCTTCTCATATATTCAAATTTCTTAAGAACTAGATTTTTTCATTATCTTTAGAAAAACACATGCAATATATCATTGCGAATATCATTTTGCAATGATTTCCCAATAAATTAATAACAACCCAGCATTTCATATTAATGCCCTCCAATAAAATAAAACTAGAGAGAAAATTATTTGCATTCACCAAAGAGCATCAAATTTAAAAATAATAAGGTTATATATATAAAAGTAGGAATACATACTATCTCTCATTTTCCAAGTTCTATTGTTAAGAAATTTAATTAACAAAGTATTTTATAAAAAATTCTAAATAGTACTAAGGCATTATAAGAAAAGAATTCATTAAAAATTACCTTGTATTAGTTCTCTTTCTATCACATAAGTTGATCTTTGCCTAAGCTTTCTATATGAAAATGATACACTTTTTTCCTAAAAAATTTTTCCAAGGTTTTCTTTGGAAAAAATAAGAAGAAAACCATTAAAAACACATAAAAAAGAGAAAAATTCCATAAATTTGTTTTGCAAAGTTTTCTTGAAAAAAAAAAGGGGAAAAAACCATTAAAAACACACAAAGAAGAGAAAAAAAAGGAGTAAATTAATGTATAACAAGTACAATGACAAAAGAAGAAGACAAATAAGTTATTGTATAAATCTAATTATATTAATTTTTTAAACGTATCTAATATTAACCTAATACTCATTCGAATATATACCATTTTTATACTTAAATCTAAGCATAATGTTATTAAATATTGATATTTTTGTACGTAAATGTAATTCTAACACGGTAGCATTTAACAATGGAGTAACCATATACACAACTTCCAATACACTAGATGTGGTAATTGAAGGGGGCTAGGTATGGAGCTGTGCTTGACCTCTGGTCATGGCGACGTTGAGTATGCGATTTTCGTTGCCCTTGCTTACCTGGTATCGTTTACCTCCTCCTTGTCCATTGCTCTTGACACATACCCGGGGGACTGTCCTGCCCTCTTTCTGCATTATTAGGGTGGTTACAGTGCTTCTGCGTTTTTCTCTTCCTGTCAACCAGCAACCAGTGACTTATTGGAGTCCCTCCCCTTACCAGGGGGACTAGTACCAACCAATTCGAAACAAGTGGGAAGTTCTTATCATTTTTTGTCACTTGGTTATTTCGGGTTGATGTTGGGGGTTTTGGGGTTTTATGGCTTTTGGGGTCTGTCACCCTGCATGGGTTTTTCACATCTTAGTGTTGCCTTGTTGCTCCCATCCCTCTTTGCACGTGCGGGGTTGACTTTGGGTTTTTTTATTGTTTTGTTCCGGGTTTCGGGGGTCTGGTCCTTTCCTCCAGGTTTCTGCCGTATTGACCTTTCCCTTTTTTTTCTTAGGGTTTTTTGGAATACCCCTGCTGAGTTTTTCGTTCCGGTTTTTTCTTTCTCGGATACCGCTTTTCTGGGAGGGATTGTACCTCTCAGGTTGCCACCAGTGTAGGACTGAGGGTTTCATCCTAGCGTATCCTGTCGGTATTGGGTTAGGGTATTTTTCGGGCTTGTTTGTTACCGAGCTGTATATTGACCACTGCCCCATTCCTAATCACTCGGTGGTGGCTGGCTATTTTGGGGACACGTCGGTATTTTCTCTGCCGGTTTTACACATGGAGGTACCGGCACCCTCCTCGCGTTTCCGTCGTAAACGCCATGCAAGGAACATTAAAACCCTTGAGGGGCGGTTCCGATTTGTACTTGGTCACGACATTTTTATGGATAGAGTCTCCTCTCTGTGCTCTCGCGCTCTGGTGGGGCATCTTGAATATTGCAGGTTAGGCAAAAAAGAGTGGATTGCTTGAGCCTCTGAGGTCTGGAAGCCACTCTTGACGTATATCCCCACTATCAGCCTCCTGCCAAATGGATGGATCGTCTTTGTGTTCCTAGATGTGGCTCACACTTCCCTCATACTTGATAAGATGTGGCGTATTGGCAGTGGTTCGTTGGTTCTGGACCGATGGCATCCACACTTTGATCCTCTGAAGGAAAGGGTGACTAAACAACATTTGTGGGTTTTAATTCGCCATCTCCCATTCCCGCTCTGGAATGTGAACATTCTAGAAGGAATTGCTAACACGATTGGGCGCTATGTGGCCGTGGACGATGATTTTCACCTTACTTATGATAAAAGGGTGGCTCGAGTACTTGTTGAGCTGGATGTTTCACGTGGTTTGCCCGCGGAGTTGGAAATTCTGTGTAAAGACCATCTCTTGATTCAAAGGTTGGATTACCTCCACGTTCCCTTTTGATGCAGCATCTGTCGAGATACTGGTCACCTGCGGCGGTCTTGTCCCACACTCAAGCAAGCTTCTATTGATCCTAGCCTGGATGCCTCACCACGGGCTGGATCTCCGACTTCTCACTATCCTCTGGAGCACTCTCAAAAATGTATGTACTCACAGTCTCTATCACTCTTTGATGAGGTATCGGATTCTATGCTACGTGATATCGATGCATTGGTTAAGTCCTTGGCGGTGGCTCGCAGCTCTGTTTCAGCCACCTTAGTGGCCTCCCCATTGTGTGCTCCTTCGATACCCTCGTTGCTCGACTCCCAGCTACCTGCCACTAACACCTTGCCTCTTTCACCCCCTACCCACCTTACCCCTACATCATCTTCACACGGTTGTGACTTGGTGGACATAACTAACCCCATGGTTCCTACTCCCAACAATGATCCTTTAGCAGACCCCTCTTGGTGTCCACCTTCATCTCCTCCCACTCTACCTCCTTTACCCCTTCTCTCCTCTCTTGTTAAATTTTCCCCGCTCCCTTTGACCTCGACCTCTCCACCCTTCCCCCCCTCTGCCATTAGCCCTACTGCCTCACCTTCTTTTGCTGATCCCTCTCTCCATAAGTTGTTATCCATCTTCTTTGCAGCTTCTCCTATTTCCCCAATGACCCTACCTCTTAATTCCATTCGCTTTGAAAACATTACTGTGAGAAAGAAAAAGAAGGACAAGAAGGCTTCTCCTCCAGGAGATGGCCTCTCTTCGGCCTCTCCTCCTTATATCCCTCTCTCGGTGTGCATAAAAGATGCTGGCAGAGGTTCTTCCTTCCGGGGACTTAGAGCACCCTCTCCCCCTCCCACTGTTCCTTAATGTTGATTCTCTCCCTCAACGTTAGGGGTCTGGGGGGCAAGACCAAACAATGCAACCTCTGTTCTCTCTTTCCTGCTATTTTCCTGGACATGGTTCTTCTTCAAGAGACAATGTGTTGTACATACCCTGCTCTTTTTTCTTTCTCCAAGCTCTTTCCCAACTGGGAGTTTTGTGCCACTAGTGTTGTTGGACTATCTGGTGGGCTCCTGACTGCCTGGGACCCTCATAAAGTTAGGTGTAAGGCATTTGATATTACTGCTGGCATCCTGGTGAAAGCTAATTTTCGAGGAATGAATGATACCCTCGACATCCTCAATTGCTATGGTCCCTACCGTGATCGCATATCCTTTTGGATCGGGTTCTAAGTGGGGGGTTACTGAACTCTCCTTATCTCATATTGGGAAGGGATCTTAATTTGACTTTGAAGGCTTCAGAGATTTGGGGCAAGCATGCCATCATTGACCCTCTCTCCCCACATTTCCAGCAGCTCTTTGACTCTGTGGGACTTAATGATGTTGCCCGTCCTTGTTCTGGTCCCACTTGGAGGAATGGTTGAATAGGGGACGAGGGAATCAGTAAGAGACTTGATAGGTTCTTAGTGTCATCTTCCTTGATCCCTATTCTATCTACCCATCAAACTTGGACCCATATCGCTGATATTTCGGATCACTACCCTATCTGTTTTGAATGGAATAGGTCTTTTGGGTCTCATTTTTACCCTTTTAAATTTAATCGCTCCTGGCTCTTGGACCCTGATTTATGTTCCTGGATTTCTAGTAGATGGCACTGCCTGCCTCCTTCTTCTGAGGGTTCTACACTGGACCTTCTTTCACATGAACTATGTATCCTTAAGAAGGAGGTGAAGGACTGGACCAAGGTTAAAAATTCCTCCCTTCAGGCTGATTCTCTTAGACTGGATGGGGAAATCTGTTCCATACTCACTAGCTCGGTTTTTGGAATCCTTACAAAGGAGGAACAGTTGTCATTATCTCATCTTCGAACTGAAAAAAGAAAATCTTGGATCACTACTTACTGACCTGGCAGCTAAAGAGTCGCACTAAGTGGGCTATGTATGGTGATTCCAATACTAAATATTCCATGCACTTGCGTCTGGTAGGAAGAACCAAAACTCCATTTGGGCTCTTACAGATGCTAGTGGTCAGATCATTGATGATGAGGATTCACTTAAAGACATGGGTCAAAAAAATTTTGCTGAGATTTTTAAGGATGACAAACAAACTTGTATGTTGGATCAGCTGCGAGTTGTACTCCTTTATCCAAAGATGGTTCCCCAGGATGATGCACACTACCTTACGGATCCTGTCACACTGTCTGAAGTGGAAAGTGCCCTCCACTCCTTCAAAAAGGACAAGAGCCCATGCCCGGATGGATAGCCTATCAATTTTTACCTACACTTCTTTGACTTTCTGGGTGAGGAACTACTTTCTGCTGTGGAATGTGCTAGATTTACTGGTTGTATTCCTCCTGCACTTAATGCAACCTTTCTAGCCTTGATACCGAAGAGGGATAAACCCATTACATTTGCTGATTACAGGCCTATTTCCTTATGTAACCTTTTATACAAGCTGATCTTGAAGGTTGTTGCAGTGCAAATTAAGCCTTTCTTGGACTCAAACATCTCCAGGGAACAATATGGTTTTCTAAAGAATAGACAGATTGTTGAGCCCATTGGAATTCTCTAGTAGACACTCCATACCGTCAAGACCAAAAACTCTTGTGCTCTCATTCTTAAATTGGATCTTGTTAAAGCTTTTGATCGTGTAAATTGGTCTTTCATTCGTCTCATTCTCATACAGATTGGGGCTCCTCTTCAGGCTATTAACTGGATCGTGGGCTGTCTGACATTGAAAATTTTTGCTGTGCTTATTAATGGAACTCCCTCACAATTCTTTTCTGCCTCTCGTGGCATCAGACAGGGTTGCCCTCTGTCTCCGCTACTCTTCATACTGGTTATTGAAGGTCTTAGCCTAATGATTGCGGATGCTAGGGCACGCGATCTCATTAAAGGTATACATATTTCATCATCCCTAGCACTAACTCATCTCCTTTTCGTTGATGATGTTATACTGCTAGGCTCGGGTACTCTTACAGATTGTATGGCTTTTGATGTTTTACTTAGCACATTTTGTAAAGCTTCGGGGATGATCATCAGTCTGGATAAATCGAGTTTCCTGTACAATAATGTGGCAGAAGATATCAGATTAGATATAGGTTGGGTCCTTCCATACAAAATGAAGCACATCACCTCGGGATTTAAATACCTTGGCTACTTCCTTAAACCCCTGGGATATCGTGTCAATGACTGGAAGTGGCTGATTCAACGCTATGAAAGAAAAATTTCCCATTGGGCACAAAAATTTCTTTCCATGGGTGGAAGATTAACTCTCATACAAGTTGTTTTATCTTCCATCCGGGTGTATTGGTTTAATCTCACACCTATTCCTGTTTCTGTTCTGAATAAGTTGCGAAGCATTACCTTTTCATTTCTCTGGGGGTCCTCTGATAACCATCATCGATACCATTTGTCGAACTGGAAGGGTCTCTCCTTGCCGTATGCGAATGGAGGTTGGGGTATTAAGAACTTACATTGGTTTAGCTTAGCCCTTAAACTGAAGAACTTTTGGTCGGTCTTACAGAAAGATGGTCTTTGGCGTGATGTTGTGGTCAATAAATATCTTAAGAAGCACTCTGTGGAGACTTGGCTTAGAGGCAAGCATTTCAACCTTCGGGGTGTATCGATCTTCTGGAAGGGGTTCATTTTGACTCTCCCATGGCTCAGAAAAAGTCTATCCTGGCAGGTGGGTTGTGGCAAAAATGTTCTTATTGGGACTGATCCCATTATTGGGGTTCAGGAATTTATTACTTTCCCTGTCAGGTTTAAAGAATATCTGGAGGATCTTGATATTACCTCGCTGTCACAGGCACATAATATATTGCTTGGAGTGCACATGTATTGGTACACTGCTGAGGATCTCGGTGTTGCTGGTGACTGGAAATTGATTTGGGATACATTCATGAGAAGCCTGGAAGTTGGAGGTATTCGGCTTGATGCTGAGCCTGACTCTCTTCTTTGGGAATATAATAAACATGATGGTTCTATTACTGCTAAACTGGTATATGAATGCATTGTCCTTCATTTCTCTCCTCAGGCTGATAGCAGTTTCCTTACAAAATTATGGGATGGACCTCTCCCCAGGAAGATTGTATGTTTTATTTGGTTGGTTTTACAGAACAAGATATTTACATGGGATAATCTCCAGAGGTGTGGTTGGTTCGGTCCTGGGATTTGTGCATTATGCTATGTGGCAGCTGACTATGTACATCACCTCTTCTTCCATTGTGCGGTTTGGAAGAATGTCTTTACTCTCTTACAGGAACAGTTCCATATTTATCCTTCCTTAGTTGCAGATGATCTCAGCTCATTTTTGAAGAGTTGGACTTTGTATTTCTCAAAGAAATCGGCTTTCTATTACCTCCCATTCCTACCTATGTGGATAGTTTGGAAAGCTAGAAATTCTGCTATTTTTGAAGGGAAATTTATTTCTCGTACCAACATTATGAGTAAGATAAATTACTTCTCATAGCTCTATTGCCCATTGGACACCAAAGTAAAAAAGGCTAGAATTGTGGGACTGGGCCCTGTCATCAATTACCCCTATGGCTTCTTTGATGGGGCTTCTGCCAAAGGTATTGGAGGGGTTGGCTTTTGTCTTCTATTGAGCCAAACACATACCTTCAAGTTTGCGTTGGGGACAGGGATGGGCACCGACAAAAAAGCGGAACTTATCGGACTTTGGGCCCTTCTACGTACTACCTAAATGATGGGGATACCCATGCTCAATGTACTTGGTGACTCATTAGTTATCATTAATTGGGCAAATGGTATTGCATCTCTTTCACCACCTGATCTTCACCACTGGTGTAGGGATATTAGAAAGCTAAGCTCCTACTTTCACGAGCTGTCTTTTTGCCATATCTATCGTGAGTACAACCAACTTGCAGACAAACTCTCTAAAAGAGCCCTCACTTTGGCTCTCGGAACAGGTGAATACTCAGAATTTTTTTATGGCCATTTGGTCTCTCATGACATGATTAAACTCTTTTGAGTTTGGTGCTGGATTCTTTGAAGCGCCTAGTATAGACATTTAGAGCAGACTCTTTTAGACTGCAATTCTTAAATTCTTGTATCCACGATAGATATGGTTGAGTGGCAGCCTTACCGATGGGAACTGTATGTGGATGTAGTCCTTGCCCCTAATGCCACTGGTTGTGTTGTGTATATGGCACATTATAGATTGAAGTATCTTTGAAGTAACTCTTACTGAACCCACTTCAGGAATGTAATCCATCTATTGGAATAGCA
>LPNX010398403.1:86886-177673 GCA_001517045.1 Pseudotsuga menziesii
TTGTAGAGCATTCCCTGTAGATAATAAACTTCAGACTTCAATCCTTCTCCCGAAAAATCGCTGACGGCGTTAGGAGCTTCAGTCATGAACCATGTAAACAAGTTATTTTAGTCGAGATTAGCGACCCGTGGAGCCTCTCTCTGTATATATATTTTGATAGATTGTAATGAAGAAAAAAACCCGTGGAACCTCTCTCTGTATATATATTTTGATAGATTGTAATGAAGAAAAAAACCAGTGGAGTATATACATGTGTAATGTTTTGATTAGAAAATGGGGCTCAAAACTTGATAATGGGATTTTTGCAGCCACCAGCCGAAATGACAATGCAATATTTTAACCGGTACTATCGAGGATTTTATCCAGCTTTTTATGGTGGCATGGAAGCTCGAGAAATCAATCATGTGTGTAATCTCTTGCACTTGAAATTCTGTACTACTTTGATTAGAAAATGGAGTCCTCTGCCACGACCATTAATATGTTTATGTAGAAACTTAATTTGAATCTTGGATATATAGCTACCAAATTGATTTCATGCAGGAGATAAGACAAGCTGATCTCCGCTTTCTGCTGGAGAAGAAACTTACAAAGAGTGATGTGAGTTCTCTTGGAAGAATGGTCATTCCCAGAGTGAGTCTTTATGGCATAAACACATTAATTTTGGTATTGTTGAATGACTTACATTGAAATTTTATTCAATTTAGTTTTGTAGGTTGATAATAATTCTTAGAGTTTAGGTACATTAAAGTTTATTTAGTTTAGACGAGCTTAATTGAGTTTTTTTAGCTTGATTATATTTTTTTATGATTTCTACATTGTAACCTCTTTGAAGTCTATTAGAACATAGTTTAAGGTACATCACCATTATTGGAATGGGAATTAAATATATATCATAATTATTGGAATGAGAATTAAATATATATCATAATTAGGGAACATATGAATATAGCTTGTATTACCTACTAGTGATAATTGATAGGTTTATGGGTTATTTGAAAAGGCATCTCAATAACCCTATGTAAATGACTGATAATATGTATTAGTGTTAGGAGCATAAGGTGTTATTATATAAAGTCATAATAAGTTATAATATACCAAAAACACTACTAGCTATTTGTATTTTGCTAGCTTTTTTCTTCAACAATCGCATCTCTACTTTCTTTTTCAACAACCTATAAGAGACCAACATTCAAACTTGCTTTTAATAGAGATTTCTTGCAAACATAAGCGAAGGAGATATGATCATAGATTTTCAATTTGAATTTCCCTCTATCTCACAAAAAAATTGAAATGAAATGTTCTCATGAAAAACATAGATCTTTCAACTTTCTGCATGACCAACATATAACCACTTGCCGTGTTTATGTTATTATGTTTATAAATTTTGAAATTTTAAAAAGGGAAGAATTAGATCTCGTGGATGTTGGATTATCTAATGTTGTTGTAAATTGCAATGTGCAGAAAGAAGCAGAGGCCAATCTCCCTATCCTTCGTCCTGGTGAAAGAATGATGATGCCAATGGTTGATATTGATACATTAGAAACATGGGATTTTGATTACAGGTCTATTTGATTTCCCTCATATGTTTTAAAGGGTATCAAAATTTCGTCCTTTACTTCTTTATTAAATGATCTATTATATGAATGGTTTTAAGTCACTGTTGTTTCTCTAGCATATTCTAGGTCGTGGAACAACGACACTAATAGTAAAATGTTTGTGTTGGCAAAATTTGGTAAGTAAATATATTTCATTACAATGGGTAATATGTATTTTAACCTCTAGATTTATTGGACTAATTTATTTGTATATAATTTTTAATAATTTCTTTTAAAAGGTTACAAAACATTAATTTTACTTAATTGTTCCATCTCCATAATGCATTATTTTGGCTTTTGAATTGTGTGAAAATGTGTTAAATTACACTCCATTATGTATAATTTGATTGCATTAATGTACAACTTTTGAATTGAATTGCAGGAGATTTTGTTAGAGCACACTCCCTTGAGTGTGGAGATGTGGTCAAGATATATAGAAGTTATATCGATAGAAAATATGTAAGTGCCTATATAAGAAATTTAATTTATTTTTTTAATTTATTTGAAATAAAAAAAATGAAGTGAAATATGTTTGTATTAAAAAAATTAAAAAATTAAAAATTAAAATTAACATTAGAATCTTTATTATCATCTCTCATCATGTCTAATCCTTAATTTTATTATGCATTCAGGTAATAAAAAGGAAGAAAACCCAAAATAATCAAGAAGATGCTCAAAGAAATGGGAATGCTATAGGAGATAATTATGAGGTGATAAGAGGCACAGGGATCCAAAACAATCAAGATGAAGATGCTGAAAGAAATGAGAATGAGAATATTATAGAAGATAATTATGAGACGGTAAGAGGTATGGAAGTCCCAGATAATCAAGAAGATACTGAAAGAAATGAGAATATTATAGAAGATAA
This sequence comes from Pseudotsuga menziesii, assembly GCA_001517045.1. Taxonomy (NCBI): domain Eukaryota; kingdom Viridiplantae; phylum Streptophyta; class Pinopsida; order Pinales; family Pinaceae; genus Pseudotsuga; species Pseudotsuga menziesii. Next base: position 89,350 of record LPNX010398403.1, read on the forward strand.
TTATGAGACGGTAAGAGGTATGGAATTCCCAGATAATCAAGAAGATGCTGAAAAAATTGAACTCTCAATTGAACCTAATCCGGTATATAACATACTCTATGAAGATGTTGAAAGAAATGAGAATATTATAAGAGATAATTATGAGGCGGTAAGAGATATGGAGGTCCCAAATAATCAAGAAGATGCTGAAAGAATTGAACTCCCAATTAAACGTGATCCACTGTGTAACATATTCAATGAAGAAGTTGAAGTGGATCCACTTGGAGCTCTAGATTTTCAGAATTTTGAATCCACTTTCGACATGGATGATTGTTCCTTACAATGCTTAAATGGCTTTCCATAAACCATCTTGGACCTGACGCCAATGATATAGTGAATAATGGATGTTTACCAAGTATATCTAATTTTTATTTTAGATAGATATTTTTTTAATTAATTAAAATAAATATGACTTGATTTGAATAATCATGAAGATGTCGTCATTGTTAGTACCATCCAGGGTGAAACTTCATTTAATATTTTAAACAAACTTATTTTAAATGATTGAATTTTGTGGAATGAATTCCAAATATTTTGATTATTTATTTTAAATATTTTATCATTTGTTTTTATCTATGTTTTGTGATAATGAATAATAATTTCAAATGATGTTTTTTTTTAATTATTTGGATGGATTAATTTATGTTGAGTTAATTTTAAATATTTTAAATGATTTACTTATGTTGAATAAATTTCAAATATTTTTATGTATATCCATCCAAATAATTAAAAAAAACATCATTTGAAATTATTATTCATTATCACAAAACATAGATAAAAACAAATGATAAAATATTTAAAATAAATAATCAAAATATTTGGAATTCATTCCACAAAATTCAATCATTTAAAATAAGTTTGTTAAAAATATTAAATGAAGTTTCATCTTGGATGGTACTAAAAATGACGACATCTTCATAATTATTCAAATCAAGTCATATTTATTTTAATCATTTAAAAAAATATCCTCTAAAATAAAAATTAGATATACTTGGTAAACATCCATTATTCACCATATCATTGACGTCAAGTCCAAGATGGTTTATGGAAAGCCATTTAAGCAGTGCAATGAACAATCATCCATGCCGAAAGTGGATTCAAAATTCTGAAAATTTGGAGCTCCAGGTAAAAAATCCACTTCAACATCTTCATTGAATATGTTACACAGTGGATCACGTTCAATTGGGAGTTCAATTCTTTCAGCATCTTCTTGATTATTTGGGACCTCCATATCTCTTACCGCCCCATAATGATCTCTTATAATATTCTCATCTCTTTCAACATCTTCATAGAATATGTTATATACCGGATTAGGTTCAATTGGGAGTTCAATTTTTTCAGCATCTTCTTGATTATCTAGGACTTCCATACCTCTTACCGTCTCATAATTATCTTCTACAATATTCTCATTTCTTTTAGCATCTTCATCTTGATTATTTTGGATCTCTGTGCCTCTTATCACCTCATAATTATCTCCTATAGCATTCCCATTTCTTTGAGCATCTTCTTGATTATTTTGGGTTTTCTTCCTTTTTATTACCTGAATGCATAATAAGATTAAGGCTTAGACATTATGAGAGAGATGATAATAAAGATTCTATTGTTAATTTTAACTTTTAATTTTTAATTTTTTAACACTAACATATTTCACTTCATTTTTTTTATTTCAAATAAATTAAAAAATAAATTAAATTTCTTATAAACGCACTTACATATCTTCTATCGATATAACTTCTATATATCTTGACCACATCTCCACACGCAAGGGAGTGTGCTCTAACAAAATCTCCTGCAATTCAATTCAAAAATTGTACATTAATGCAATCAAATTATACATAATGGAGATTGTAATTTGACACATTTTCATGCAATTCAAAAGCCAAAATCATGAATTATGGAGATGGAACAATTAAGTAAAATTAATGTTTTGTAGGTAATGAAATATATAAACTTACCAAATTTCGCCAACACAAACATTTTACTATTAGTGTCGTTGTTCCACAACCTAGAATATGCCAAAGAAATAACAGTGACTTAAAACCATTCATATAATAAATCATTTAATAAAGAAGTAAAGGACGAAATTTTGATACCCTTTAAAACATGAGGGAAATCAAATAAACCTGTAATCGAAATCCCATGTTTCTAATGTATCAATATCAACCATTGACATCTTAATTCTTTCACCAGGACGAAGGATAGGGAGATTGGTCTCTGCTTCTTTCTGCACATTGCAATTTACAACAACATTAGATAATTCAACATCCACTAGATCTAATTCTTCCCTTTTTAAAATTTCAAAATTTATAAACATAATAACATAAACACGGCAAGTGGTTATATGTTGGTCATGCAAAAAGTTGAACGATCTATGTTTTTCATGAGAGCATTTCATTTCAAAATTTTTGTAAGATAGAGGGAAATTCAAATTGAAAATCTATGATCATATCTCCTTCGCTTATGTCTGCAAGAAATCTCTATTAAAAGCAAGTTTGAATGTTGGTCTCTTATAGGTTGTTGAAGAAGAAAGTAGAGATGCGATTGTTGAAGAAAAAAGCTAGCAAAATACAAATAGCTAGTAGTGTTTTTGGTATATTATAACTTATTATGACTTTATATAATAATACCTTATGCTCCTAACACTAATACATATTATCAGTCATTTACATAGGGTTATTGAGATGCCTTTTCAAATAACCCATAAACCTATCAATTATCACTATCACTAATAGGTAATACAAGCTATATTCATACGTTCCCTAATTATGATATATATTTAATTCTCAGTCCAATAATTATGATATATATTTAATTCCCATTCCAATAATGACGATGTACCTTAGACTATGACCTAAACTCAAAGAATTATTATCAACCTACAAAACTAAATTGAATAAAATTTCAATGTAAATCATTCAACAATACCAAAATTAATGTGTTTAACTTAATGTGTTTATGCCATAAAGACTCACTCTGCAAATGACCATTCTTCCCAGAGAACTCACATCACTCTTTGTAAGTTTCTTAGAGTTTGTTCTCCAGCAGAAAGCGGAGATCAGCTTGTCTTATCTCCTGCATGAAATCAATAAAAGCAAACACAACACATTCAATATTTTTAGTTTTTTTGGTAGCTATATATCCAAGATTCAAATCAAGTTTCTACATAAACATATTAATGGTTTTAACAAGAATATATTATTTTTTCTATTTTTTTCATATTTATCTTCTATCATTACTCCTCAACTCAAAAAACACACTGTTAGTGTTTCGTCCATATCTCTTTCGTTTCTCAACCATTTTAAAAAAACATTGTATGGTGCACTAAAGAACACCGAGCTCTACATTCTATAAAAAAATCATTTCCAAATAATTCCATTAAGACATTCAAACGATGCACCCACAATTGACGTACCGTTTTCGAGGTTTTATCTCTTAGATAATAAAAAACAAATTTCAAAATATTATTTTTATTATTGGAAAAATAGTCGTGCACTAGTACTATATGTTCTCTATATGTATACCAATCTTCGTAAGTTTATTCCGTCATTTAGTCACTCGGACCCGGCACCCACAAAAACATATACCTTATAATTTGTCCAACAAATAAAAAGTGCCCATTAAAAAAATCTAACTTTAGATAGTTAACAACATTTTCAATAGAAAAATATTATCTATTTGGAAAGGTCATTCAATTTCTTACATTTCTTGTCTTTTACTTATTGCAAGATTCATTGTGTAAGTGTCTCAAAATATCCATGCAAGTTGATGGATGTCTATTTTTTCAGTTTTCTATTGCATCTAACGCGCCAAAAGAGACCCTCAACTTTGTGCACTCACCCTTAACTCCAATGATTCTACAACTATTAGCTTAACTTCAACTCGAATCGCTTAAGGCTTAGTCAATGTACATTTGACATTTAGGAGTCTAGCTAATGTGCAGTGGTGTACACGAACTCCTAATAAAACTCCTAATAAACGAACTCGAACTCCTAATAAACTCCTATATTTGGCACTTGGGCATGTAGCTAATTACATTGATATGTGTTTATATCTTAGAATTTTGGGATGGACTAACATCTATGACTTTTCATCAATGAACAAGAATGAGACAAGTGTACTATCCAGATTAATTTTATGGGCGTCTTTTAGAATTCAGAATTAACAATTAAAAAAAATAACTTAGATAACATGTGATAAGTGCACTTAGTGATAGCTGGAAAAATTAAACTTCAACTTCAACTTGGTAATTAAAACTCCAATCATGATGATGTACAACTATTCAATTATTAGATACAACTATTAGATTAACTCTAATGATGATACAACTTTAGCTTTACTTTAACTCCAATCACTACTTTAACTTGAAGTACAATTGCTCATATATTAACTTTTGAATTGAGTATTAGATACAACTATTAGCTTCACTTTAACTATTTTACAACTATTAGCTTAACTTCAACTCTAATCCTAGTTATATTAGATTAACTATTAATAATTCAAATATATACATGTCCGCATATTTCGAACATATTAATTTTATTAATATAGTTGTTGCCATTTTATTAAGAATCATAAAACATCCAACAATTATAATCAACAAATTTTATATTTAATTCATTTAAAGTAAAAAATAATAATACTTATTAAAATACATCCATTATTAATTTTTTATAATATATATATATATATGATAGAAAAATATTTAAAATTCATTTGATATAAATAAATAATTTAAATTAAATGTGTTTATCAAATTATTTTGATAAAGTTTCAATGATTCTGATTCATGTAATAGCACTTTTGGATCTTGATTTATCGTAGTGGCACCTACGTGATCGTAATCATGGCTTTTTTGGATCTTGATTAATCCTAATGAGGGGTAAATTACCTTAATGTCACCTAAATTTCTCTAATGGCATTTGAGTGTCCCCAACAACATTTGATAGACCCTAATGGCATCTGATTGGAATTGGTAAAGACTTAGACCCTTGATTTAAATATTGGTTCATAACAAGTACAACCATCCTTAGTGTTACAAATCTTGATATGGCCACCATATTCCTCTTGCAGGTTAAGATTTTCCTATAAAGGGCTTATGTGATAACTAAGGCCCTACACTACAAAGTGTACCAACACAAGCAACTCATAATAGCAAATATAATAATTCAATATTGTGGCTAAAAGGACTTCAAGTGTAATGTAACGAGTTTGTTTTGTTGCAACAATTTGTTTCCCAAGCATGCCAATAGACATCCACCTTGACTCTAAAGGCTTGTTAAATGTCATGTAAGATAACTTAGAGAAGTCACAACTCTTCACTTGATATCTTTATATGCTTGATGTTTTGCTATGTCTCACCCGATTTGTTATCACATTACTTTTATTTACTTAGAACACCTAAGGAAGTTTCATTGAATACATTATATATCAACATTAACTACACCCATTAAACTCAAAACCATCGAGGTTGGGAGAATTACATATAAAAATCCATGTCAACCCTCAATTTGACCATTAAATAAATCACGTAAATTTCTCCTTATGCCTAAATCATTATGGTCGGTTGTCCAGATGTTTGGCACTGTGCAAAACTTCCCCTAGTGACTTGAGATGTTGTTGGCTAAAACTGAAAGCTCATGTACTACTTTAATTAGAAAATGTTATTATGCGCTCATGAAAAATGAAAAATGCTAAACTGTGTTTCTTAACATATGTGAAAAAGGGCAAGAGTAATGAAATGCTAAAATACCCCTTGAAGGGTATAAGAAAAGGTCCAAAAAAACAATGGTTAAATATATGCTATATCCAAATATTGTTGACCTTATAAATTTGAATATGTCCCGGATGAAAGTTGCACTTAGTTGTGCTTTTAAGCACTGGTGAAGTTCCCAAAAGGACATATAGGCCAAAAAGGCCATGGAAATAACGTTGATGATCCTAATGAAACTGGATCAAACTTGATGTAGACATGATGCCTAAGTTGAATAAGCACTCTCTGAACAACTCAACCATTTGTGAGGCACTGCCATTCCTTGTGTTGTTGTTTGTCCTGCATATGGTTTTAGTGAGTTTTTCCTTTCCATATCCAAAGTGTCATGATGTTAAGTAGAAAGTCATCCTTTGCCCTACCCTTGTAAATTTTATCCTTCACCTTTCACTAGCAAATTGACCACAACTATGAAGTTAGTATAGTCTTGAAAGTCTAGTCTGAATAATAATAAATAAAGCCCTATATATGTATTTGGTTGATGTACCGCCAGTGAAATAACTATTACTTGTTGTGATTGTTGCTTAAATGATTTGTAGAGGATGTCTTAGCCTTATAGCACTTGCAGCGGATGGATGATAGTTTGAGTTATATTATTGGTATCTGATCATTTACAGGTGATTATATTGTCTATTGGATGTTGTTGATAATCAGGCAGAGACCTGGAAAGGGTATGAGTATACACCCTACATGGATTTGGACTCTCTGAGTCTAATGAGACAGTTTATTTTCAGTTCACGACACTTGCAGAGGCGATCAGGCTCACTTTACCTTTTTGATGCAGTTTTGCTTCATAGGATGATGTGTCTGAGCAAGGAGATGTTTCATTTGGATCTCCTAGGGCATTTTTATGGGCATAGGGGGTGCAACCACTTGATTGTACCATATACCCCCATCCCAGAAAGCCTGGTGGGCTCAGTTTGACAACGCAGGCACCCTAGGAGGCTGTTTTGGCAAGTTCATGTTTCCCGAGGCAGATTAATAAATAATTAATGGGTATTGAAGAAATCGATTTGGGCTACTGAGGCAAGGAAATGACATGGGATGAGTCATGATGATGAGAGTGATGCCCTCCGCACCTTCTCCAACAGTTGCAACACCTGATTGGGCCCACACTTATTTTTTGGGCATTTTTATATTATTTTTTGGAGCTTTTGGGAGGCTCACGATTTCCTCAAGGAGGCACAAAGTCAAAGAATTAAAATATTATTTTATTTTATTGTGCCATGGGGCACCCATAGGGAGTTAGTTAACACTCCATGGACCCACCATGTGCTTCATTTATTTCTTGTTGAGTGGGGTACCCTCTTTATGGGTGATTTAATCCACTTTGGTACTTTATGGTTATATTGATCCATGTATTATATGTTGAGCTCATCTCAACCATTGATTAGAATATTTTATCTTTTAATCTTAGCCACTCGTTTTGAAAGTGGTTAGGATTTTGGTTCTCTCATTTCTATTTAAAGGAGAGAACTTCTCATTTGCAAAGGGTCTTTGGCTCTTGGATTTGATTAATAGAAAGATTTTTTTGTAGATATTTTCTAGATCCGCTTTGCATCTGATGCTCTTCAGTGGTGATTGAAAAGTCTCTTGCTTCCTAGCATTCAGAATATTTTGTGAGATCTATATCTTTTTTTATTTTTTATATTTTTTTAATCTTTGTCTTATCTACAGGAGGTCGTTTTCAGCTGGAGCGTTTTTGCAGGGGGACCTCAACTCACTCGGATTGTCTTCATCTTGTATCAGGGGGTTTTCATTAGTTTCATTGTGATCTATGATTACTTCTTGTTATTTTTTTTTGTAGATCTTGCTTTTCTTTCATGATACGGCAAATCTGATATTGTTGACGTTTGCTTGTGTAGGAGAGAGGGCGCATTGGTCACTTGGAGCACAATGTTGGGCCTAGAACTCACTCATATCTTCTAGAATTGATCGGGATGGCGAGGATCATCATCAACAAGGCATCTACAAGCATTTCCACGTAAGATCTAACATGTAATTCTCTTCTCTTTCAAATCTCAATCCATTGTACCTTCTTTTCTTCAATTTTCTACAAAACTCCTAAATAATAAAAATCCAAAAAATATTTAATCGGGGAACTGCTTGATCTTTGAGCAAGCCATTTCTAGGTTTTGTAGATCAAGCATCCCCCTCACTGAATCATCCTCAACGCTGCCCTAATTCTGACTAGTTTGCCTTAGATCTGACTTTTTGACTACTCAAACCCCAACACCCCACTGAAAATTTGACTTTTTCTAGAGTTGACTTTTTTTGGAAAATAATTACATGGGTGTGTAGATCAGGTCTTCCTCATTCCAGAACACCCCCAACGCTAAGCTAGTTCCTGCCAGGTTGCCCTAGATCTGAAAACTGACTTTCAGCCTCCTAGCCTCCTTCATCATATTTTGACTTTTCTAGATCTGATTTTTCCTTAAATTTTATGATTTGGGTTTGTAGATCGGGCCATCCTGATCTCATTTCCACTCCAACGTTGAGCTAATAGTCTCCTAGTGGCTCTATATCTGCAGATCTACCTCTCTAAACCCTACCGCTAGCCCTCCTTCTACTGATTTCCCTGTAACCTAAATCTTCCGGACCAAATCCTTTTCTAGGTCCATAGATCAGGGCATATCCCAAGTGGGTTCACTTATACATTGTGCTGATACTGTCTCCAATACCCAAGGCTTAACAAGCACTGATCTCCAAGCATAGAGCTAGCCCTTTTCTGACCTCTTTCCCCTGAAAGTTGACCGTTCCTTGATAACCCAGGAAACCTGACTTCTTCATATCTCTCGCTGAGTCTATCTTTTTGGTACTAGACAGTCCCAACTTTGTCCCTACTCACCCTGTCTCAGTTATGTTTCCCAAGACAGCGGTTACTTTCATCAATTGCTAGTACCTAAACCCTCGGGTTTCCAATTACCTTACACCTTACGTACCTCAAGCCACATTTGATCTGTTCTAGTGTCTAGGTCTGATCTCTCCTGTCGGGACTAGATCCGGGTCTCCCCCGTTGTTGTCTTGGACTTGGATAACATAAAGCGAAGACTGCCTTGATTGACGTGACAACCATTCATTTGGGAGTCTAGGCAGTCTTGGTTCCACCTCCCTAGTTACTTTCCCCTCTACCATCCATCCTGGATCCATCATACATAGGCAACTACAAGGTTGGTGATAATAGAAAGGATGATGCCAAAGCAAGGAGGATTTTAGCGGACTCAGTTAGAGATCACTTGGTTCCTCATATCTCAGAAAAGACGACGACGAGGAGGATCTTCAAAACTCTAGAGAAGCTATTTGAACACAGTAGCATCAATGTGACTCTCACATTGAGGAATCAACTGTCGAACATGAAGATGACAAAGTCCGAGGATATTGCCTCATATTTCATGAGGATCACCGAGCTCCAGGACAAGCTAAAGTCCAGTGCAGAAAATCTTAAAGAAAAGGATCTCGTTATGACCACCTTAAATGGTCTCCCACCATCTTGGGAGTCTTTTATCCAGACTATAAGTGGTCGGACCAAGTTGCCCAAATTCGATAAGCTATGGGTAGAATGCATTCAAGAAGAAAAAAGAATCACAGCACGCCAAAGACTTCATGGCACTCAACCTGAGGAAAATCAAGCGTTCGTATCTCATGCCAAGAAAGGCAAGGGAAGGGGAAGGAAGTCCATCAATCACAAGTACCAAGATATGAGATAAAGTCCTCCCCCGGATCAGAAGAAACAAGAGAAGAAGGACTTATCTCAGATACAGTACTACATGTGCAAGAAATACGGTCATTATGCCAGTAGCTATCGAAGTTCAATCAAAAGGAAGCATGAAGCTTCAACTGCTGATGTAAAAGAAGACCCTCCTCACAAGGAGCCAAGGAAGGATGATCGTTCGGAGTTCTTCTTCTAAGAAATGATATGAAGATCCAGATTGTGATGATCGTCAAGCCAGCATATGAATACTAGTGGACCCTAACAATGGGAGCCCACCCACAAAACTACAAAAGATAAGTATTTGATTTTACATGCTCAGGTAGATTAGATTTGGTTGTTTTTTAATATATGTTACACAGACCTACATTTCTAAAATTCAGGTAGTTAAATAACTTGTCATACTACACAACCCATCTAGGATGCATACTCCTTTATAACATATTGGAGTAGTACACACTCTTGATGATATGCTATAATGGAGACCATAAGCATCAAGATAATGGCCTTACGTGTGTTGTGTCGAAGCATTGACTAAAAGGTTGCCTACATTATTTTGTTAATACATTGATTATGAAACGTTGCTATCCATCTGACGAGATTTGACTTGTAGGGAATGCCATGATCTACAAGGACAAGTGATCCCATTGATATATGGATGGAACAAAAGCAGAAAGCCTCTAGAAGCATGTATTATGACTCTCAGACCCAGAATAATCTCATGCAGAGATTTGGTGATCAGAAGCAGAAAGCTTCTACGAATGTCGGTTTATATGTTTCTTCAACAAGATTTACGCAACCGACTTCTGAGAGACAGAAGGAGTTATCCCTCAAAGACAAGGATTCTAGTCTATTACATATGATAGAAACCTGGCGACATTGATGTCGTGACTCGAACAAGACAATTAAAGGATCCTTGATGAACCTGGTCGTCACCAGAACGGACAATTACTTTCCAGTCTACATTCATGTGCCCAATTTAAAACCTTCAGGCAAGAAGGAAACATTCCTGGGATATCGCAAGTCTTCAAAGGATTACGAAATATACATCCCAGGATCAATTCAAATCGAAGTCAGGGAGGATGAAACTTTTGAAGAAGAAATGGCGATCCGAAAAGGAAGAGGATCAGATATGGAGATCGATAACGATGAAGAGATGAGATCATTTCCCCCTCCAAACATTAAGAGGGAGTCCGGAGAAATGAATAAATTGATTAGTTCCATTGATCTAGTTGAGCCAAATGATGCTCCCACAGATATGGCAGTAAGCTAAAAAAGACCTAGATGGGCACAACAGATTTTGCAGAATGCAGAGCATGAAACTCCACATGGAGCAGATACAAGGCTAAATTTGTTGCCAAAGGGTTCTCTCAGAAAGAGGGAGTCAATTATGATGAGATATTTGCTCCTGTGGCTCGACACACTTCCATCAGATCGATCATTTCTATTGCTTTAGCTGTGGGATGGAAGTTGCATCAGATGGATGTCAAAACAACCTTTCTCAATGGTATTATTGAGGAAGAAGTATATGTTGAACAGCCAAAAGGGTTTGTTGTCCATGGAAAAGAGTCTCATGTATGCAAGCTAAAAAATACTTTATATGGACTCAAGCAAGCACCCCATGCTTGGTATGGACAAATAGATGAATTCCTGGTGAGTCTGGGATTCACCAAGAGTGATGCAGACCCCAACCTTTACTACAAGGTTGTGAATGATGAGCCACTGATTTTGGTAATATATGTTGATGACTTGTTTCTTACAAAAAATGAGAAACTTATCTTATGGCGTAAGAAAAAACTCGCCTCTGAGTTTGAAATGAAGGATCTTGGATTGATGCACTACTTCTTGGGGTTAGAAGTATGGAAGAGGCAAAAAGAGATTTTCCTAGGACAAGAAAAATACACCATAAATATACTAAAGGGATTCGAAATGTTGGACTGCAAGTCCATAGCTACCTCGATGGATGCAAACTTGAATAAGTTGAGGGATTATGCTTCTGATTCAAATTTGATTGATCCCACCATGTATCGCCAGTTGATTGGGTCCTTGATGTATCTAACGAACACCGGACCGGAAATTTGTTTTATTATGAATGCTCTCAATCAGTTCATGTGCGAACCAAGGCAGATTCCAGTGGATTGTTGCAAAACATGTGCTCAGATACTTACGTGGCACTATGGGAGATGGTCTACGATATGATTTAGAATGTGACTTGAAATTGCAAGGGTTTACAGACTCAGATTGGGTCAGATGCTCTACTGATAGGAAGAGCACTTAAGGATGCTGTTTCAGTTTGGGTTCTGCAGTTATTTCCTGGTGCAGTAGGAAGCAGAACTTAGTAGCTCTCAGTACTACAAAGACCGAATATATGGCTGCTAATTCAGCAACCCGAGAAGCAATTTGGCTTCGTAAACTTCTTGCAGGATTGTTTGGCCAAATTCCAAAGACAACTGTAATTCACTGTGATAACCAGAGTTGTGTGCAGATGTCGGGGAATCTTGTATTTCATGACAAGTCAAAGCACATAGAGATTCGATATCATTTCATACGTGATATGGTGCAAAAAAGTGCGGTCGAGCTACAGTATATTCCGACAGATGGCTAGACTGCAGATGTTCTCAACAAGCCTCTTTTCAAGGTGAAATTTGAATACTTTCGCGGAAGACTTGGAGTAGAAGACAATGTATTCCTCCTTGAGAGGGAGAGATGATTGAGAAACACTCACTACTATACGCTTTCCTAGGTACCTCTGCTCTTCCAGGTTCTCAACCAAGTATGCGAGAAATCCCATCGACAGATGAGACAGACAAGTAGTAGAGGGTCGGGTTCACATAGGTTCCTCTGCTCGTCCAGGTGCTCAGCCAGGTATGGGAGAAATGCCATCAGCAAATGAGCTAGACAGGTAGTAAATGGTTGTGCTATTGCACATGTACCTCTACTCATTAGGGTTCTCAGCCAAGTATGAGAGTACCCCATCAACAAATGAGACGAACAAGTAGTAGACAGTCATGCACATGTGCTCATCCAAGATCTCTGGCCAGGCATGGAAGTATTCCATCGGCAGTAGAGACGGATAGGTAGCAGAATATTCTCTCTTAGACATCCGGATAGAACAAATTCATAAAGACAACCTTCAATACGTTTAGAGATGATGGAGACAGTTTAGATGTACAAATGAAACCCAGATGATCATGATGTTGATGAAGACTGAAGAATACCGTCCTTGTTGAGAGGGAGTGTTGGAGTTTGAGCAACTTCAGAAGCTATTCTTATGGTTCTCCTTCAGAGTTGAACTTGTTGTAATCATTCATACAAACCCTAGAAAGAACAATGTAAGCCTTGGGGTGAAAAGCCAGCAATAAAAGAATAAAATATAAATTATGAACTATAAAATTATATTGCTCCCCCAAGTGAAGTCCACCCCAGTTAATTTATGGGTGGGAAAATAGTATAAATAGGAGGCACCCCTCATTATTACACACAACAGCAACGCAGTAGCACAAGTGAAGTGCGTAGTTTCTGGCAAAGTGCAGGTACACAGCAGCTCAGTGAAGTTCGCATACACTGCAGAAGAAGACTGTTTTCAGGGTTTCAATCTTTGGAAAGTATTTCCATATTTTTCTTTTCTTTCTTCATTGTACTATGATCTCATAATTATTATCTCTAGAGGAAGGTTGTTGGGTTTTCTCCCAATTGGGTTTCCCAGGTGAAAAATACTCGTGTTATTGTTCGGTGCTTTGTCTATCTTCTAGTGATCCTATTGATAAATGAAATTAAGATATATTGGTATAATATTAATAAATTCTAACAAGAATGAGAAAAATTTACATGGTATCAAAGCTTTGTTAGAGAAGAGTAGAATTTTACACAGAAAAAAATTTCAAACTATCCATGAATTCTTTTCTCAGTGGGCAACACCTTTTGAGACTTGAATTTTTGCATTAAAATGGCAACAAGACTTAGGATGGAGGATAGGCTTGATGGGGCTAGGAATTTTGTCCCATGGAAAGCTAGATTGGTTCTTATATTGGTGGAAAACGAATTATGGGATAAAGTGGTTAACAATACAACAATGAATCCTATTGTTCTTCCTGCTTCCACCGATGCACAAGCACTTTTTGTCTTCAATAAGAAGGACATAAAGGCTAGAAGGATTATTCTAGATGCAGTTCAAGATCATGTGATCACACACATCTATAGTAAAAGCCGTCCATATTAGATGTGGGATGCTTTAAACAACTTGTTTCAAAGTTCACATGAGAATAGGAAAATGGTGTTGAGAGAGAAATTGAAGAGTATCAAGATGGCCAAAGCTAAGGGAGTGATTCCCTGCCTTACTAGGACCTCTCAGGTGAGAGATGAGCTTGCAGCAGTGGGGGAGGTTGTTTCTGGTAATGAGCTAGTGCGAACAGTTTTGAATGGGGTTGCAAAGCCTTGGGTTTTTTGGTGGAGGCTATAGTAGCTATGGAGAACTTGCCTTCTTGGGACAGACTTTGGGATGATTTTGTTAAGGAGGAGACCCGGAGAGGTCTTGTGCAAGGGAGCTCTTCTACTAGCAGGGAGGATGAAGAGAATGCGGCTTTGACTGCTAATGGAAAGAAGAAGTTCAAGAAGGGCCCCAACAACGGTGGGGCTAAGCAGCAAGATGGACAGAAGAAGGACATGAGAATTGTAAAGTGCTTTGCTTGTCAGAAGCTTGGGCACTATCCGAGACAGTGTCCACAGAAGAAGACAAAGCAGCAACAAATAGCAGCTTCAGCAAAGGTTGAGGAGTTTACAACTAGATTTGAGAAAGTTTTATTTCTGTGTTGGCATGTTGATAGAGAGAGAGCATCCATCATCACCAGTGACGACATTGAGATTGAGAGGGAGTATTCGTTGTTGACTAGCCATTCTTTCGGTGCATCCACCATTAGTACTTGGTATATTGACAGTAGAGCTTCAAGCCACATGACAGGTGCTTGAGAGATGTTCTTCAAGCTTTCACAGGCATGGATAGATGCGGAGGTCGTGTTGGGGAATGACACAGTTGTCAGAGTTGTTGGGCGTGGGACCATTATATTTCATAGAGAGTCCATGAGTCGCATGACTTTGAGGGACGTGTTGTTTGTACCTGGGTTGAAGAAGAACTTGATATTAGTTTCCATGATCGAGGATAGAGGTCTTGGGGTGTCTTTCCTGGCTGGACATGTGCGTGTATTCCCCCAAACTGTAGGACCATCTTCCTCTTACACCACTGGGGTCAGATGTGGGAAGTTGTACAAGCTCTTATTTCATCCCCGGCATGCTTTGACACATAGCATCGATAGTGAGCTTTGTGAGACATGGAATAGGAGGATGGCTCATCTACATCATCCATCTTTGAGGATGTTGAGGTACATGGTTACAGGGTTGCCTGAGTTCAGCACTGAGCACAGTGATGTATGCAGGGGGTGTGCTTTGTGAAAGTACACCAAGACTATTTTTACGAGCAGTGATAACAAGTCAGCAAGAGTCCTTGATTTGATACATTCCTATTTGTGTGGTCCTATGTCATCTGTTTCTCTGAGAGGTTTTGAGTATTATGTGGTATTCATCGATGACCATTGCAGGAAGACCGAGATCTACTTCCTGAGAAGCAAGAAATCTGAAGAGGTCTTGCAGTGGTTCCAAGACTTCAAAGCTCTTGTGGAGAACCCGACAAGGAGGAGGATTCAGGCACTCAGATCAAATATTAGGGGTGAGTATACCTCCAAGGAGTTCGATGCGTATTGTAGACAGGAGGGCATTTGGAGACAGTTGATAGTACCATACACTCTTGAGCAAAATGGAATGGTAGAAAGGAAGAACCCATCCATTGTGGGAGCAGGGAGAGCCATGTTACATGATCAGTCACTTTCATTCTAGTTTTGGGCGGGGGCATGTAGTACAATTGTTTTCCTTCAGAACAGGAGTCCCCATCGTGCCTTGGGGAACAAGACTCCTGAGAAGATGTTCACAAGAAAGAAGTCTAAAGTGACTCATTTCCGCATATTTGGTTGCCTGAATTTTTCACATGTCCCTACTGAGAAGAGGACAAAGCTTGAGCCCACAACAAATTAAGGCATATTTGTGGCATATAATGAGACTTCGAAGGCTTTCTGCATTTATCTTCCTGTCCTGAGGAAGGTTGTTGTGAGGTGGGAAGTGAGATTTGAGGAGGAGCGAGCCTTCAAGAAGTCCAGAGAGTCAGTGTAGTGAGAGCAACAGGTTCCGACACCTCAAAAAGCTTCACAGGTACCTTCACTATAGAGTATAGGTTCACAAGTTTCCGAGGTGATCTTCAGGTTCAGTGGTTCAGCCAACAGGTTCTTGGAGGACAGGTTTTGGTTCTCAGGTAACAGGTTCACCATACAGAGCTACTAGATCACAGATTTCACCAGTTGGTTCATGAGCTCCTAGTACATAGGTTTATGTTCTAGGAGTTCCTTAGGTGATGACAAACCAGTTTGGGAGCAACCTTCAGGGAAGAAGAACCCTAAATGGCTTCTGGAGACCCTGAAGGAAGCTAAGGATTTTGGAGTGCCCAAAGAACCAGTGAGGACTATAGCGATGTTAGATAGGTTAGGTATGCCTTTGGTTGCTAGTCTTCGTGATTCATAGCCATCTACTTTTGAGGAGGCCTCTCAGCATCATGTTTGGAGAGATGCCATGATGGACGAGTACCATTCCATTTTGAAGAATGATGTTTGGGAGATTGTTCCGAGATGTGAGGGGAAGTCAATGGTGACTTCTCGATGGCTTTACAAGGTAAAGCATGCCACAGATGGTAGTGTGGAGAAATACAAGGCTCTATTTGTGGCGTGTGGCTTTTCACAGGGGAGTTGATTATGATGAGACCTTTGCATCGATTATTCGTGATACTTTTATCAGATCATTGATTTGCCTTACTGCGGAAATAGGTTGGAAGATCCATCAAATGGATGTGAAGACCGCATTTCTCAATGGAATCATATAGTAGGAGGTTTATGTGGAGCAACCACTGGGCTTTGAGATTCATGGTAGAGAGTCTCACGTGTGCAAAATGAAGAAGACATCATATAGCTGAAGCAAGCTCCTCGAGCTTGGTATTCAAGGATAGACTCTTACTTGGTGTCGATGGGTTTTCAGAAGAGTGAGGTTGATTCGACTCTCTATTTCATCATGGTTGGAGATGATCCGCTCATTCTTCTATTGTATGTGGATGATCACAGGTGAGGAGAGACCTATTGCAGTTTGCAAGAGAGATATTGCTTTAGAGAATGAGATGATTGACATTGGGTCAATGCATTAGTTTTGGGGATTGGAGGTTTGGCAAGAGCCTGGTCATATTTTCCTAGGGAAGGGAAAGTATGCAACAGATATTCTGAGGAGATTTCGGATGGAGGATTACAGGCCGAGGTCTACACCTATGGTCACCAACTGGAAAAAGATTCATGCTTCTAAGGGAGAGTTGGTGGATCCTACCTTATATTGCCAGCTCATAGGTTCGTTGATGTATCTAGTCAACTCTAGGCCAAATCTGTGTTTTGCGGTGAATACTCCCAATCAATTCATGGTGGAGCCTAGGAGAGTGCATTGGGTTGCTGCAAAACATGTGTTGAGATACCTTGCAGGTACAGTTGATTATGGTCTGGATTATAGGAGATCGAATGGGGTAAGTTTGATTGGCTTCACGGATTTAGATTGGGCAGGCAGTGTGGCGAACCTAAAGAGCACTTTCAAATGTTGTCTCGGTTTGGGCTCGACAATAGTGTCGTGGTTCAGTTGGAAGCAAAATTCTGTTTCTTTGAGTTCTGTAGAGGCTGAGTAGATGGCAGCCAGTCATGCTAGTTGCAAGGCATTGTGGCTTCACAAGTTATTTGTGGATTTATTTGATCAAAAGCTGATGCCTAGAGTGATTTATTGTGACAATCAGAGTTGCATCCAGCTCTCTGAGAATCCTATATTTCACGACAGGTAGAGAGTCTCATGTATGTAGGATGAAGAAGACATTGTATGGGCTGAAGCAAGCTCCTCGAGCTTGGTATTCAAGGATAGACTTTTACTTGTTGTCAATGGGTTTTCAGAAAAGTGAGGCTGATCCGAATCTCTATTTCATCACGGTTGGAGATGATCCGCTCATTCATCTGTTGTATGTGGATGATCACAGGTGAGAGAACTATTGCAGTTTGCAAGAGAGATCTTGCTTCAAAGTATGAGATGACTGACATTGGGTTGATGCATTATTTTTTGGGATTGGAGGTTTGGCAGGAGCCTAGTCACATTTTTCTGGGCAGGGAAAGTATGCACTAAATATTCTGAGGAGATTTCGGATGGAGGATTGTAGGTCGATGGCTACACCTATGGTCACCAACTAGAAGAGCCTTCATGCTTCTAAGGGAGAGTTGGTGGATCCTACCTTATATCGCTAGCTCATAGGTTCGTTGATGTATCTGGTCAACCCTAGGCCATATCTATGTTTTGCGGTGAACACTCTCAGTCAGTCCATGGTGGAGCCTAGGAGAGTGCACTAGGTTGCCGTAAAACATGTGTTGAGATACCTTGCAAGTATAGTGGATTATGATCTGGATTATAGGAGATCGAATGGGATTAGTTTGATTGGCTTCACGGATTCAGATTGCGTAGGCAGTGTGGTGGGCCGGAAGAGCACATTTGGATGTTGTCTCGGTTTGGGCTCGACAGCAGTGTCGTGGTTCAGTTGGAAGCAACATGGCAGTCAGTCAGCCTAGTTGTGAGGCACTGTAGCTTCGCAAGTTATTGGTGGATTTAAATGATCAAGGGATGAGGCCTAGAGTGATTTATTGTGACAATCAGACTTGCATTCAGCTCTCTGAGAATCATGTATTTCACAACAGGTCAAAGCATATTGAGATGAGGTACCATTTCATCTGTGATTATGTTCACAAAGGAGTTGCGGAGTTGCAGTACATTTCCACTGATGAGCAAGTTGCAGATATCCTGACAAAGTTTCTTGGAAGTGGCAAGTTCATTCATTTCAAAGAGTGTTGATTTTTGTACCTAAGAAAGTGTTCCCCTAGTGACTTTTTCCTAAGTCATAAAAAGGGAAAACTAAAGTGACCCTTGCAATTAATAACTTGAGATGAGTTTTAATTTTCACTTTAGAGAATAAAGTGACTTTTTGATAAATTTAAGTGAGGTGAGTGAAATTAANTAAGTGCATTTAGTGTCATCCATCCATCTAATTCATTTTGGGCCCTTGGATTAGATGACCATTTAGCTTCCTCACTTAGACACCAAAAAGGCAAGGGAAGGCATTAGTCTCATTCCTAATTTTTCCATGAGAGTTGGAGAGCATAGAAGGAGAAAATTTGCAGGCAGAGAGAGAAAAGTAGAGGACACAATTCCCATGGTTGTACAACATCATTGAACATTTTTTCGTACAACACGCATCTCGAGGCAAATTTTGGGCACGAATTTCGAGGTAGTTTTCTGGGCATGAAATTCGAGGCAAACTGTATAGTCCATACAATTCCGTAGAGTCAGTTTGGCATGGTTTTCGAGGGAGTTAATTGGCAAAAAATTTGACTGTAAAATTTCTGAATTCACTCAATTTGTTGAGCACTGTGGTTGAGATAAGTTTACCTTTGTTTTTTGTTGTACTCTAATTTTATTGCAGAAAATAAAACTCTCTCTCTCTAGCACAGGTTTTCCCTGGAGGTTGGGGTTTTCCTGGGTCATTTGACCAAAAATCTCTTAGTCTCATTTTTCATGTGTGAATGTGTTTTATTACTGCTCCTTTAAAGTTGTAAAAAATTCTTCTTGTGTTTTAGTCATAAATTGTTTATGAGAAATGACTTAATTTGCAACTGAGAGTAAATTGGGTTGGGCATTAAACAATGATGAAAATGGTGGTTGAAATTGGGTTGGGAGAATGAGAAAAATTTGCGTTGATCTTGTGGGTATAAGGGTCGTCTTACCTTCTTATTATGACCCCTTGGCTGAATTATGGTCCTTTATCTTTTAGCTGGTCCCAACACCCTTATTGTATGTACCTTTGGTAAGATGACTTTTATTTTATGGTTTTTATTTTTGGACCATTGATACCCTATCCTAAGTCAACTTAACTATATGGTTTTAATTTTGTAAGACCATTGGACCTTTGGTACTATACTAAGTCAGCCTAATTTTATCTATTATGTTTTATTTGTAACCACCCTAAAAGCTAGGGTTGAAGATGGACTTTCAAGATATATTTTCAAGTTATAAAAGCAAGTCTTATCCTTCATTGTACATTATCCAAGAAAAAACCTTAGCTCTGATCTTTATTTTTGGTGTCAAGGAATATGCTGCTAGGGTTTCACTGCTTCGCCCCTAGGTTATCAGATATGAATATAAGGGTTGTTTCCTTCTCTGCTGAACTATGAACTGTACTGGACCGTGACTTCTTGCAGCTGACCCGTCGATCCATGATCTCATACAGCTGACCCTTGAACTGTGTAATGTCCCGTTGGTTGGTTGTGACTGATTGAAGCCCCTTGTGAAATGGATGTGACTGTTCTTGCCTCCTCCTCGCTGATCATGAATGTGATTTCCTTCTCTTTGCAAGTCGTGACTGACTTGGAGCCCCTTGTGGGCTGGATGGGACTGTTTTTGCCTCCTCCTAGTTGACCGTGACTGTGTTTAACCATCTCTAGCAGGTCACACTGTTGTTGTCCCTCTTACGGATGGGTGTGACTGTGTTGGCCTCCTCCTAGCAGGTCATGACTGTTTTCGAGCCCTTATGGGCTGGGCATGACTATGTTGGCCTCCTTGTAGCAGGCTATGACTGGGCAGCCTTCTAGGGCTGGATCGTGGACTGTAATAGTCCGTTCAGCTGGGTCGTGGACTGTATAAGCCCTCTAGGGCTGACCTTGGATTGTGGTGGTTCCTTCTAGCTAAGTTGTGGATTGTTTGACCTTCTTTCTGTTGGCTATACTCTCCTTTTGTTGCAAGACTTGTATTGTGATCATCTTTGTGGCTGAGTTTTACATCGGTTATCCTACAGGGGTCTTCACTCTTGGTAATTGAGATATCTTGTTTACTACTGTAAGTTCATAGCCTTAAATCTAACCTTCTCTCTTTCAAGATATGTTAATTGTTTCTCTAGTAACTGTTAAACTAGCAGCAACAAGGAAGGTCTTCTTGCATGCTTGTATATTTCATGTGTAGATATATTTTCCCCATGATTGTAGTCCCACTAGAATTTAACGGCCAATGCTTTAGTCAATCAGTATTGCAAGTACGTTTCACGTGTAGATACATTTTCACCATGGTTATGCTTCCACAATAATTTCATGATCAATACTTTAGTAAAAAAGAAAACCATTTTAGACTAATTAATATATGCTGACAATTCAAATAATTTGATAGATCTGATGATGGTAGTGTGTTGGCTACATGGTGAAGAATCCTCCAGCAAATATTGCTCCAGCTGTAACTTTTTCTTCTTGTCAAATGTTCTACAATTTTAGATATCCAATGACTAATTTTAAAAGCAACGGCGGTGGAATTATTGTGACTACAAACAACGCCTGCTATTTGAAAACACTGAACTTGTTTATTAGTATCCTGAGTCACCACAGGTTCTCATTGTTGAATTTTTAGCATTAGCAAAAATACTTAAAAAATTTGCAGATCAACTTAAACATATAACAATTGCAGTAAAACAACATTCATCACATCAGCACAATGGACACGAGTTTTTCACTGGGGAAACCTTCAAAGGACAAAACCCCCAAAAAGCATTAGTAGCTCATCTTGTAAATGAGATGACTTAGGAAATTCTTCAAAAAGTTCCTCAAACCCAAATCTGGGTTTAACCACAATTACAGTAAAATTAACACAGTAAAAAAAACAGGCTAAGAGTGTTACACCCTAGTTGTAGAAATTTCCAGATCTGCCTGGAAAGGACTGTCCAAAAAAACAGCTAGTCAAAAATACATTCTCAGATCTGCCCATAACTCAAATCAGGGCTTGCTCGAATTTTTATCAGCTGCCCGAATTCCTGGCAATGGCTGCCCGTTGATTTCTGCCTTGCCCGGATGCTTTTTCTCTCTGCCTGAATTTTCTTTTGGCCTTCTGAACCTACCCAAATTACAGATCTAGTCTGCCCAGGTTTGTAGCAGGCTGCCCGGATTTTCTTTTGGGCAGCCGTGACCCTCTTGTTGCTACTGTGGGAGTGGGCAGACCACAGTCTGTTGGGCCAAAGGCATAAAGCATGCTCGTAAGCTCTCCAAGTATGCTATCTATCAACCCGAGGCCTATAGGAGGCAGCCCAGATCTGCTAGGAGCAGACTTTGGCTGCTGCTAGGCTGCTCGGAGCTCTGTAGTAGCTCTCGGGCCCAATGTGGGTGCCCAAGTGGGCACTTGGGCCTAGCTATGAAGCTAGCAAAGCTGCCCGCGAAGAAAGGAAGGGTTGCCTGGAGGAGAGAGGAAGAGTAAGAGGACTGTTAGCCTGCTTGTAAAATTATTCAGCTACCGGAGATCTGAAGATGAATTTGTTGATAAAACCCTAGCTGAGGGTTAGCTGAAATGGATGCCCTAGCTGAGGCAAAAACATAAAAACAGTCTTCTTGAGTAATAGCAGCTTCCTCTGTGAGAGCAAAATTGTGTGTGATAATGAGAAGACTTTATCTTCTTTTATAATATTCATTCACTTGTAAGTGGGCCAAAATTAGGAAGATAAAATAATAATATTTTATTCTTGTCCTATGTTGACGTTTACCTTTTTACCAAAAAGGTCCTTTTAGTAACTTTGACTTTTACCCAAAAAGGCCTTATGTAATTTGACTTTCACCTATGGTCTTTTTCCTGTGGTCCAAAAGCCCTTATGTATTTTTGACTTTTGACTTTAGCCTTTTTCCAAATGCCCCTATGATCATTACTTGTGGTCTTTTTTATTCCAAACGCACATCATCATAAAACAAGAGAGTTACTAATGCTTTTATCTCACACTCTGTGTGACACCTAGATCTGGTACTAGGGTAACTTAACCAAGGGTAGCTAATTCATGGAGAAGTACGCAAAGCCCATAGATCAAGAGTCAGAGTGTCACACATGCCTAGACCCAGTCTAGGGCTTACAATGCCTTCCTGGTAACAGATCAGGGGCCTCAGCCACGGGTTGCATAATTTGACCCTAGGTCAAATACTTGGTAACAAACCAAGTGCCTCCATTCTCCCAGAGAATGGCTACTCAGAACTAAGCTGAGTCTACCAATACTAGACTAGTCCACATCGTGGTCTCGGACCAGATGTCTACCATTCAATAGAATGGTCACTCAACACTGGGTTGAGTCTACCCAAGGCAGAGCTAGGTCTATATCATGGTCCCAGACCATATATATATCTACCATTCAACAGAATGGTCACTCAACAGTGGGTTGAGTCTTCACCGTGGTCCCGGACCAGGTGGCCCCATTCTCCTAAGAGAATGGCTCTCGATGCTGCTCAGTAAAATCAACACCCATGTTGTCTCACAACGGATCTTTTATTTTCAAGTCTTCACCAAATGGGCAGTGGAAAAATCTGAGAATGGCTCTCGATGCTGCTCAGTAAAATCAACACCCATGTTGTCTCACAACGGATCTTTTATTTTCAAGTCTTCACCAAATGGGCAGTGGAAAAGTCTTGACCTTGCACTCTGATTTTCTATTTTGTGCTTATTGGTACTGGTATCCTTTCTATTCACATTAGTGTTTAGCCACAAGCCATAGTAATAATAAAAATGCCCAAAGGCCAAGTTTCAAATTCGCACTGAAATATGTGGCCAAGAGCCAGGATCAGACAGGACCAATGTTATTAACTATAAAACATCCAATCCAATTAAGAGGAAGGAAATGCATAAAGGATAAATAAATTATATTTGTATTTCAATAATATGAGCGAGGATTTACAAGTGCTCTCATAACACAATTGCATAAATATTAATCGAGGGTGAACCCATATAATGTTAAACTAGCATCAACAAGGAAGGTCTTCTTGCATGCATGTGTTTTTGCATGTAGAATACTTTTTTTTTTGTTGGTTAAGTGCCCTGTGACTTGTTGGGCGAACCTTTGGTCTGAGAAACCACGATCCAGGGGCATCTAAGCCGTCAAAATCACCCGGGGATCGCACCCGGTCTAGCCACACCAACCCTTAGCATGGTTGGATTTAAATGTCTCCTTCCAGGAGTAGCGGATTTTGAACCTGGGCTGCCAAGCAAACGAAAACCCTCTCGACCATTTGCTCTATAACAGAATTTGACCTTGCATGCATAAGACTTGAATTAGGAAACCAGTTATATTTAATTTTCTTTTCCTAAGTTTACTTTGGAAAATAAATTAAAGTGATTTAAATTAGGAAGATAAAGTGAAAGTGAAATTAGGGTTTCCGCTTTACCTAAAGTTATAAAAGAGATCAATTGGTGGAGAGGACACACACACTTTTATTCCGACAGAGACAAGATACAGACAGAGAGAGAAAGTCAAACAGAGGATTTAGCTAGGAAGACGAAGGAGCGTGCAGCAGGATCAGTGAGCTTTGTATAGCTAGGTCGTACTCTCACATAGGAGGGTGTTGAGGTTTAGCTGGGATTTGCTCAATGATTTTGCCGAGTGCTGTATTCGTCGGGTTTGGGCCACCGCAACGGACTTAGTTCGCGACGTTGGATTTTCGGTTGGGAGAATTATTTTGAAGTGGAAAACTAATTAAGATAGACACCTAAATCCCTTTCTGATACTACCAACTGATCAGACGAAGCTACAGTGGAAGTAGAGCATACGGGAATGAAGGCCTTGTAAATTTTCAAAAGTTTTATAACAAGTTTTCTAATTTAGAAAAAGGTAAAACCCAGGAGTCTCTTTCCAGATTCAGTACTCGGGCAAGCCCTTATCCATGAACCTGTACTCGGGAAAGCATGAGGGTTTAGTTTAAACTCAGCAGTGCATAACAAAATTGTTTTTTAATTACTACACTGCTCAAATATTTTCCCTTATGGTACTTTGGTATAGCGCAGTGGGTAAGCATTCATAATACTTCTGCAAAATGTGAATAAAGCATGAAATGATAAAAGAAAAAACAACTATGCTAATAGCATATAAAGAAAACAGAAAAAAGGACACCAACATAAACCCCCCCAAGGGGGATGGGGACTGAGCTCTAACGAGCCTACTCAAACTTTATTTTTGCTTTTACAATGATGCAAAAGAAAGTGCATTTTGGTCCTCAAATTGGGATCCAAAGGCTTACAACTTGTGAAAAGAATAATTTTTATGTGAGGGGGAGCTTCGTTTGTCTTCTTTTTGTTGATTTTGTGAAAATTTTGCCAGAGCTTGCCTCTCTTTTATCGCAAACCTGCAAAAAACAGCCAACAAATGTTAGTGGAATGTGCCCAAAAGCACTTTTGGAAAACTTCCAAAGTTTGCCCAAAAAATTTTAAGTAACAACTGACTATAAAAAAAAAAGGAAAAAACTAAGTAAGGCGAGCTAGAAAGCTTGCCTTCTTAGGATCTTTGCTTGCCTCTTGAAAAGAATGGCAAGCAAATATCAAGCACTATATGCCAAATAAATCAATTGAAAGCTCTTCAATCTTCTTAACCAAGTACTTTGAAATTTTAACTTTAAACTTGCGAGAAGAAGGCTAGATCTAATGTTTAAAATAACAACTTGTAATTACGCAATAAGAACTAGATTTGGAAATTTAAATCTACTTTATATATATCTTTGAAATGTAGATCTAAGCAAAGTAACAGTAACCAAAGTAAATTTGAAGATTTTTTGGATCAAGAACTGATAGAACCGGGTGGAGAAAGAAGTAGAAAAGGGATGGTGACGCCTCCTTTGGTGAGATCTGAGGGATGATGCTTCTTTTGAAATTACTGGAGAAGAGGGAGAGCCCACTTGCTCATCAAATGCTCCAACTCGGGTTTCCTGTAAAATACCTTCAAGAAAATGCAAAAGGGATTAAAAGCACCTATGTGAAATAATAATAAGATAAGCAGTATTACAGATCCATACAAGAAATCATATTAAACGTGGTAATCTAATATATTCCACAATAAGAAGTAACCTAACAAGAATCACTTCCTATTCTTACCAAAATGTAAATTTCATTACGAAGACAAGTAATTCCAACAATTGCAAAATATGAAAGGAGTTGATACAGATTACCTCAATGATTTAGCATAAAGATAACATCAACCAAACATCTATGGATCCCGCACGGAAATTGCCTCCAAAGCCTTTTATTAACAATACTCAGAAAATATTACAATGTATGCAAGCAAAGGTTCAACCTTCCGATCTTAAACAATGGAGAAGTGACATGCTTAAATAGGAAAAGAGAGACCCAAGGGGGCCTCATCAATACTAAAAATCAACCCGGAGTGTAACTGAGTTGAGCTGAGCTGAACTAAACTAATCAGGAAAATCGATGGGGTGATTACTAGCTTAACTATACTGTTGGTATGGAGGAGGTGCCACCTCGACCTCACTCCACCAACAAAAAAACCAACTCACCAAACTCCTATCGCAAGCCACTCATCTTCATGCGAAATGCAACCCGTACAAATTAATCTTGACGTGAGTTGCAAAGGAAGAGTAAAAAACACTGTGGACATAAACCACGATGCATGATGTCATTTCAAAATAGAGTTACATCACCACCCACCTCGCCTTGTTATCTCACACAAATGTACGGCTCCAATGACATGAGCAAGGATACAGTGTGATGGGTTTTAAAAAATATGGTATAATGACTTAATACAAAACCAAAGTTGATTTGTAATATTCATATGAGGGGGGGTCCACACTTGTTAGCGCATCCTCAAACCATGCTTGCGATTTCCCATATGTTTGACGTCACCCTCCTTAAAAATAATCGCTTGCCTTAATAAACAATGTATGGTATATCATGTTATAAGTCAAGGTTTTGAAATAATATGGATGTGAGGGCCCTTTCCATGTCACTCCAATCAATTTTTAATTGATTTTTGACTTCTTTTAAATCTTTGACTTTGGTGTTAATATGTCCAAATTTAGCATTAAAATGCCATCTTTATGCATTTATAGCCAAATAATGCCTCACGGGGTGCTTTGGCTGCCCGACTAATGTAGAGATTGGTCCCTAGGGTAAAGTGGACACTCTGAGTGTGAAAAAGAGTGTCCCCACGTCAAAAATGGACTCTGTATCTGACTTTTATTACATTTTGAAGTTTTTTAATTAAACCATTAAAAAATGGTTTAAAAAACGGAATATATATATATATATATATATATATATTGCGGAAACTGACAAAACTATAGGGAGACCTAGTACATGTCCATACGACTCAATTCGAATGCCTAGCATGTTGAAAAACACTGACTCGAAGGCTCTAATAACCTCCTAAGGTCGAAACACCAAGATGACTACCCCAGCTTTGGAGGTGTGAATGAAAAACTCAGAAATTATTAATCGTTTGTTCAACAACCAATAATAACCAAGGGAAAAAACACTCTGGGCTAGTCGGCTTGATGCTTCAATCTGGGAAACCGAGCCTTTTATAAAAAAATAAATGCTAAGACATTTTTCACAATCTCCCCAAGGGGGTATGAACATGTGTTACAAAAAATTAAATGAACAAACTTTCAGAAAAAGCTTGGCGGACTTTTGAACTCTGAAGAATGAACAAGTATACTTGTTCCACTTCGTTGGCTCGCTTGAAATATCCACCAAGTACAACTTAGGTGGTAACATCTGGCTCTAATTGTGGGACCTGTGCTCGATCAGGTCATAGGGCAAGGAGAGGATACGAGAACTCCAGAATCTATGGTTTATATAACCTGTAAAAACATCTCAACTTGACAAGGAAACCTTTGTGGCATAAGTTTTATATAAAAACCAAATGAATCATAAGTTGCATTTATTCAAGAATGTGGAAAACAAAAACTTAACCAAATAAAAGGCTATTTATTTCTAAGTGCAGAAAGTAAATGCTCACTTTAAGGAGCTTATTTTCCTACTCTAAACATATCATAATCACAATGTTAAGTAAAATGAAAAATCCAATGTAACCACCTTAGCATTTGATCAAAATTTAAAATTCTTCTCTTGTGTTTGGTTACCAGCCAAAACAAGGATATGTTTATTAGAAAATGCAAACCTGTGCAGATATTCATGAGGGGTGGGTTGGACGGGAAATCAGAGGCACGTAGAACTTCATCAAACTGCCTCCCCAACTGGTATGTGCTTCTGCAGGCTTCCTCTATCCAAACCTGGATAGGGCTAATGTAGATATCTATATGATGAGGAAGATCAACAACTCCATCATACATATCAAAAGGGCTTATCGGCTGATAACTCTCTGTGTAAGCCCTAGGCTGCTCCAAATCATGAGGAACCTCTGAATGTGAAGATGTAGGTTGAGACTGACATTCCATTGGCTAAACCGAATTTGACTCTTCAATCCAGTGCTTTCCCGAGTCTTCACTGCTAACACTCATGTGTGATTTTGAATGATCATATGAGAAATCTACATGATTCTCTCCCATACCAAGATCTTCGAAGGTCCCCAAATTGACACTCCCTTCTCTCGATACATCAAAAACAGGCTTCTTAATGTATGTCCAATAATCATCATCCATACCTTTGTCAAATATGGGGGAATCCTTATCCATGGCATCACATTCTTGGATACACTCATCCTCATGTTCACTATATTCTTCTTCAGAATATCTGGTTTCAAAAATGTTACAAGGGAATGAACTTTCCAAACTCTCATCACCATGAGGAGAACATAGAGGAGTGTCATCATACACCATATCGACCTCATCATAATTATCTTTATAAGTTCTTATGACGGTTTCTTCTTGAGGTAAATCTAGAATACACATGTGATCATCCTCGCTGAAACAATCCTGAGTATACTTCAAGTCTTCAGTAGAATCCATAGTGGAAAAAATCGGCATCCGCAAAAAATCGGCGAGGGTCCAGAAAACATCTTCTCGGAAACATCAAATAAAAAATTGGCAAACCACTGCAAGCATTAAAAAATGCAAATTTTGTACTTCAATAGGGTCAAAATTTCCTTACCGATTTTTTCCCCTCTTTGCCGATTTTTCCCGATTTTTTCCCGATTTTTGCCGATGTTTGCCGATTTTTCGCCATGTCCAGTTTTTCGGGTCGAAAAATCGGCAGCCAGAAAAAATCGCAATTTTTTGGGACATTGCCGAAACATCGGCGATTTTTTCCACTATGGTAGAATCTATCATGGCATAGTGATGAGGACCTTCAATAATATCTTCAATCAAGGGACCTTTATCAATATTTTCAATGGGGTCGCTTGGGATATGCTGCTCAATGGGTTCCTCTAGCTTATTCACATCCTCCATATTTTCTGTTGATGTGACATGGGGATGGTTTTCAACATCTTCATTATTTTCTATTGATATGACATGAGGATCGTTTTCAACATCTTCTATGAGGTTTCTTCATAAACTTCTTCAATTAGATTTATCCCATCTTCAGAATCATTCTATGTATTGAGAGATGCATCATATTCTTTAATAAGCCGCTTAATCTCCTCCTTTCTAAAATAACTTAGAGGGATTTCCACACATTCGATGTTGTCTATGACAACATAAGGAAGTTCTTCAATGGGAGTATCATGGACCTCTTCTTCACTTAAATGTTCTAAAAGTAATTCCAAGTCCTCAACACTTTGTATCATAGCAAAGGGTCCATCATATGTTTCACTATGATGCTCTATCCCAGATAGGTAGAAGGTAAAGATCTTTTTAAGGAATATTTCCAAACCATTCATACTACCCCTACCATCATGCCACTGCTCTAAAACATCCAAAGGAAGCATGGAAATGAGTTTATACACTTATTAGGAAGGTCCTGATAAAACCAACAACAGGCCTCATCCTGAAAAGTACTAGCAAACATTTCCATCATATTGTCCTCATAAAGCACATTGGAGTCGACCATCAACTGAAGGAAAGATTTGACATGCCAAATGGTTGAATCACCATAATTTCCATGAAAGACTGGAAGCCATTTACATATATTCCCCAGACCATGACCAAAGTTAGGAAAACCTCAGATGTTTGAGAAATCGATGGGATGAAAAAATTCGACTATCTGAGCACCACATTGCTCCCTCAGTTCATCCATATCAAAAATCAACAATGCACATTTGATATAACCATGGAACTTTATACTGAACAAGTGTAGCTGTCAATTGATGAGCTTCGGAAAAAATCTCAATGTGTCTCATGTGCTTATCTACACAACAAATCTTCACAAGTTTTTTGAGATAACAAGGTTTTATCCCTTCAATGGAGTCACCAAGTGAGAAGAAAAATATGCATTTAAACGCTAACAGAAAGAATTTTTTTGCTTTTCTTTGTAAATTTATAAGAGAAACAATGTTAGTGGAGTTGCCAGATGAAAAGTAAAGATCTACTCTAGACATTCATGAAACAAAGTAAAAACAAACAAAAAAAGTGGAAAACAAAGTCGTATTCCGGGAATAAAAGGATTTATCCCCTGCAACAGCGCCAAAATGCTGTCGCCTAATTCGCACCTCATGTAAGGTGGCAGAAATCTTCAAGCCACTGGGTGCGACATTGGGGGCAAGCTCGAGCCAAGTGTTGTCACCTGATACTCAACTCCTCCGTCTAGGCCAACTCCTAGCCAAGCCAAGGGGGGTGGGCCCTAATGATAAGTAAAATCTAGGGTTTTTACTCTACGAAAGAAATAATTGATTCTAGGGGTTTTAATATGGAATGGATGAAATTAAAGATTACCAACCGAGACACTGCAATACTTTCACTGAGACTACACTAGCAACCCACATTTGTAGGCACTCTTTTCATTTTAGCACTGGTCTATTATGTTCTTTTTGCATAAGTTAATCTCGCAATGTGTCATTGAATATTGTGTATCAAAATTGAGTTAAAGTGTGGCTAAAGTTAATCTTGTTTGCAATAATTGGTAATCTTTAATTTCATCCGTTCCATATTAAAACTCCTAGAAACAATTATTTCTTTCATAGAGTAAAAACCCTAGATTTTACTTTTCATTAGGGCCCACCCCCCTTGGTTTCGCTAGGAGTTGGCCTAGACAGACGAGTTGAGTATCAAGTGACAGCACTTGGCTCGAGCTTGCCCCCAAGGTCGCACCCAATGGCTTGAAGATTTCTACCACGTTACCCGAGGTGAGAATTAGACGACAATAGAAGGTATTGGATTAGATTATGTTATATATTGTAAATGTGTGGTTATTAGGATAGTGTCAAGCCATGTGAGTTGAAATTAATGACCCTTTAATGTAAAATATGTTTTGTACGAATTCCTAGTATGGAGCTCAAGGTCAAGGCCCGACTACAAAATGGTTAAACACATAGATGTTGTAAATATACACTACACCATCTATCTATCGTGTGGTAGAGCTACCATGATGCTTTGTATGCCATGTAAAAAAGTATGCCAAAATATAATATGCAATGGTCCAAATTGACTGGGGAAGCACAAGGGGGATATGAAACAATTTCTCTCTTCTCAAGTGTCTAATCAAGGACTCCCATCCTTTCCATCATATGCCGTAAATGAAACTCGCTAGCACCTTTGACAAAGAGAGCCAAATACGAATGCATGAAGTGGTTAGTGAAGGAAATTCTACCCCACATAAATAAGGAGTATGGGAAAAGAACAATTAGTTTTGGAAGTAGTAGAAGTTTCTCATTCCATTCTTGCCTCCTCATCATCTGGCATTCATGTGGCATCATTTCCATTCCCATGCTATGCTTTGAGACAAGTATTGGACCCCGAGTGTACAATTACCTTTAACAAGCACCAAGAATCCCAGAATTGGGGAGGTTGTGTTTAAATATAGAGGCTAGGAAAGACAGGAACCCATCATTTGCTTGTTTATGTTGTTCATTAACTCCATACAAGAAAAAACTTACCTCCACAAGTTTTCCTCAGGGAAATTGACAGGTTAGATTTTCCTCCTTGTAGCAGCGCACGACTTGGTAGTGGTTGTGTTGAGTGTGCTTACACCCATGCTTAGTTTCTTCACCTTGGCAGTGTCATACTTGACATGAGGGTGGCATCTATAGTGGATGCCTATGATTGGGCAAAGAATTGCTCTTATGAAACCAACTTCTTGGACCATCCTTCATTATATGATAACTTTTTGCCTACTGTTTTTTTTCTTTGTGATTTATCTCTTTGGATTATGTTATAATAAAAAATGTATGCATGCATTTTGTATGAATCTATTTAAGAATAAATATAGGCATGAGTTGCCATGATTCCATGATTATATGTCTAAATTAGAGCTTTATTAGGTTTTCTTTCAAAGCTAGATCTGGTTTTAAAATGGTTAGCCCAACTAGTTAATGGTTAAAAATTGAAATCAAGATAAGTGGGTGCCCAAATGTTAGCTCGGAGGGCGTGGATAGTTGTGCCACACCTATGAGGGGAGGTCCAAGTAACCTATATATATTGTTGATAAATGTCGTCCATGATCATTCATCTCCTAATGAAGGGGAAGAAGATGGCCAAGGACATCCGAAGAATCGCTAAAGGGAGGGAGACACTAATAAATATGCCAATAGATTGAAAGAAATGTTGTATCCAACATATTTAGTATAAAAAAGAGCATTAAAACCTTCCAAAACCATGGTAAAAGGATAGACAAATCATTGAATAGCCACCATCGAGCACAAAAACTTTCTTCAAATACAGAGTTGTCACAAGCCCAAAGATAGTGAAAACAAATGAAAAAGACTAGTGAAAACTGAAAGAACTAAGTTGCGTGATATGAGGAAAAAGGTACAATTTTCCGAAACGGGAACAAGCTGGAAACATGACCCCTAACAAATTTGGAAACCAGGAAATGTGGTATATACTATATATATATATACGCCTTACAAAATGAAAATTATATTGATGCTTCCAAAGAAAGCATTTGATATAATTTAATAAGAAAAATGGCAAGAAATACTTCACAATTTACTCCTAAACCCATCTCTATATTATTTATCATATATGATTACATAATCCAAGCAGTAATATCCAAAAAAACCTTTATAAATGAGGCTACATATATCCAAAATCATCCTTTATATATGAGGCTACATATATCCAAAATCAGCCTTTATATATGAGGCTACAATGCTACATGTATCAATCTGTGAATAGTGAACATAGAAATAAAAAATATAAGCTAAGTTGGTCAAGTTTAATAGTCTGGTATCACACGAGTTGCAGCTCCCACTAAAGGTATCATATTCGAGACAATAGAGGAAGGGTAGCTAAATCGATGACACTTCAAGATGCCCAATCACCACTAGAATAGATGGTTGTCACACTGAAAGGGATTCTTGTCGCTTTATGTTGATGTGTAGCAAAGGAGGAGACCCTTGCTAGCCTATAGAGACTAGCAAAAAGACAAGACACTCAGAAAGGGTAAGAAATGTGGAGCTAAAATGACTTGGATTATAAATCCTAAATCTTGAAGACGGATAGCAAGAGAGGCTTAGGAAGCGGGATAAGATTTAAAGGGAAACAAAAATGATCCTGAGTAGTTGTTTTCTCACCATCTAAATTGATTACAATGATCCAGGTTGAAGATGTGTGGTATATGGTAGTCAAGTCAAGACTCTAGGGGATTGATGTGGATAAATGAACGAAACCCCACAGTACAAGCTAGACTTCTAATTGAGAGTTCCTAACACCTTGAGAAGGATTGCTTGATGATGAATATGACAATATCTAAAAAACCCACAAGCAAGCAGAGGATCACAAAACAAGAATCATGACCAAAAAACCCAAGGAGGGTGAACTGCCTAAAGACCAGTTCCTTAGCTACAGGGCAGATGGATTGCCCAATGGTGACGCCTCAATGAGGCTAGTATGGCCTAGGGGTGAAGAATAATACCTAGAAAGGATTTCTCAAAATTCCAAGAAGTGCAATCTTGAGAAATTTTAAGAGTTACTCCAAAGAAGGTTTTTATTAAGTGACCAATGGAGTGGAAATCAAAATTAGAGAAAACACTTAAGAACTTACCTGGAAACTTGGCGAATGCCAAGATTGTGACACTCTTATGAAGTAATAGCCACTTAATGAAGATCCGGTGAATATATTGCCTTTAAGCAAAACGCCCCAAGTAGCCAATGCGCCCCTCTATCCTACACAAACAAACAACCAAAAATTAATTTGCCATACAAGAAAGAAATGTGATTACGACAAAGTAAGGAAGCATATCAATGAACAAAATGCACAAGAGAAAACTTCCTGAAGAAACCACGAAGTGGGAGAAGAGTTGCATCTTCCACAATAGCGCCCCTCTTCAAATTGCTTCCTTGCCATAAAATAACCACAATAAATATATACACATAATATTCACCAATAAATTCACAAGTGCTCACAGTGTAAGATAATGCAATCACAAATCAAGAACATTCCAGACAAGAAACTCAAGTATTTTGCCGAAAATGGTATTTCTCTATTCCAATAGCCAAGCGCCAAACGTCCCCTTACAATGATGGAGGCATCTCTCTTAAATAGGTGAAGTGTGATGTCCACATTCTAACCAACTTCATCCAACGATTGAGATTAAAAGATCATCAATGGTGGAGATTTAACTTTTACACAAAACATGGATCAAGCTCACATAAAGGGGGGTGCACTTTTTGCCTCTAGTGCCCATGCTAAGTGAGATAAATCACAATGAGATAATATAACAATGTGGTACATGATGAGGGGGTACCCCTAGGGACTTTAAACACCATAGGTGCCACCCTTTATACATAGAAATAAGATATAACATGACAATACATGATAAACCAAGGTGAGGTGTGCCCCACAAGGAAGACATCCTCCATAGGTAATCCAAAATAATAAGTGTGGACACCATGCTGAGAAAAATGATGGAGAATGATCCATAGATCCAAGAAACATCATAACATATCATCCCATACCATTTCCTAACCAAATTGATTTTCTTGAGGTAGCCATGGTCACTTGATCATTTATAACTAATTGCCTCAAATGCTCCATAGATATTTAATATGCCCATAACCTCATTTTCTACTACTCGAGATAAAATTATGATTGCACCGAAAATTCTTTAAAATAGTAATCTAGTAATACTCATTACTCATACCCCAAAAACGTTTTGGGTGGAAGGCCCTCCAATTTTTTTTTCAAAAATTGATAAAATTTGGTCCATTTCATTAAAAATTCACCCAATCACTATATTGAACCATTTTTCGCATTTCTAGAGCACTAGAATGGTCTAAATAGCCTACAAAGGCATCAAAACACAATAATAGAATAACTGTAACCATATCCATCCCAAGACTTGTGTTGACCAAGTCAAAATAACCAATTTGATGACTGAACTACAATCTGGTCAATCCAATGTGCATAAGGGGTAAAAGATAACGCTCTTATTCATATTAATAGCCAACTAAAACAAAAGTAACACGATAATGGTGATAAATCAACAAATCCAATAAAGATAAGACTTGCATTAGAGTTAAAAAATGATTTTTCACAAACTCCTTTAAATATGCTCACTTACAAACTTAACCAAATTGTTGTGATGGGTGAGCTGAATGAAACAAGGGTAGGATAAGAAAAATGACTTGTAATCCTTGACATAGTGATCTCTCAAAGCAAAAGGGAAACAAGGATCCACTCAAACATATACAAGACCGAGAACAATAGGGAAAGGTAGTGTCCCACAAATGGAATAAGTTGAGTGAGAAGTGTCCATTCAACTCTAACGAGTGTCTACAACTCACATCCAGGCCTGAATCAGGCTCCATGAGGATCATTTCTAGGATCCTTGCATTAAGTACAAAAGCAATTGTAGTATAAGGGATCCTAGAGGACACTTAGAATTAGTTGTCCCTTACTCCATCAAACATCCAAACATGTATCCTCCGTGAGGAAATAATCATTACATTTGGATATATCATGGCCAACAGTCATCTAGATATAGCATTTGTTCCACATCTGCTTTATTTGGCCCATTTACATTTCATTTCATAACCTCTTAGGATTTTACATGCGCTTAAAAGCACAACTATTTACAGCTTTCATCAGGGGCTTGCATTTCAAAACATATATAGCAATAATCACATGAATGTACGTAATAATGGTAGTACAACTTCCTTCAAGTTTAGTTGACACACCTCATGAAACTAGCCAACCTTAGCTCATGTCACAACACAAACAAGCATTCTTGGCCCAGAAGTGAATCATGGGGTCAGTTGGCTAGAATCATCCACAATCAGGACCAAACATTGAGGGCTCAGGACCAAACATCGAGGGCAACCGACCAAAAAGGCCAAGGCTTCAGAAACCCAACTCACTTAGGCTCAAGACCAAACACTAGCAGGTTCTCCTGCCCCAAAAGTGTCATGTCGCACAGAGGGCTTTTGGTAAGTTATGTCGCACAACTCAGAGCCGAGACACAAGATAACAAGGGGTCAGGGTCTATCCAACAAAGAGGTCTAAGTGGGGGAAAGGTCTTCAATCTCAATAGTCAAGGTCCAAATCAAGGGTCAATCTCAAAAATGGAAGAAATGGATGAATGGACAGAAGTGAAAAGGTGATGCCAACATAGCAAGGCATGGATAAGTCAACAAAAAGTAGGCAATACTAGTGAGCGTATAAAAAGGTCTTAACATTCAAGATCATATATCTACTCAAAATAGCAAGTCTATGAAAGTGCAATCATATATAATCACCAATCGCTAGTTACCATGTCAAGTGAATGCTAATAAGATGTGCAAGACAGTTTAATCACACCCAAATACACATACACACACACACACACACACACATATATATATATATATACATGTCTAGTCATACACCTATCTCTGATGATAATCATGAAACCAACTCTAACTACATGGGAAAAGAAAATATACCAACTGACTGATCTACTAAGTGAACCATGGCTACAATAAGTCCATCTCAATGGATCACCCAAGACTAAGTCATGTCATGGGATAGCCATGTTGATCAAAAGAAATAGGTCCGACTAGCTGTACCACCGATGATCACTGGAAGAATATGCTCAACACATCTGGGACTGGCACTAACTAGAAGAAAAATATAGTCTATTGCATCATGGTAGCTCCAGCTACAATGTTTGTGATGACATAGTCATCATCCTCATCTTCATAATCATCATGAAAAATAAAGGATGCACATTCAACTGTGGAATATGGAGTGGAAGAAGTATTTCCAATTCCACTTTTAGGTTCCTCAAGCTTCAATGCAACAAGAGAGATGTCGAAGCCAAAGGATTTTGGATCAACATCCCAATCTATAGAAGGCCCATTGTTATATTCTTGAACCCTATGAAATGCAAGGAAAAGGTTGGAATGGACATAAACAAGATCCTCAGCCTTCTATGAAACCAACCTATTGTTCTTCACTTAATGAACAAAACAATAAGTGCTCCAATCCGTTCCTCTAATGCAAAGCTTGCCACTTGTGACAAAATACAAATAGAAAGGGTTTGCAAATGTACACCATTTGCTCCATGACAAGTCCAG
Organism: Pseudotsuga menziesii; assembly: GCA_001517045.1. NCBI lineage: Eukaryota > Viridiplantae > Streptophyta > Pinopsida > Pinales > Pinaceae > Pseudotsuga > Pseudotsuga menziesii. The sequence continues at coordinate 126,419 of LPNX010398403.1, forward strand.
CATCTAACGAGACTCATGGTGCTCCTCTCATCCAAAATTAATGTCTAAATAATCATCCAAACCAACAACAAAACTAGCAAATTCTCCCTTCACATCCCTATAAGATGAACTAGAAACATTCTCATAAGGGCTCTTTTCACTCTATTTTCCACCTCCCTATCCTTATGTGTTTCCTTCCTCTTTCCATTGCTTTGAGCAATAAGGTCTTCATCATAAAATCTTGTGTTTAGGGCATGTGCTAGAGTGTACAATGGAGTGTTGACCTGGTTACATCTCTGTACTATGATCTTTTTCACTAAATCAACAAAATAAGCATCAACAAATAAAAGTTGAGGAGGCTCCTCTAAAATGATTTCCATAGTTTTCTCAACCATAGTACCCATATCAATTGTAAACCTCTCCCAAGAAAGGTTTGTCCATGTCAACATTTCAAAGAAGCTCAAATGCAAGGGTTGTGAACTTGAGCAAGAAATCTATCTTGATCCACCACTCCTCATGAAGACACAATCTGCACACAATAATTCCCTGCTATGAATCTGCATATATCCACTCAGTCGAAAGTTGACTCACTAGCATAGAAACTAATGGTTGTTGAACCTCAACAAAATGAGGCAAAATGATGAAGTTGGAAGCATTCTTTCCTTAGTGACTTTCAATAACTCCAATTTGGAATATTCTTGAAATATTTCTTGAGATTGTTGGTCTTATTATCACTCGCCTTGCAGTTGCCTGCGTGAGGTGAATCCATAATGGATGGTAGAGGGGCAAGCAACTAAATGGATCCATAATGATTGCTCTGGAAATGACATAAATGGCTAAATCGGTCCTCAAATATGAAGGTCCTGAGACTCAGTCTTGACATGGGAGAGTACAATAGTCCACTAATATAATCATGATCCATAAAAAATGCTCATCTCAGCATCTCATATGTAAGAGATCTGGCTGAAAAATGTATTGTGTCTGAAAAATAGAATATGGTAGCCCGTCTACTATATATGTGATAACATCTGGCTCCAGCTAGGACAAGGGCTCTGCTGAAAAGAGCGCTTGAGAACCTCAGAATCTCTGGTCCTTGCACTTTGCTTCTTGCATCCTCGATCAATCCATCCAGCTCTGCAACCGCTACCAAGAATGTACCTGACTACCTGCAACATGTCCAGAGCTATACCAAATTCACAGACCGGTCGCCAAAACAATATGTGCATAATATATAAAATACTGAAAATAAAGATGCATGAAACTGAAAAGCAGAAGATAAATCTAATCTATAACCATAACTTTCAGTAAAAGTTTGATTTTTTATTGTGCAGGATAACAGAAATCAACACTAAGAGCTTCAAAGGCGAGCTTCAGGCAAAGATGCAAGATTCTACACTACTGCCGGGAAAGGCTTATTTAGGTCCTACCTACTCTACCCTAACCAGTTTGGACAAGTGTTAGGTAAAATCATAAATCCAATGTACCCACTTGCTGAACGAATCTATTGAGATTTCTTTGCAGCCAATGATACAACAAGTCGAAGATGGCTTGTAAGTAATGTGAATGAAAAGTGAATCCATTATAACTTATTCTTTGAAAATCGAAGAAAGGTATGGATAAAGAGAAATGAAGTCATGCCAGGGATGAGATTTGCTTTCTAAAAACTCATCTATCAAGATGCGGATAGGATCATAAAAGGTATGCAAGTTCGTTTTTGGAGGAAGACAATATGATTCATGACTCGGCCACTCCAAATGGTTCTTTGTTTTCTCCTCTACCTTACTAGGACATTCAATTCTATTCTCTCCAGAAGAAGTGGGAAAATCAAATGGGGACAAGTTGTAATGTAATGAAATTGTGAATGAGATCAAGCCCATTTGATGTTTAAATATGGAGAAAAGATGAAATTGATCTTTATACACCTTCTCCAGCCATCCATAATACAGATTTACAAATTAAAAAAATTTATTCATTAAGGATGATTGAGATGAAAATGAAGTGCATTTTCCCCAATTATGTGATAATGCTTAAACTCCTGATTCAAAATTTCGAAAGTAACAACTTGATTAAGCGACAAACCCATACAAGAAGACTTGAAGAGTTAGGACGGGAGGGTGGATTGAAAAATTTCTCCCAGGCTTGGAATAATTGATCTCAGAATTTGATGAGAGGAAATAGCTTTTAAATTTATTCCAGGAGTGATTTCAAGATTCGAAACAAGGTCAATATCCACACATTGAACCAACATACTCTGATTAAGGACTAGATGAAGAATTCTATTGATACTATCAGGACAAGGATCCTCATTGCAATGCTCTTGATCAAGTTCACTCACAATCGTATCATCATGTGATTGTTTTTCTTTATGCTCTAGATAAGGGATAACACCAACAAGTTCAGTTTCAGTTTCCCTATCCCTCTTACATGCATGCTCTTCAATCACACTATGACCACAAGATTGTTCTTCAATAGAAGTTTGATTAATTTCAACCTTTTCTTCTTCTGCGGTGATATGATCAAGGTTTAAATCTAGATTCGGATAGGATGGACACTGACTCAAATTATCATCAATTAAGTAATGACTATGGAGTTGCTCCTTTAAAAGCTCTTGAATGACCTCACCAATGGAAGGCTCAACTAAAGATGTTTCTTGATAATGATCATTTTGTTCTCCTTCTTTATTAATATCAAGGTCATAATCCTGGAAGGTCGAGAATTTGACCATTGTCACTCTCTTGCATGGAAGAGTCATTCAAAGGCATGTCCACTATTGGATCAAGAGAGGAAGAATCATTTTGATGAGGAATATCGTCAGTTATCTCATTATGGTTATCATGATTATCTTTATCAGATTAATCTTCAATAACACAATCATTATTTGGGTGTATGGATTCATCAATGCTTTCACCCCATTCTTTTCTTAATAAATCAGCAAACATGTCGTATCCGGTGATGGATCCCCGTGCTCACATGTATAACCAATAATCAGCGTTACCTCCTAAGGATTCACAAAGGGCTCGCATATAGACATCTTCATGCTCTGCACCAATGGATTCCATATAACACCAACAAGCATCCAAGTGGCTTTCAATTGATTCAGTTGAATTTGCAAAGAAACGAGGCAACCTTTTAATGTATCTTTTTGGCATAGGATGAGGTGCCTCATAGATTTCAGACTCAATCCAAACGAGATAGAAGTTTCCTTTTAAGCTTGTTTGGATTTTCCTTGATTTCATTGAAAAATTGGACGAATTAAATTGAGTTCATTGTGATTTATGAGATGTTCTAGGAACTTAAGATTAATACGTTGGGTATGGTCCTCAGTGGAGTCGCAAGGTGGAGTCGCCAGGTGAACACAAGTAATTCACCAAAAAAGATATGTCGTATGGAAAGGTGAGATATGTTGAACCAAGGTAGGCCCTCTACCTCCCTGGCATCGGCGCCAAAATGTTATCACCCACCTTGTAGTTGCCTGCGTGAGGTGGATCCAAAATGGATGGTAGAGGGGCAAGCAACTATGGGGTGGAACCACGACTGCCTAGACTCCCAAATGGATGGTTGTTACGCCAATCAAAGCAGCCTTCACTTTATGTTATCCTAGTCCAGAACAACAATGGGGGAGACTCGGATTTGCTCCCGCCAGGAGAGATAGGACGTAGACACCAGAAGAGGATCAGATGGGGCTTCAGGGTACTTCAGGTGCAAGGTGAATGGAAACCCTAGCTCTAGGGTTTAGGTACTAGCAACCGGTGGAAGTGACCACTATCTTGGGAAACGTAACTTTGACAGGGTAAACAAGGACAGAGTTGGGACTATCTAATACCTAGAAATCAGACTCAATGAAAGGTATTTGAGCTATCAGTAAATGTTGGTAAAGGGCAAAGGCTAAGAGCCTAAGGGTAGCGCTAGCTAGGAAATCAGTGCTTTGTGTGCATAGGGCAATGGAGTCAACAGTAAACCAACGTTTCAGAAAACCCACCTGGGAGACACCTTGATCTACAAACCTAGAAAGTAGTTGGTCCAAAAAAGCTAAGGTACAAGAAACCCAGCTCAATGAATGGCTAGCGCTAGGGCTTAGGACGACAAATCTGCAGTTCTAGGGTCACCGGGAGGCTAATGGCTAAGCGTTGAGGAAGAAAAGAGGTCACGGAGACTTGATCTGCAAGCCCAAATCAAGAAATCAGCAAAAAAATTAGATCTAGAAAAGTCAAAATCTAATGATGGGGCTAGGAGGCTGAAAAGTGATTTTTCAGATCTAGGGAAAACTGGGAGGAACTAGCACAGCGTTGGGGGTGTTCTGGAGTGCTTGGGCCCTGATCTATCAGCCTATCTTGTCAGAATTCAGAAAAAATCAAAACACTAGCAGGTCAATTTTTCAGTGGGGGGTTATGTAGTTTTCTGCTTAAAAATCAGATATAGGTCAAACTGTGAGGAATTTGACTAGCATTTCAGTTGATTTGATGAAGGGGAGGCCCGATCTATGAAACCCAGAAATGGTTTGGCAAAAGATCGGACGGTTCCCTGATTAATTGATTTTTAGGTTTTTTAGTGTTTTAGGAGTTTTCAGAAAAAAGTTGAATTGAAGCAAGGTACAATGGAATAAGATCTGAAAAAGAAGAGACTTACCTGTTGGATCTTACCTGGAAAAGCTTCTAGAAGTCTGTACCAGTGACGATCTTTGCTATCCGAACCAATTCTGGAAGATCCCTGTGATTTCTATGGCATTTGCAAGCTCCAAGCCACCAAAGCACCCCCTACCCTGCATGAGCAAACGTCAACCATATCAAATTTGCACATACAAAATAAAGAAACTGAATACTGCAAGACAGTAAAATGAAGTAATCATAGATCACAATGAAACTAATGAAAACCCCCTGATCCAAGACGAAGAGAACTGAGCGAGTTGAGGTCCCCCTACAAAAACGTTGTAGCCAAAAGGCCCTCCTGTAGACAGAACAATGATAGCCACGAAAATATAGATCTCACGAGAATTTCCACAATGCTAGGAAGCTGAAGACTAGCTAATCACCATTTGAGCACATCAGATGCAAAGCAGATCCAGAAAATTTTCCACAAAAAAAGCCTTTTTGTTATCCAGATCCAAGAGCCAAAGACCCCTTACAAATGAGAAGCTCTCTCCTTTAAATAGAAATGAGAGAACCTCAATCATAACCGAATCCTAACCACTTTCAAAACGAGTGGCTAAGATTAAAAGATGAGCTCAACATACAATACATGGATCAATATAACCATAATTTATCAAAGTGGACTAACCCACCCCAAAAAAGGTAACCCACTCAACAAGAATTAAATGAAAGCACATGGTGGGTCCAAGGAGTGTTTGACTAACTCCCTCTGGGTGTCCCCATGGCATAATAAAATAATATAATAATTAATTCTCTGACTTTTGTGCCTCCTTGAGGAAATCGTGAGCCTCTCAAAAGAGCTCCAGAAAATAATATAAAAATGCCCAAAAATAGATGTGGGCCCAATCAGCAGCTGCAACTGTTGGAGAAGGTGTGGAGGACATCCTCTCATCATCATGACTCATTCCATGTCATCTCCTTGCCTCAATAGTCCAAATTGATTTCTTCAATAGTCATTTAATCATTTTTTAATTTGCCTCGAGAAACGTGATCCTGCCAAAACAGCCTCCTAGGGTGCCTGCGTTGTCAAACTGAGCCCACTAGGCTCTCTGGGATGGGGGTACAATGGTACAAACAAGTGGCTGCACCCCCCTATGCCCATACAACGCCCTAGGAGATCCAACTAAAACATCTCCTGGCTCAAACATATCAACTTGTGAAGAAAAACTGCATCAGAAAGGCAAAATGAGCCTGATCACATCTGTAAGTGCCCGAAACTAGAAATAAACTGTCTCATTAGACTCGGAGAGTTCAAATCCATCTAAGGTGTATACTCATACCCCTCATAGGTCTCTATCTGATCATCAATCATATCCAATAAACATCATAACCATCTCTGAATAATCAGACACCAATAATAAGTCAGACTATATCCATCCGCTGCCAGTGTTAAAAGGTTAAGACATGCTTTACAACTCATTCAAGTAACAATCACAACAAGTAGCATTCATTTCACTAGCGGTACATCAATCAATACATATATAAGGCTTTATTCATTATTACTCAGACTCAGACTTTCAAGACTACTCACTTCATAGCTGTAGCCAATTTGCTAGTGAAGGGTGGAAATGACAAGGCTAAGGCAAAGGATGACTTCCTACTCAACATCTTGACACTTTGGACAAGGAAAAGGAATACTCACTATAACCAATGTCAGACAAAAAACAACACAAAGAATGGCAATGCCTCACAAATGGGTGAGTTGTTTAGAGAGTGCTTATTCAACTTAGGCATCATGTCCACATCAAGCTTGATCCAAGTTCATAGGATCATCATTTTTATTGCATGGCCTTTTTGGCCTATATGACCCATTTAGGACTTCACCAGTGCTTAAAAGCACTGCTAATCGCAGCTTTCATCCGGGACATATTTATAAGGTCAGCGTATTTTTTATCATTGCTTTTTGGACCTTTTCGTATACTCTTCAAGGAGTATTTTAGCACTTCATTGCTCTTGCCCTCTTTACATATGTTAAGAAACACAGTTATATAATTTTCATTTTTCATGGGCGCATATTCAATAATTTCAACACGGGTAGTACATGAGCTTTCAGTTTTAGCCAACAACATCTCAAGTGACTAGGGGGAATTCTGCACAGTGCCAAACATCGGGACAACCAACCAGAATGATTTAGGCATACTATCCAACTTACCAAAAGCAAGTTTTGTCACCAACTCAAAGCCGAGACACAATATAAACAGGGAGGCTTGTCCAACAAAAGTTCTAGCGGGGAAAAAGATCCTCCATGCCATAAGTCAAGAAGTCAGTCGGGTTGAAAACTAAACTGGAAGGTAATGGATGGGTGAAGACAATGAATGATGGAGCCAACACTAGCAAGACAAAACAATGGTGGGAATGACTACCTCTATTCTCCCTAAAAAGGGTAAAACCAATGAGTATGGATCAAGAACTTCCAAGTCTAAGTAGGGACATCAATACATAGTACAATATACAACCAAGTCCATATAAATATGACCGCCAGATCATGATACCACAAGTTAATACATGTCACAAGAATCAGTATAAGAGCAATAATAACCATAACACAATATAAAATGATGAGTCATAACCATGCAATATAATCCATCTAAGGCACCATCTATCCAATGAGAAAGAACTGACATAAAACTAGGCATCAATGACTGCTCTGAAAATGACATAAATGGCTACATCGGTCCTCAAATCTGAGTGTCCTGAGACTCAGTCTTGACATGGGAGAGTACAATAGTCCACTAATATAATCATGATCCATAAAAAATGCTCAGCTCAGCATCTCATATGTAAGCAATCTGGCTGAAAAATGTACTGTGTCTGAAAAATAGAATATGGTAGCCCGACTACTATATATGTGATAACAGGTCGCTAGTGATGAATTTGAAAGACACAATCTGTACACAATAATTCCTTGTCATGAATTTGACTATCTCCACTTAGTCGAAAGTTGACTCACTAGCATAGAAACTAATGTTTGTTGAACCTCAACAAGACAAGGAAAAATGATGAAGTTGGAGGCATTATCTTGCCTTAGTGACTTTCAACAACTCCAATTTGGAGTATTCTCAAAATATTTCTTGAGATTGTTGGTGGTTGGTGATGAATTTGATTATCTCCCTTACTTCCCCTATGAGTTCCTTAACCCATGGAACTTTATTGTCAATCTCTTCTAAGATCATATGTAAATTGTGGACAACGAAAGGAGTCCAAAAAATGTGGTGATGAATTTGATTATCTCCCTTGCTTCCCCTATGATTTCCTTAACCCATGGAACTTTATTGTCAATCTCTTCTAAGATCATATGTAATTGTGGACAACGAGAGTCCAAAAAATGTGATCATACTTACTCTCAACAATCAAACCTACATCTTTGAAGACCAATGAATTATCCATGATAACTTACACCACCTTAGCAGGCCCTATTTGCACAATAGATTTGATTAAAATATCAGAAATTAATTGAGCATATTTTACTTCCCTTATGTTAGTAAAATATATAAAAAACAGAAGCAAACAACAATAACAATAGCGCACAAGATTTACGTGGAAACACTGTTGTACACAAGTTAAACCACAAGGCAATGGCAGCTTTGATATTTTAATTTTATTATTACTCGGTAAAAAACTTACAATGCTTTCTTCTATCTCTCTTGTGTTACAATGTCGGGGGTCATTCCCCTTATATACAATATATATGAGGGTTCCAGAAGGAACCAAAATATACTAGAAGGGTCTAAAAGTTTTCACCTCGGGGGCTACGCCCTTACACCCCCACCCCCCCCCAACATGCCTGACGATACATGGAGCTAATCAACAGCTCTACAGAAAGGATATTGGAGATCTAGATATTGGCTTGATCTCCTAACGACCTTCAAACTTCAAAAATTGCTCATTTTGGTAAAGTAGTAATGATATCAATTAATGGCCTATGCCTAGTATATGTCCAACCATCCGAAACAATGGTAACCATGAAACTACTCAATGAAGCATAATAGGATCTAAAATATCCTCAACAAGATAATTCTCCTTTTTTAGCAGATCGTTTCATAGTTCTCATAGTTAGGCCCTTTGGACCCTTGAGGAGTTGTGTTAATTACCCTCACCATAACTTGCCAATAAGGACACATACATAGATGGCCCTTGCCACTCTTGTTTCAGCTTCTTCTCTCCCTTGAACATTCACCATTTTAGTTATTTTGCTCTCTTGAATTGCAAAATGAGAAGATGAACCTTTAGAATTTTTTTATGCTTGTAGTTGTTGATGTTGAGTTGCTTTCTTCTTCCTTGCTTCATGCATAGTCCTTGACTCAATTTTTGGAGCCTAAGTTTGATGTTTGTAGTTGTTGTTGTTGAGTTGTTTTCTTCTTCCTTGCTTCATGCACAATCCTTGACTCAAGTTTTGGAGCATAAGGAGTAGCATTAGCAAGCTTATCGTGTCTTCTTTTAATCCTATTAGTGGTTTATGCCCACTCTCATATTCCCTCCTCTGTCAAGTCAACTGTTAGTGGGCAACAATCCACACCTTTTCCTGATTGTTAAAAAAAAGTGCCTTCACTATTGGGTAAGAGCCCTTATAAAGTTTAATACACAAACTGCACCACCATTTCCATGAACCACCTCTAGAAATTTTTGCAAACTTTGTAACATGCCTCCAAATAGTATAGTAGCCGGTCCTCTAGTTGGCCTTAGGCACTGCCACTGGAGGAAGAGAAGTAGTTTGGTTAGAAACCATTTATGCTACAAAAAGAAATTAAAAAACTAGATTTCCAATAAATAAAATGAAAAATTGAAGCGCAAACCCTAAATAACTACCAAAATACTTTAAACAAGCTTGTTTCTCACCTAAACAAACCAAAAAATGTTGTTGAAGTTGCCCAAAACACCACAAAAAGATTGTTGTAGTTGAAACCATAGTAGCAAGATTCGGCAATATTGAGAGTTTGTGTACAAATATTCACATAGAATTCGAAATTTGGTCAATTTTCGACATAGTGCAGATACCGTAAAGTTTACTAAATGTTTAAATATATTTACAATTTTTAACTTTAAAAGATTCACAAAATGTTAATATAAAATTTAATTGTTACCATAAAAGTGGAATTTCAACTAGAATAACTAATGCTCAAGTTGTGTAGTTTAACTTCTAACCTATGTCACAAGGTTCGCCTAATTTGAACCTTGCAGTTCAAAATCCCACAAACCTCAAGAAAAACGTTTACTTCGTGGAGGTTCCGCTTCAAAATCCGACAAACCTCAAGAAAAACGTTTACTTCGTGGAGGTTCCGTTTGAAGTTCGATAGTGAAATTCACAGGCATGTTAATATTTTCATCTTGAGGGCAATTAATGTGGTTGGCATGGTTGGTGTGCCCACGAGTTTGTCTTTTCGAGTCGGAAAAATTCCAAGGCACAGGTGTAAACTTCTACATCTGAGCCTATAAAATTCTAGGGGCACGATGTGGACTAAAAACTTGTATTTCTAAGCCAGAGAAATTCAAGGGACACCATGCCCAAGGAATCGCATTGAAGGAGAATGCGCAGGTGTAAACTTCTAGAGCCCCTAATTATCTTGTAGAGCGCAGGTGTAAATTCGAGTTTTTCAATTGTTTAATTATCTCAACTCTCTACAGTATTTTAGTTTGGAAAAGACGGTGTTTTCACCCGTGTTTTAGTTGGAAAATTAGTTCTATGGATACTTGACAAGTGTCAAGTATAAGCTTAATTGTATTTTATATAAAATGTATATATTAAATATATATATATTATATATTTAATGTTTTTTAGAATATATATTAATTATAAGCATAGTAATGTTATAAAGTATTTTAAATAGAATAAAAATATATATTTGTTATGTCAAAATTTTATAATAAAAAAAATTTAAAATATGTATAGACAATGCCCAAAGGGGTAAAGCAATTGGTAATGAGTAATTGAGATAAGAAGTTGTAAATGGAAGGTCACGAGTTCAAATCCCCCATGGATACTTACATACAAAAAAAACAAGTGTATAGACAAATTTAATGGCGAACCTCATTTAAAATTTTGAATTCGAACCAAACTTGAACCTCGTCGAACTCAAAAATAAACCCAAAGTTCAAACCATGTGACATGGCTTTTAACCATTCAGCTATTCAGTAATTATCAATAAGAATGGAATTATAATAGTAGCATATCCAATGATGACTCAAGTCTCAGACTATTTTTAACTTTACCATCACAAAAAAATGGCCACAATCTTGAATTTTCAGCCTATATGTAAAATCTGGACACAAACTGCGGAATCATTTCAAACAAATTGTGATAATTGTTGCGGAGATATGTTTTAAAATTTTGTGTAAATTTTAATAGTTCATATTTCTATATTTATGAGATGCCTACTTCCGTATTTAAGTCATACTAGAATTTTTCATACGTATTTTTTCCGTGCCAAATCTAATTCGAATACGTAGTCATACTTGAATATTGCTACTATGGCTGAAACTGCCAAAAAAACACCACAAAACAGCAGAGAAGGATGGCTGTAGCTGCCCAAAAGGACCACAAAACAGCACATGATGATGGTTGCAGCTGTCCGAAAGACTGCACTCCCTCTTGCTGGAAACACCCTTGCTCAAACTACCTCTCAAAATGATCTTGTTCAAACCATGTGAGGAAAAATGAGTGAAATCGTGTTCATAAAAAGAATGACTTTACAGGCTTCGTGTTCATAAAATCTGGACACAAACTGCGGAATCATTTCAAACGAATTGTGATAATTGTTGCAGAGATAGGTATTAAAATTTTCTGTAAATTTTAATAGTTCATATTTCTATATTTATAAGATGCCTACTTCCGTATTTAAGTCATACTAGAATTTTTCTCTGTGTCAAATCTAAATCGTATACATAGTCATACTTGAATATTGCTACTATGGCTGAAACTGCCCAAAAACACCACAAAACAGCAGAGAAGAATAGCTGTAGCTGCCCAAAAGGACTACAAAACAGCACATGATGATGGCTGCAGCTGTCCAAAAGACTGCACTCCCTCTTGCTGGAAACACCCTTGCTCAAACTACCTCTCAAAATGATCTTGTTCAAACCATGTGAGGAAAAATGAGTGAAATAGTGTTCATAAAAAAAATGACTTTAGAGGCTTCGTGTTCATAAAAAAGAGTGACTTTAGAGGCTTCTGAAAGTCTCATTAAGTAACCATAAACCTTATTAAGTAACCATAAACCTCTAATTAGGGATTAAATGAGACATTGTGGGTCCCAGCAGTCAAACACGAGGGAAATCGAGTTCAAACCTTATTAAGTAACCATAAACCTCTAATTAGGGATTAAATGAGACATTGTGGGTCCCAGCAGTCAAACACGAGGGAAATCGAGTTCAAAAATCACCGAAATGCATCTGTACGAAGTGGATATGACCTGGAAACACATTTACGGCCATAGCAATTGCATTTCCCACACGTAGGACATGTTTGCGCAGGCGGAGATGTGTTTCCAGGCCATACCGAATGCGTTTCCATACAGAAACACGCCAAGTACAGCAAGCCGTATGGCATTTCCTGCAACATAGGAAAGAACCAACAGTCTAAAACTTTAACATTCAGTGATAATGTTATATATGTAATCTAAAAACATTAAATGTACTATGCTTGCAGCTTCAGTCCATAATCAAAATACTGCAAGTGAATGAATTACAAACAAATTACAAGGCAATTCTAATGATCCGTTATTAGACAAACTGCAACAGGGGGTTGTTTGGAAAAGTATAAAACATCAAATTGTTAAAATCTGAACTTAAACTCAGCCATACTCTTGTCTTAGTCTTCTACAGTCTCAGAAAAAAAATCAAAGGATATCTCATGCTCACATTCCCTTGTAACAGTAAGTGAAAACGCACAGGTTAAGAATACATTTGCAGCAAAAATAACTAATAAAGAGCAGACTGTAAAAACACATTTGACAAATCATATTTGGTCAATGACCCTGGAAAAACCCACAAGGGGAAAGCCAGCCAAAAGAGAAATTTTGTATTATGAGCTCAAATGAAATAATACACAGCAGTATTTTTGAGCATTCAATCTCAGAACTTATCTCAAATACCAGCAGCCTCAACACTTATAAGATTGTGCCCACAAAACCATACAGCTTGTACGGCCCCCACTACAGCAGTCTCCCTCTATCTCAGTGCACTTCGATTTCTGCGTGTATGACTGTACTGTACAGTCACAATACGGCCCAGCTGATACAGCAAAGCACCTTGAAAACAATGCCAATTAGCAGCCTCGTTTTTCGTGCTTCTCTCTCACTGTAGAGTATGGCCCTCTCAAACAGCAGATGTATGGACAGTAATAAAGGATGGCTCTTGCCTAGGGATGCATGCCCTCTTTCCTTCTCAAAAAGTGGACCCTATTTACTGCTGTACGGACCAGCATTAATGGCTGAACATTTGCCTTGGGATGCATGCCTCCAAATGCCCTTGGAAAGTGCAGCCCTCTTCTCAGCTGCTCCTCTCTTTCTTCAGCTTACCTCTCCCTCTCTCTTCTTAGAATGTGTGCCTCAGCTTACTTCTCCAAAACTCCCCAAAAATTCTCCTTTTGTTAAATGTGAGACTGACTTTGTCTCTGCACCTCACAAGTGACTTTGTCTCTTCCTTCCCCTCTTCACTTTCTATGGTTGAGACAAATCACTCTTTTGTGAAATAAAGTCATTTTCACTCGCACTTCAATAAAAACTCACTTTAACTTTATAACTCTAAAGTAAATGACTAGGAAAGTTACCTAGGTCCTTTCTACATGCCTAGACACCCAGTAATGTAGAAGACCTTTTTCACTACAAATTTCAACACACATGACAAACAACAAGCTGCCAAACCTTTAAGGAATCGCATACTAAGTTGTCACATTGTGAAGTCAAAGAAAAAAATACTTGTAACAGAACTTGAAAGCAACACTAAACCCAAAGGGCATAAAGTACTACTAATAGAAAGAGCATAGTAATCAAAGAAATGCAACAAAATGAAGGTGAATTTAACATAGAAATCACACTCTTGAGAATGCAATATATTCAAAGCTTCTGCTGCAACAAAGGCAGAACTTTTTCTCGAGAAAATTCAAGTAACCATAAAATGAGGCTTCTTGTAGTTGATTATACTAAGCACCAAAATGCCTAGCTTCTAGACCATTTGCAGATTAACCAAATAATCTAAGTCAGCCATATTTGGAGTGGGAGATAACCTAGGATGGAAGCTATATTTAAAAATGCCATGTCACTTAACATTTGGTCCATAAAAGAGTAGCTCAACAAGCTGTCTGCAGGTAAAACTCATAATTGTAATTTGTATTCTAATGTTTCAGCCCAAAACTGTCATTTTTTACCAAGAAGGTCAACATGAATATCAGGTGAGTTGCGCGACATAAATATCATTTTTTATATGAAAAACTTACAATCCATTGCTCTTATGGAAACAGTAGACCACAAGTGAGTTGTGACTTAGAAAACAGTAAACTGAAACATGACATAACCAGCACTATTTGTGGCTTAGTTAAAAGGCATAATAAAGCTTACAATTGTCAACTTTCCATTGGAATACTTGAGTACGAGGTAGGACTGAAAAGGGTATCAGCAAAAGGGGCGATCAATAGTAAAATAAATGGCATGGGCTTAGAGAAATCAATAAAGATTTTCATATCAAACCAGTTAAATTTTAGCGGGCGGGGGGACTCTAAAACAGAAAGCTTTGAATAGAAATAAGCTGCCATGTCTTAAACATGATTTTTGACAGCTGAGTTAAGGAGCATAATTATGCTTACAACTGTCACTTTCCATTGGAATGCTTGAGTATGAGGTAGGACTGAAAAGGGTATCAGCAAAAGGGAAGAACAATAGTAAAATAAATGGCATGGGCTTAGAGAAATCAACCAGCATAGATCCAAATCCTAGGCTCTATCAAGCACTGAGAGGGATTAAATCTTTGGAGGTGCAAACCTCTTCTTAAGTATTGCACTCAACTATCAGCTTTGGTATCAGCTTTGGTGTGATTCAGACCAAAAGGCACATCTTTTTATTTAAGGTCGACATATAGTATTTTTATTATTAATATTTAATACTATTTATGGCCGACATATAATATTTTATACTATTTTTTGTTTTGTTAGGAAAGAACATTACAACATCTCCCCCATACATGGTTTTAAAACAAACCATGTGCAAGACCCTCCTAAAACCATGCGGGTTGTTTAGGAGGCCTTGCACATGGTCTTAAAACCATTTGCAACGACCTCCTAAGCCATGTACAATAAAACCATGGGTTGTTTAGGAGGCCTTGCACATGGTTTTAAAACCATTTGCAAGGCCCTCCTAAACCATGTAAAATAAAACCATGGGTTGTTTAGGAGGCCTTGCACATGGTTTTAAAACCGTGTGCACGACCAACATTTTTTTTTTGTGAATAATTCAATTTTTTATTTTTTATTTTTTATTATTTTGTTAAGTAGGAACATTACAACATCTCCCCCATATTGTGTTGTTTTTCTGACTGACATTTTTTTTGGCTGATAATTAAATTTTTTATTTTTTATTGTTTTCTTAGGTAGGAACATTACAACATCTCCCCCATATTAGGCTGTTTTCATGGCCAACATTTATTTTGGAGGATAATTAAAAAATTTATTTTTTATGGCTGACATTTACAAGAAGAACCTTACATGAGTAACATTACATGTTATATAACGTTACAAGATATCCCCCATACTGAGCTGTAGAGCGCCTCTCGACGCAATAAAGATTCTCATATTAAACCAGTTAAATTTTAGGGGGGAAAAACTCTAAGACAGAAAGCTTTCAACATAAATAAGCTGCCATGTCTTAAACAAGATTTTCACAGCTGAAACAAAAATGGTTTCCCTCTTCAAAACAAGAAAACAATGAGAAGTCATATTATTGCAGAAATTCCCTTATAGTGTGGAGATTGATCCATTTATTTGAGGAAAAAAACGACAAATGAGAACATATCACAAGATTCTCCCTCAAAAAATGAAGCTTCGAAGAAACAATGTGGAGTCAGTTGTCCAAGATAACTGCAATCTGAGAAACCAAATCTGCCATGTTAAACAATGAAGACCTCAAACATAAATCGTGCAATTTGTAATCCCTGGACTATAAAAGCCTTGCATCCACACAGCTCTGTCAACATATTTCACAAAACATATCATTGCCTTCCTTGTGCTCCACTCAAGGTAGATTGGAAAGCAATCAAAACAAGGAAATGCAAATAACCAGTACTCTCCATTCAGACCATCTGTGAGGCAAGTTTGCAAGGTGGATAGGATAACTTGCTGCCCATATTATTGCTGTGTAGGATTTTTTAACTCATGACCAATGGCAACCTACACTTTCCTCAACTCTGGTGGGATTCAAAAGATGGAATTTAGTTGAGTTGACAATCAAGTATTGAGTAGTATTAGCATACTACAAACATTTCATAGTGAAACATACTGCAGTTCAATTGGATACCTATTACCAACATACAGGATTTTACAGGGAGTGCCCTAGTGTTGATTTTTCCTAAGCAGCATCAAGAGCCATTCTCTAGGAGAATGGAGGCAATTGGTCAGTTACCAAAACTTGACCCAGTCTGGGACTAGGGGACTCAGCCTAGAGCTAAGGGCCATTCTTTGAATGGAGGCACCTAGTCAGTTACCAGGAATTTGAACCAATTTGAGACTGGGTGACTCAGCTTGGGGCTGAGAGCCATTCTCTAGGAGAATGGAGGCACCTGGTCAATTACCAGGAAATTGACCCAGTTTGGGACTGGGGGTCTTAGCCTAGAGCTGAGGGCCGTTCACTGAATGGAGGCACCTGCTCAGTTACCAGGAATTTAACCTAGTCTGGCACTACGGACTCAGCCTGGGGCTGAGGACCATTCTCCGAGAGAATGGAGGCGCTTGGTCAGTTACCAAGTATTTGACTTTTAGTCATTTGATGCAGCCTAGGGCTGAGGAACTTGGTCAGTTACCAGGTCATCTCCATAAGCCCCAGACCGGGTATGGGCACGTGATGCACTCCCCTCCTTGATCTATGGGCTATGAGACCTTCTCCAGGGATTAACTACCCCTGGTTGAGAGACCTAGCACCTGATCTTGGTGGCACGAGGAGATCAAGTTAAAGCATTTAGTAATTCTCCTAGAGACCACTTGCTTTGACCACAAAATACTTGGAGGACCATCTAACCCTAAGTCTTGGTCCACGAGAAAGACCAAGTGACACAAGTCAAAATACAAGAAGACCTTTGAAGTTTGTACCACAAAAAGATTAAAGTCAAAAGTGTTAAAGATGAAAAAGATTAAAACCCTAATGTCAACTCCTAATTATATGGGACCAACTCAAATGTTTGAAAGCCTATAAATAAATGACATTTGCAAATCATTTCATACAAGAACATTTATCACTTAACTGCTCCTTCGTGGACAGAGGAAACTCTTTACTGAGATTTTTCGTTGCTATTGAGAGGAGATTTTTGTGGCTTGGTTCCTTCTTTATTTTTTTCTATCCTAGTGTGGCGGCCTAGCCCACTAGGGCTTCTCCATCCAACAGGTTACAGTTCACGGTGGTGGTTGAGGTCTGCTTGAGAAGACTGGTGTTCACGGGCTGCTACAACAGTCACCTCCCAGGTGATCACAATAGCAGCAAAATAGCCCGCAAACACTCGCTTGCATACTCAGGCAGCAGCATACCTTTGCTGGTGGGTTAGGGCCATTGCAAAAGGCTGCCCCATCACCTTCACATGTGGTCTAGGGCTTCGTTGTTGTAACACCAACAGCAACCCACAGTTCGAGCAATAGGCAAATAGGTCCGGGCTGCAGGCAAACAGGTCAACAGTCAATCCAGGCAGTAGGCAAACAAGTCAGCAGTCAATTCGGGCAACATTCAAACAGTCAATTCGAGCAAAAGTAAATTCGGGCAACAATCAAACAGTCAATTCAGGCAACAGCCAAACAAAATTTTGAGCTACAGGTTGATGGTCACCAAAGGTTAGGGTTTGTAGCAGAAGGATGCTACAGGACTTGGCACTAATTCACCCTCCACGTGGCAGCATTTGGTGGCAAAAGTAAGCCTGTTAAGGCTTTGAAAATTTTTGTGCATTCATCATAGAATTATGAAATCAAATTCTTCTTCTTCCATGTACAAACTCAATCATCTCATTTAGAGGATGAATTACTAATGCTTTGGGGGTTTTGTCCTTTAAAGGATTCCCCATGAAAAATCATGTGTTCATTTGTGTGATGCTTGATTGACTATTGTACTTGTCCCACTGTTGTCTACTTTTCAAGTACTATCTATATTATAGTCTGCAATTTTTAAAAGAATGGCATGCACATGTTAAAATTCAAAACCTAAGAGGGCTCGCTCCCGCTCCCGAACCGCGCTCCGGAATGGAGCGTGTCAGATCACCCCCTGGAGCATGCTCCCAAAATTAGGAGCACTCCAAGGGGTGATGGCACACTCCTTGCCACTTTGGGAGCTCGGTGCTCCAAAACATGCTCTCGAGGAGGTGGGACCATGCTCCATGCACGCTCCAACCATGCTCCCCTGAGCATTCCCATGGATGCCCAAATGCTCTTGTGAAAATTACCATTTTTCTTTTTTGCTTTTTTTCTAATTTGGTGTTGGGTGGGCCCCTTAGGGTTTGGAGAAGGTGAGGGAGAAATCAAAACTCCTCTCCCTCACTATTTTTCTCATTTCATTCATTTTTGTATGCTTGAGCTTGGAGTGGAGAGCTTGTGTGCTTGAGGCTTAAGCTTGGAGGATATTTGTGGGTGCTTGAAGGAGAATTGTGGGAGCTTGGAGGAGACAACATAACTATTTGGTCATGTTGGCAATTGGTGGATAATCTATTCCATTCCATAAGTTAATGGTCTACTTCTTATTAGATGGTTTTAAAATTTGTATGTTTGTAATTGCTAGAAAATTTGTAATTGTTAGCAGCTAGATGGTTGATGCTTGAATGATTAATCATTAATGTACTATGGTAGTATGTACCATGAATATTCATCTAGAAGTAGCATAAATATACATGTTTCACATATTCTGCAAGTAATTTCGCATTCTACATGTTTTTTTGGAAAATTGCACTTCTGCGCTCCCGAGACACTTCACTCCCTAAATTTTTTGGAAAATTGCGCTTCTGAGCTCCCACTCCCGCTCCCATGCTCTAAAAATCTTGATGGCACACACATCAACCCATGAGTAAAGTGACCGCAAAGTCAAAAGAGTCCATCTAATATGCAAAACAATCAATCAATTCTAGTAGCATAGAGAGGGAGGGCAATGAGACGTCGAACCAAGAAGTTGTCCACCTACTAGATTGGCAAACCTTTAGGCCTATGTTATGTTGTAGAGGATTGTTACTCTAGGGCCTATATGATAAATGATGACTTTTGGTCAATGAATACATAACTAGTTAGCAATGATCAATAAATTCCAACCACTAACAAATTAGGCTGAAGCACTTGATAAGATAAACAAAAATGAAAACACCAAGAATCTTATTATATTTTAAAAACACAAAAATAATTGTCACAGTGAAAACACAAACAACAGAAATGTGAGCATGTGATGAGTGCTTGATTTAAGCTAACAACAAGTAAAGCATTATTGTTCTTGTATGGTTCCCTTGCCCTCTTGGAGAGATAGTGCTTCCGAAGTCACTTTGAAGACATCTTGTCCAAGATGCATCTTTTAGACATGATCATTAGACTCACAACCCTCTATGGATCAAAGTTCTTAGGCCCCAACTTGCTTCAGGCCAACTAGGCTCAAATGAAGAGAGTGCAATCCTTTATGATACAATGCATTATGATACAAGTGGACAGTTCCCCCAATCCATCATCCAAGCAAAGTTCGGGGCTCATCCTCTATCATCTTCTCGGCTTCTTTGATCCGTTGCCATCTCTTTAAACTACCTCCCCCTTTAGGTGCTCCTTGGACATGCCAAGCCACCTCCTATCATCTAAGCAAAACCTAAACCAAGTTATCAAAAAAGACATCTACACATAATACATTTAGGTCACCTAGATAGCACCACCCCAAAGCCTTGGCCCAAAGGTAGCTTTCTACTATAAGCACTTCCTAGAGATGAGAGATGATTCATCCAACCTTAATATACACCTAGACATTGGATGCATGCTTTCCAAGTCCCCCTTGGGAAATCTAGGGTGGGCTCTCATGGACTTTGGATCAATACTAACCACCACATCTTGAAATTGAACGAGAACTACCAGTTATGTCACTTATAAGTGTTGGTGACAAAGGACCATTTCATTTTCTAATGTCCCACAAAGGTTTTACTAATTATTCCAAAACTCAAGTATCACCATTTTACTTTTGCTACCTAGACCAACAATGGCTTGCTCTCCCTAGACCAACAATGGCTTGCTCTCAACATGATAGAAGTGCTCAAACACACATCTCAGGCTCTCCATATTTGCACCGATTGAAAACCTTATGCAAATAACCTCTTGCTTCCAAGCTGTCTGACCCAAGCAACAAGCGAAGACCCAAGCAGGCAACAAGCAACAAGCAAAGACCCAAGCAGGCAACAAGCAACAAGCGAAGACCCAAGGACCTTCAAACTATAGATCAATGAGACCTCAACTCTCTTGTCCACCACCTCCTCCTACCACCTCCTCCTAGGGACTAACTAATCTCCATGTGACCCTTATGACATTGTCACTCTATGACACATGTTGTTGCACACTACAAGACCAGGAAACAATCCAGTATATATCTCAATGCCAAACAACCTCATGGAAGGGCATCCCCAACCCATCCAACTCAATGAGGCTTCCATCTAGACTTTGTTTCCCATAGCCTTGATTGTTAGACGGGCGGGGCTTCCTCACTCCTACACTCCTCCCAAGATCATATAGGCACACCCCCTCATCTCAGCCACACACCAAAGGACATCATCTACCAATGCATCGACAATTTCACAATCATTGATGACTCTAAGAGGAAAATATGGTCTTCACATTTGTCCTCAACAAATGGCTCCAACACTTCTTTTTGTGTACCCTTACTTTACTTCTATGTCTCTTTACTAGCCTTATTAACTTTATTAGCTAGTTGTTTAGTTGAAGTTATGAGCTTAGATTTATGATTTTAAAATCATTCTATGAGATGCTTTTGCACTCTCACCTTGTACTTTATGTTCTTGTATGTACTTTTGAGTCCCACTAAACTAGTTTTGTGGCCATTTGTTGGATATTGATAAATTATCTTATCTTACCTTATATGTGCTTGAAAGTCGTTTCCAAACTGGTCTACTTACTTTAAAGAGTAGGGACTCTTGTTGATTCAGCCTTGAGGAGAGCTCAATACCCCTATCTTATTCTTTGCTCCTTAAAGTCCATTGTCTTTATTGGCTCGTCTAAATGAGTTTAATGTTGGTTTTTGGAGGCCTCCAACTGACTTCAATTGATGGCCATCTCTCATGACCATCTTCCCCCTTTTAAGTCTTCTCTAGATGTGGCGAGCCACATCATGCTATCTATTTAGGACCTGGGCAAGTTTATCAATGAGTACATCTATAGACAGTATATTCAAACCACCTAGATTTCAACCTCCAATGAGCCTTGCCAATAAGATGGCCTTCACTAGGAGCACTTCATGCAACTATAAGATGGACTCATTGTTCAACCCACATATATGTGCATGCACTGAATGCATGCCTTCAAGATCCCCCTCAATCAGTTCAAAGTGGCTTCGCATTTGCTTCAGGTGGAAACAAATCATCATTTCCTCATCCCCGCGAGATCTATAAGCTTTACTACCTATAGGGGACGAAAATGGAGGATCGTCGCCCCATCTTCAGATACCCAAGTTACTGTGATATCTAGGGAGGTTCTACTACTTTTACTAGGATTCAAATGGGTCTTTCTCTACATTCTTTCAGTACCAAGATCAAAGGTGTCTAGCATTTTTTATGAGGGAGGTCCTTGGTTATAGATCGCAACCCCTACACGATCCTCCCCATTCAGACTCTTTTAAGAGGACCACTTTATTTTTTCATGTTATCTAATGTTCTCATGGACGGAAACAACAGCCAAAGATTCAAACTTCTTTAGCTATCATATCAATGAGGACCTATACCTCTTCCTAAACGCCCCCTGCCCAAAATGGAGATTGCAAGAAACTTTGAGTAGCCCTTGTCCCAAACCCTAGGTCAGATGTCCCAATACCAATAAACACTGTACTCTAGGAGATCTCAAAACTAGAGATAGAGGCAGACTCCCTCTATTCTAAGTACTAGTACCCATGCTTCATCGAGTATCTGTTACAGCACTCCCATTTTGCCTTACACCGGTGGTACTCTTTGGTTCCATTGGCCTAGTTTTGTGGTCATTTGTTAGACATTAATAAAATTATCGTATCTTGCAATTACACATATTATTAAATTGCCCTACTTATTCAATTGTACAAAGCAACTATAAATGCCCCAAATATGACACAATTAAGCAACTCCTAGCAACTGAAAAAACGGCAGTTTATACCGTGAACAAACAAAAGAGAAATCCTTGATCAGGAAACGATCACAAGATCCGCGATACTAACGAAGACACGATCACAAGATCTACGATCCAGTCCTCTTCCAATCCAATAAAATAAGAGTTTGAACTCCAAGGAAAGAGCACATATATGCACATGCTACAAAAATATATAGTCGGAAACTGACAACAGATACTCCTAAACTACTATCAATGACAAAGATACTCCCCGGAAATTATTCTTGACAAACTTCATTACGAACTTGGAAGTCTTCCATGATTGATATTAGATCAGACGGCAACACTAACTATAGAAAAAATGTCAAAAACTAACACTTCTGCAATTTGATAGACTTATAAACTCCGAAAGGAGAATTGTTAAGTTATGTTTGTTTTTCACGTCCTGTAACATCCTATCTAATCTATATGACCTCCTCTTCGAATCAAATATGAAATTAAATTTAATCAAAGATTTAATGAAGAATGTTGGGTTTTTAAAATCTCATTTCTGTGGTCGAACAGCTCATTTATAAAACTAAAACAAGGTTAAAAATAACAGACAAATTTGAAATATGCGCACATTATATTTGAAGAATAACAGAGGGACCATGTTACCATCTAAAATAAACAGCAAGAAACAAGATAATTATCTACAAACCTTTCCTCTCATTTTATGGCAAGAGATGGGAATGAAGAAAAGATGAGCCTCCTCAGGACTGTCGGTGCGAAACCTGCTCTCCCGAATGTTCTGGAAAAAGTAACCCTCGCTTGCATATTTCCCGGTCAGCTTCCTCGGGGTTTGATAAAAAAGATTCGGATCGCCGTCGGGATAAATGTAAACCTTGAGTGTTTGCTCCATTTCAGCATAATTTCTATTAAAGATATCGGCCGAGTGGAAAACCGAATTTCTAACGGCGGATGTTGCAGTCTTGGGGACTTCTGAAAAGACCTTTACATATCAAAGTTGTGTGTATGAACGTTCCATTATGAATTTCAAAAACAAGAGTGCTTAAAAAAATTCTGAAAAACTCGGTGCGGATGTTTCATTGGAGCTGTAAGCTTTAATTACAAAAAAAATTAATTACATAGTTTTTTAGTAAATGATTTTAGAAATTGGGAAAATATAATACATAGAATCATTAACATAATATTAAGATTCCTCAAGTTTGTAAAATATCGTTTCTAACATTTAATATTAGTTTGGGTATATGTGTATGTGTATGTTAGCCGTTTTTGTGATTCACCAATTTCAAATCATTTTATTTGTTAATGGTAGCTTAAAGTGTTGTAAGAAAGGAAGTGGTATTCCAAGGTTTATAGTTTTTTTTAGAGTGAAAGGGTAAATCTATGTTGTCCAAGCTTGTGATCGTGAAGATGCAGGTTGAAAGATGAGGATTTTGATCGCTGGTGAGGATCGCATTTGTATGCAATAGTCTGCATGCAAGTTTGATATGCATGTGCATCGAGGTTGGAGTGCCTAGTTCTTTCGGGCAGTTTGGATCGTGACTGTGTGGTTCTGAGCAATCGGAGCCACACACGATCTCCTCCACGTGCATGTAAGACCTGTTCTTCAGAAGGTAGAGTTCAGGCAAGATCTGATTGAATTATGTGACTCGGATTTGGTGTAAGATTCAGATCTAGGTTTGAGGAGGCTGCAGATCAATGGGGACTGAGGAGGTGCCCTCTGCCCCATTTTCGGAAGTGTTTGAGAAGCTGGTTGCCGAACAAAATAAAAAGATAGCTAAGGGAGCCCCTCCAAAGTTCGTCAAATGGATTGAAGATGTGCCAGTTGTTGCTTTGTCGCCGGAGGACACAATCTGTGTGGCTCTCTCACTCGCAGATCGAGCGTTGATTGGACAATTCACGGGACTCTGGCCATCTCCAAAAACCACTGAAAGTTGGGCCCAGAGGAATTGGAGACCCTTGATCTTGAAAAATGTAGCTTCGTATTCAGTCAGGAGAGGTTATTTTTTGTTTGACTTCGAAGCCGATGAGGACAAGGAGCTAATCTTTCGAAACAGACCCTACTTCATGGGACCGCAAGGCCTTTACTTGAACAGTTGGACTCCGTATTTTGATCCTGAGGTAGATATCCCTAAGGCTATCCTAGTTTGGGTTAGGCTCCCAAACCTCCCAATGCATTGTTGGAATCCAAAAGCGTTCAAAGCAATTGGGAATACGCTGGGAAGATATATTGATATGGCAAGCCCAAAAGACCAATATGCATGCGCCCGCATCTGCGTGGAGGTGGATCTAGAAGCCGGACTACCAAAGGAAATCAAGCTCACAATAGGGAACTGGTATCATTTCCAAAAGATGGACTATGAACAACTTCCCTTCAAATGCATAGGGTGCCATGAATATGGGCATTTCTTCCATAACTGCCCACAAAAGCAAGTGGAACAATAGGAAAAAGAAGAAGGTTGGCAAGTAGCAGAGAGGAGCAAGACTAAAGCAAAAAATGGGGAAGAGAAAAGGAAAGACGGGGGGGGACCAAAGGAAAGAACCCCCGGAAGATAAAACCATCGAGAACATAAGTGGATCCAATGCTACAAAGGAGAATTCCTCCAATGAGGAGGAGAAGGAACCAGAAAAAGGAGCTGATATATCAGATCTGTCTTAGAAACAGTCAGAATCAGTAGATGCAGAGGCAGCAATAGAAGGAAACCAAGAACAGTCAAAGGGGGAATCAGAATCTGAGGAGGAGGAAGAAGAGGAAGAAGAGGAAGGGGAAATTGAGATAGCTACCCCAAGTATGAAGAAGGCAAGAGGAAGGAAGTCAACTAAGGAAGTACAAGAGTAAGCCACCTATAAAGATAAACTGCAAGGCTCTCAATTAACACTAGAAAAACTCCTCTGAAACACCAGAAACACTTGGAAGCAAGGGCATTCCTAGAAAGGGATGCCCTCAACCATTAAAAGCAAGTAATGAAGGTCCTCTCCTGGAATTGTAGAGGCCTGGGAAGCAAAGCCAAGGAAGAAGCTATGGAGGAGTTGATAAATCTTGCCCAACTAGACATCTTATTGATTCTAGAGACCAAGATGGAAAAAGACACATTTCTCCAGGTAAGTGCAAAATTTTGGAAGAAAGGAGGAAGAACTGCAATCAGCTCAAGAGGAACCTCCAGAGGAATAAGTACGCTTTGGGATGATAAAAAATATGACCTTGTTGAAGCCAAGCATAGCCCTCACTAGATTCTAACTACTCTGCTGCAGAAAGATTCTAATGTCCAGGTATGAGTTTTTAACCTTTATGTGCTTGCTACCTATGTTGAAAAAAAAAAGGTTGGAATCTAATTCAAGATGAAAGCAGCAATATGCTAGGCAATGCCATCCTTATTGGAGACCTGAATATCAATTTAAACCAAGATGAAAAAAGAGGAGGTTTGGTGGTCAGAGATCCTATTAAGGAACAAATCGATAATTTAATCCTAGAATGGGGTCTATCAGACATCAAACCAGCCAAAGGGAAATTCACCTGGAATAATGAAAGATTGGGGCCAAGACACATTGCTGCCAGGTTGGATGGGTTTTTTATCCAAGACTCCTTTCTCCTCCTGGGAATGAACTCATCTTCCAAAATCTTGGCGTATGGAGGCTTAGGCCATAAACCCATCTTGCTTGAGATTAAGAAAGACCGGACTCTCAGCCCTATTCCTTTTCAATTCAGTCCAATGTGGATCTCACACAAAGACTTTAAGAAGATTGTTGCAGATGCATGGACTGTCCCGGTTATAGGCTCTCATTTCTACATTTGGGAGGAAAAATTGCGCAGAGCTAAGAGGGCACTTAAGAACTGTGCAAAGTCATTAGAAACGCCAGCTCAAAGGGAAGGCAACGCCATGAAGAAATTGGAGGACCACCAAATTGCCATGGAAACACAACAGATTACAAAGGGCGTTCAAAAAGAAGAAATAAAACTGCAACAAGAGTTATTCGTTGTATGCAAACAAGAAAATGAGCTTGGGAGGCTGAAAGCCAGATGCCTATGGCTCCACGCAGGGGACCATAACTCTGGATTCTTCCATAAACAAGCTAAATCTAGGAAGGATTTTAAAGTTGTGAGTGAGATTCATGTTCAGAATCAGGTTTTCCTTGATTTTGAAGAGATCAAAGTCGAAGCCACTCGCCACTTCAGGTCAATTTACACTGCAGAGGTCGACATCATGCATGATAGTAAAATCGTGGATTTAGTTCCAAATATTGTTAATAAAAAGAATAATGTCAACCTGATTAAAAACATCATGATGGAAGAGCTAAAGGATGTTGTGGATGAAATGAAAGATGATAAGGCACCTGGCCTGAATGGGTTCAATGCAACTTTCATGAAAGCCTATTGGGAAATAGTACAGAAAGATTTACTCAAAATGGTGACAAAATCTCAGAGATGTGCAAAAATAGGTGGAAGCACGAACTCAGCCTTTCTTGCTCTAATTCCCAAAGATAAAGATGTGATATCCTTTGACAAGTTTCGTCCAATCTCCCTTTGTAATATTGGGTACAAGATAATAACCAAAATTATGGCTAGGAGGTTAAAAGGAATCCTGCCTCATATTATCCCAGAGAATCAAGGAGGCTTCATTAAGGGCAGAGAATCTTGGATAACATAATTCTTATTCAAGAGGCAATTCACTCAAGCCTGAAGAATGGCGAAAAAGGTATGGTGGTGAAGATAGATTTAGCCAACGCGTTTGATAGGGTTTCCCATTCATTTCTCCTCAATGTATTGGCAAGATATGGATTTGATCCAAGCTTCATCAACTGGGTCAAAGCTTGCATTAGTTTGCCCTGGATTTCCCCTCTTATTAACGGAAGAGTGGCTGATTTCTTCCAAGCCACGTGAGGATTGAGGCAAGGTTGCCTGCTCTCGCCCCTGCTGTATGCAATTCAAGCCTCTGTTTTCAGTCTCCAACTCGAGCAAGCTAGGAGGGATCAAGACCTAATTGGCATCCATCACGCATCCATATGGCTCAAGGAACAAAAGAAATCAACCATGCTCAGTTTGCAGATGACATTATTATGCTCGAAGGGGTCGGTCAGCCCATAGCCCGAATATTCAAAGATGAACTTGATCAATATTGCCAAGCTTCGGGGAGTAAGCTAAATCTTAGAAAGAGTATGATTTACAGCTGGAATATTAATCGAAGGGAGATGTCTAGAATATCCCAAATATTGGAGATTGAAGGAGTAACTATCTAGCATACTTTTAAATATCTGGGGATCCTGGTCTTCAGAAACAAGCCAAAAAGTGCGGATTGGAATCCCCTAATTGAAAAATTCAAAAAAAGAATTCTTTCCTGGGGAGCTATATGGTTAAATCTAGCTGGAAAATTGGTATTGATAAAAGTTGTTCTAAATAGCTACCCGATCTATCAATGCTTTATTGGCCCCTTCCATTGTTTTAGCAAAAATAGAAAATATGTTGAGGTCCTTCCTTTGGTAGGGAGGGAAAAAAGGTGAAGGGAAAAAATTTGCCCTTATCAGTTGGAGGAAAATCAAAATGTCCCGGATGGAAGGAGGTCTCCATATTAGAGACCTGAAGTTTTAGAACTTGGCAATGGGTGCTAAGTTGCTGTGGAATCTAGTTAACCAAAAGCCTTCCTGGAGTAGCAAGGTGATCTGGAGCAAATATTTCTCTGGTTTGAGACTTAGGTGTCTAAACTCCATTCTCGGCATCAAGCATGGCTCTCCCATATTTTCTCTCTGCCAAAAGGCGCTTCCCAGGTTCAAAGAAAACCTTCACTGGATACCGAGCAATGGTAAGCAAATTAAGATATGGCTTGATTCAATCATGGAGAACCCGCTTCCTCCACCACTTCTAGAATTCAAGAGGTGGACCAAAAGGCAGGGAATTAGAACGGTCTGGGACATTGCTCAATGGGAAAATGAACCACCTCATAGATGGACAAATTGGATCTTGCCGAACTGCCCCGTGGAGTTCGCAAAGGAAAAATCGCAATTCATGGACTGTATGGCAAGAGGAAAAAAGGACCAGCGTGGATGGGGAAGCTCGGGCATGTATACCTCTGCGCAAGGAGGAAAAATCGCAATTCATGGACTGTCTGGCAAGAGGAAAAAAGGACCGGCGTGGATGGGGAAGCTCGGGCATGTATACCTCTGCGCAAGGATATAGAACATTTTCAGCAGTCCCGAGTGCTCCTGCCAATCTTGTGATCTGGAAAAACCTGTGGGACACATCCACGTTACCTAAAATCAATCTCTTTTGTTGGACAGTACTGCATGGACAGATCCTCATGGGTGAGAATTTGGAGAAGCATGGGTTTGAAGGTCTGTTCAGATGCCCTCTGTGCTGTGAAAGCACTGAAACTATTCTGCATTTATTATTTTCCTACCCCTACGCCAGCATTGTGTGGGATCAACTCACGATTCCCTGGTTCGACAAGGTTGTACTTCCAGGTAATTTTGAGTTCTGGTTTATCATCTAGGAAAAAACGTTTAATGGGGACTTGACCAACAAAAAGGGACTCAAAGAGTGATGGAAGATGCTACCAAGGATTGTCTGCTAGCATCTCTGGTTGGAGCGTAATAATAGAATTTTCTAGAATAAGGATCAATCGCCAAAGAAGATTGTCACTAAGACACAAGCTCTCATGGGAGAGATTATAAAAACTAATCGGGTTGCCAAAAATAAAACCAAGCTCTCATCCACTGAGATGGAGTGGATGCAGTCTTTTAACGTTTCAGATATTGATACAGACCTAACAGTGAAGAAGCTAGAAATATGGGAAATTAGACTAGATAAATCTCAATTTGGGAACTGGTTGAAGGAGAGGAAGATGTTCAAATTGTTCTTTGACAGAGCCTCAAAGGGGAATCCAGGGGTGGCGGGAGGCGAAGGAGTTATCATTTGTCCTAAGGAGAAAATAGAAGTAGAATATTCTTGGAATATAGGAGTTGACTCCAATAACATGGCTAAAGCATATGGATTGTGGCAAGGAATCAAGCAGCTAAAAGCAAAGGGAGTTGAGGAAGCCTCTGTCTTTGGAGATTCTCAGTTAATAATTTAGGCAATGAAGGGAGAAAGTGAGAGAGGTAATTTAAGGTTGGCAAGACTAATAAAATAATTAAGGTTGTCTCAAAATCCTTTCACCGAATAGAGTTCTTCCATATTCTCCGTGAGCATAATGACTTTGCAGATCAGGCGACTAACAAATCAATGGTGTTAGGTAAGAATGTGTTGTCGGTAAATCTTCTTGTATCCACCGATTTTCCACCTTAGGAAGCTTTTCTATATCTCTTCTGCTCTTCTGTCTAAGGGATTGTTCGGGCATGTTTGTAGGAGATGGGGCTGACCTCTAAGATCTAATTTTTCTAAAAATAACATGGTAGTAAATTTTCTTTTATCTTTTTTCGGATCTTAATACAACATAACCGTTTTTGTCAAAAAAAAAAAAAATGCAGGTTGAGAGATGTATCCTTTTTTAATAGGAAAATTTGGCTTGGATTTGGTTTTTGGATAATCAAATGCCTAACCTATGGTTAATAAATAGTCTATATGAGTCTTTGGGGTAAATTTCTTTTTTTCATAATGTTGGGGTCTTCATTTACCATTCTAGTATTTGGTTGATGTTTAAAGATGAATAGGTGTGTGTTTCTTTCCTTAAATAATGTCCTTCGTTTAAGTTCATGAAATCATGATAATCTCTTAATCTTTTATGTTTCTCACTCTCTCCATGTAGATATCATACTTAGGGATTCAATTTGATTGTAATACTTCTTCATTTTCATTTAGGGGTTTTGCCTAAGGTTTTAAAAATGTGCGTATATCAGTACACCAATGAAATATTTGAAGTTATGGTGATTTCCATCACTTTGGGATTTTAAGATTTTTGAAAATATGTACTTGTAGAAAAGTGGATCATTGGTTGTATGTGTTGTCTAGATGTAGGGGGTCTGATGTGGAACTTGAAAATTTAAGACATTGCATAAGCTCCAATGGTAGAAGGAAATGTAAACATGTGAAAGATGTATGATATTATAACTTGCTTTTGTCTATCTAATGGCTGGGTTTTCCTCCTAAAGTTATGTCGATGAAGTTGGATTCTTATTGCCTTAGCTTTTATCAGCAAACCAAGCCCAATAATACCTAGTTAACAAAATCATCCACATTGTTGGAAAAATACTTTTTAATGTTAGCCTTTGGTAACCTCTAATCATCTATATTATTCATTGTGTAAAATTCCCTTCAATTTTAATAGACGAGCATAGACCCATCCTAAACGCGTATCTATCAAGCACCAAGAGGCATCCAATTTCTTGAGGTGTTGTTTTTTATGACATTTTATTTGGTTTTACATTTTTATTTAATGAGCAGATATGGATTTTTTTAATCATTTTTATTCAGTTTTCTTTTTTATCTTATGCGCTGACATAAAATAAATAATGAAATAAATAATAATAATAATAATAATAAAATTATTTTTGGCACATAATGTTAGTTCGTTACATGTAACGTTACACATCTCCCTCATACTAGGCTGTAGAGCACCTCCATACTCTCGATACATTAATGAAGCATTTTCCCTTGTTTGGTCACTGCATTATTGATCTCCTCTCTTTGTTTGAATATTAATCTCTTGATTTTAGTTTTATCTAGATTAAGATAAAATTACTAATGTGGAAATGTAGTGCATAAACATAGTTGTGATGGGGGATAGTTTATAGTAGTGTAGTTGTTTTTTTAGGTTTTTGTTTTTGTCTCAGCTAACAACATATATTATTATTCTCGCTTGTGTAAGGTGTCATATTATTTTGATTTTAAGTTGGCAACGCTCAATGTTCAATTGTAACTTTATGTTTATTAAACACCCATGTTGTTTATAGCTTGAGATTTCGAGATCACATGCATTAAGTAGTTATTGCATAGTTCATATGAAACCCAAATATTCTTTAAAAAAAGATTGTGTGATCCTTTAAGTTTATGGAGAAACCATTCAATTCATGAGAAAAGGGTCTTCCTTGTACTATATTAATATGAGAGATTAAAATTTAACAAGCATTCTTTATGTATATGTTGACCCATGTCTTAAATGTAAATCCATACTTATTAAGAACTTTGTTCTCATTATGGATTGCAAGTTTTACATAACATGTTTTTTTTTAAGTAAGAAAGGACCCTTCTATTACTCCATATAACTGAAAATAATTACAAACACTGCTCCTCGAAACAAGGAGTCAACCCTCGTTTTGAAATCCAAAACAGGAAAGAGAAGAGAATATCCCATATAGAGAGATGAATGAGCATGGGAGCATCCCAACCTCTTAGCATGGGTGCTCTATCACACATACATACAGAATAGAGTAGACGTCGACTGAGCATGGACATATAAACAACAAAAAGAAAAACCAAACCAGCAAAGAGCCATGGCCTAGCATCTGCGAGAAGACTCGGCCTCATCCTGGGCATCGTTGTTGTCTTTCCCCCCATTAACATCCGCTTGACTGGTTTCTTCCATATTCGCATCTTCATCTCTCGAAATGTAGTGAAAGAGTGGCGCTGAGAGGCGAAGCAGGATGCGCATATGGCCGAGGTTGTTCTCTGCTTCGTCTTTAAACTTGCCTACTATGATGCGGATGAGCTCTGCGTAACTCTCCCTCTCGTTCACAGAACGAGAGAGAATAAATTTAAGTCACCAGTAGTGCGACATGACCACTCCATCTCCCAATTTCACCCAAAATTCTCCAAAGATCTCCTCCTCCATGGTAGTGATGGATTGTCGGATGCGAGCCGATGTCTCCTCATTGAACAACTGCTCCCATTGATCTTCCTCATTGCCCCCTTCCCTTGCTGCCAGTGCTGCCATTTCTCTCCTGTAATGGCACTTTATTTCCCTCTTTCTCCTGTGCACTCTGTCAATGGTGCCTACATGTGAGTGTTTCACCCAAACTCTGCCCCTTTGTGAGTGTTTAACCCAAACCGAGTCCACAATCTCCTTGGCGATGGAGTCTTGTTTCTCCTTGGTTAAATAATGCGACGACACCCAACAGGATATTTTAGCAATGCACACCCAGGTACATGAAATCGTCCTTATAGGATGACGAGAATATTTACCTGACATCTCCATATTCTCCATTTGCAATGAAATCTCCTCACCCTGAAGTCCTTCCAAGTTCATTGTTCTTGGGCTCTGGCTCTCAGCTGCGTGGAGGGTTCAATCCTCCCGTGTGAGACCCCTTCAACGATTTCATCCAATGCATCATGCTGCAGTGATGTCCCGTCCAATTGTATATTGCGATCCCAAGTCATACGTGCCAGTCTAGCGGTTGCGTCGTGGCCTTGGATGCTTGGATCTATAATCGAAGCCCCTCCTCGTGTCAGCCCACCGTCACTGCAACTGGCTACCTCTCTTCCTAACGCGTCACCCGCATCCAGGGAACGCCAATCTCTCCTAGATAAGGCGCACCAAGCCTTGCAATCTTCATGATTATGCAACTCGTTCTAGGAGAAAGTAAGGAAGATGGAGGATGCCAAGACACCTCTGTTGGCAATAGAGTCCACTACCTTGTTTGTCACGCGTTTCACATGAGAGAAGACTGCAACATGGTTGGCTTCCAAAGTGGTAGAAAATGTCCTAAGTTTACTTTCCAATCGCTAATTCATTGACATTTTACCTTTCGGGGACCCTGCTTGTACTTTTCTGGCCATGTTGATGATGAGTAGAGAGTCACCTTCTATAATGATAGGGTTCTAATTTTGTTGAATTTCCCATTGGAAGCCAAAAAGCATCCCTTCCAATTCAGTTGCGTTGTTGGTGGTTGTGCCTATCGATTCCCAAAAGACTCCAAGAATAGAGCCCACACTATTTCTCACCACTCCCCCATAATCTGCGGGTCCTGGGTTGCCTTTAGAGGCCCCATCGAAGTTCAGCTTGAAGGTGCCCTCCCGGGGGGGGGCATATTGAGGGAGAGCTTATTCTGATGGCAGGTTGAATGTCCTTCCCTACAAAGGCTGGCATGGCATGAATCCTCCAATCTTGGAGAATTTGCATTTCTGCGCTATTGGTGGTGAGATCTGCATCCTTCCATCTCTCCAACCAAAGGGTTTCTTTGATGTGTCTTTTGATGGTTTCCCACACCTTCGTATTTGTTTTGGTTCTATCAGAGAAGGTGTTATTGTTTCTTTCGATCTAGACTTCCCATACCGCAAAACCTGGAAATATTTCCCATATTATGTTAAGGATTTGACTGATGAATGGTTTGTGTGGCCATTGAGCTATCGTGAAGTCCGGTTTACCATTTCTCCTTGCATTTTTCCTGAAGATTCGTTCTCCTTCCTTCCATATTTTTTATGCAAAGCTGCATTCGTCTAGGAGATGATTGGTAGTTTTTTCATTATTTTTGCAAAGGCAACACCAGTGCGGACCAATGCAACCTTTTTTCTTCCTATTTTCCCCCGTTAGAATGCGTTTATGGAGGAGAAGCCATAGGAAGGTAGATATCTTTGGCCAAATATTTGCCTTTCAAATTTTCTTCTAGTTGATGTGTTGTTCACTGTTCTCGGGAATAATGAGGGTATTGTCCGCTTCTTTCAAGTTGTAAGTTCCTGAGAGTGAGAAGCCCCATCTTATCTTATCCTCCCCCCTAGTGATTCAAATTTTCCTTGCTTGCAGATCTTCTCAGAAGGCCTGAACGTCCTCGTTGGGGCTAATGCTCTGCCACCACTCTTTATTTTTCAACCGCCTGTAGTGATCTCCTAGTTGTTCTTCTTCCCAGAAGGCATTAATCTTGTTGAGATTCCTTTGCTTTAATTGCTCCCTGAGAAAAGGAAGATCATGGGAGTCCTTGAACGGGCTAAGTTTATGCCAAGAATCTTGGAAGAAATCTATTGATTCCCCATCTCTAATCTCCCCAAAACTGAGATCCTTGATTATATTACAATTGGCATTGGCAGCGTTCCATAGGCTTGAGCCTTTGATATTGCACTTGAATCTTACGAGGTTTTGTTTTGAATGATTCAGGGCATACTTCTTATGCTAGAGAGGGGCCCAAGGTTCGTTGTTGTGCGTGATTCACCACCACCAAATTTTGGCATTGCCTATTTTGTTGCTGGAAACAGGGTCTCTCGGGCCTAATCCACCTTCCAATTTGGGCATGCATAATGTTTCCCAGCCCACTAGAGCCCATTTCTTTTGATCCACTGAGCCTCCCCATAGGAAGGTCCTTTGAAGTCCTTTGATATTTTTCAGCATGGAGCTGGGGGCAACAAGGACAGAGAAAAGATAGAGGGGCATGGCCTGGAGGACCGATTTAACAAGGATAAGGCGACTGGGCATGTTTAGAGATTTGAAGGTCCAATTTGAGAGTTTGAGTTTCATTCATCCAGGAGATCTTGCCAAGAGATATTTCTTAGCGTGGAGTCGAATAGAGGAGCTCCTAGATATTTCGAGGGCAGATTACCTTCAACAAATTCAAGAATGTAGAAAATGTTATGCTTCGTGATGTGGCAAGCATTAAAGAAAAAAAATTGGGATTTTTTGTTGTTGACTTCTAATCCACTTGCTGTGAGGAAGGCGTTTAGGCAATTTTTTATTACTTGGGCCTCTTGAACCGAAGCCTTTCCAAACAATAGAGTGTCATCCACGAATTGCTGGTGAGATTGGGGATCCAATCCTGGATGGGGGGTAAGATATTTGAGCTCTTGAGATCCAATTTTGGATTTTAGCAGACGACCAAGACCTTCCATCATGATTACGAATAAAAAGGGGGAGAGGGGGTCTCCTTGTCTGATACCTCTGGAAGGATTGAAGGTAGAGGAAGGAGAACCATTGACAAGAATAGAAAAGAAAGCTGAGGAGGTGAGTTTTAAAATCCATCTTACCCAGGTGGGGTCAAAGCCAAAGGCTAAAAGGATTTTTCACATATAGATCTAGTTGAGTTGATCAAAGGCCTTAGAGAGGTCGAGCTTGATTAGTAGTCTAGGAATTTTTGTGAGTTTAAGTGAGTGGATGAGCTCACGGGAGAGGATGATGCCATCCAATATTTGGCGGCCTTCCACATGGCCATATTGTTCTTTTGAGATGAGGCTAGGGAGCAGGACCTTGAGACAATTAGCAATGGTCTTGGTGATGATTTTGAAGATGACATTACAGAGAGATATGGGTCGAAAATTACCTGGGGTATCTGCTCGATGTTCCTTGGGGATAAGAGCTATGAAGGTCTAGTTGAAGGCTTTAAGGAGATCACTTTTTTGTCACGAGTTTTCCACGATCACCAGCACTTCGTCTTTTATGGTTTCCCAGCACGCGTGAAAGAAATTGGTGGTAAAGCCATCTAGTCCAGGTGCCTTATCATCCTTTAATTGTTTGACCGCCTCTTATAGTTCTATCATTTCTATCGGTATTAGTGGGAGTTGGTTATGTTCTGTCGTGACTAATGATGGAATGTTTGCCATGACTTCATCTTGTGCCTCATTTCGATCAATCTGTGGCTCCTCCATCATATTTTTAAAATGATCGAGGAGAGATGTTTCTATCTCATTATGATTCTCCACAGTCTTGCCCTCGTCATCTTTGAGTCTTGTAATTATGTTTGCTTTTCTGTTTTGAATAGTGGTTTTGTGGAATAAGGAAGCGTTCCTTCCCCCCTCTAACAACCACTTGTTTCAGGCCTTGGATTCCCAGAGCATTTCCTCTTGTTTTTCCCTTATGTCTATCTCCTCTTGAATTTTTGCCTCCTCTGCTTTTATTTCCTCAGAGTAACCTTCTTGCATGATAATTCTTTGGAGACAGAGAATTTGTTCCTCCAACTATGCCTTTTCTTGTTGGATGTTTACAAAAAAGGTTTTATTCCAAATTTAGACCCGGGCCTTAATGTATTTCAACTTGTGTTGAAATTGGTACATAGGAGTACCATCTGGTGGTATGAACTGTGTCCACCATTGTTGAAGGAGAGGTTGGAATTCCTTATGGGATAGGGAATATTTCTTGAAATGAAATGGCCTTCTCAGTTGTTCCTCTTGTCTGCACCATTGAAGACATATGGGTCAGTGATTTGAGCCTGTCGCTGGGAGCACATGCGTCGCCAAATCAGCTCCTCCAACAAGAATGGATTCTGAAAGAAGAAAATGATATAATCTAGAGGCGAAGTGTCATTCTCAAGATCGTTTGTTGGTCCAGGTATGCCAACCATTATTAGTGTTTATGTCCACAAGAGCTAAGTCCTTTATCAATGTGTCAAATTCATTGCTTGTTGGGTTTAGGGTTATGATTCCTCCTTTCTTCTCCTATAGATTTTGGATGAGATTAAAGTCACCACCTAGGATCTAGTGTCTTTTTCCAACCAGACGACTCATGGTCTACAGTGATCGTAGAAAAATCTGTTTATCAGCCAGTGCAAAAGGTCCATATATATTGGTTAGGAAGCCTTTAGTACTAGTTCCTAATATGTGAAACTCCACGGAGTTTGAGAATCTAGTTGCCATGAAGTTGGAGAGATTAAGAACAGAGGGGTTCCATATTATTCCTTTACCCCCTGCCGCGCTTTTAGCATCAGTGTCCATCGCTTCACTGTGCTTCCATATTTTGATGTCGATAAGTTTGAAATTCTCCTCTGAGCATTTTGTTTCATGAATAAAGATGGTTGAAGGCTTCTCTCTCTCTCTCTCTTTTTAATAATATTTTCTTCCTAGGCGCTCTGCACCCCCTGATATTCCAGGATATAAGTTTAAATGATAGAGCTTATTTGATAGAGAGAAGACTGCCTCGATGGTCAGAAATTGCCCAGATGCCACCAGTTTTTCCCCAATATCTTTAATACGCTACTAGTGGCTTATTCTTCCCCACTTTTCATTCCCTACTTTCTTGATGGTTTCATGAATTTTGGTTCCTGGACTATCTGGACAAAGTCCTAGAGTTTTATCTTTCTTCTTGGTGTTTATGATTGCTTCCTTGAGCAATATGACCTGCTGGGCTGGTATGATTTCTTTGACTGGATCCTTGACCGCTTTCTCTAGTTCATTGAGGTTGAGTTCTCCCAAATCCATTTCCTCTATGTCTTCTTCATCGTCTTGTGTTAACATTTCTTGAGGGGTTTCTTGACCTTCTTGGTTTTCCTTAGTACTTTCTTTGGGTATTGTTGGTTTCTCACTTTCTTTATTTACCATGTCACTATCAGTTTGGAGTATCTCAAAAGGATTAGAGGGACTGGATTTTTTGTTTACCTCTGGTCCTTAATGTCTTTTGGTCGTTCTCTTCCTTCTCGCAACCTTGGTGAATCCATCCTCATCCTTCTAATCCTTGATTTTTTGTTGGTTACTATGTTTATTTTCTGTGCAATCTCAAAACAAATGCCTATGCTCATGGCATCTCCTGCAGCAAAATGGGATATGCTCATAATCAATGGTTTGATGCCAGTCTTTGTCCTCCAAGCATAGGTTAATTCCTTTGGGTAGCTCTTTCTCAATATTCATGTAGACGCATATGTAGGCATATGAGGTATACCGCATTCATTTCGTCTGGTCGCCCACCTTCACAAATTCTCCTATGACATTCCCCAAGGCTTCTAGGATATTCTCTTGCCAGTATTCAGATGGGAGCGAATATAGCCTAATCCAGATCGACACATAAGAGAGGTCCTCATTGTCTGGGTTGAATTTCTCCTTCCATGGCTTGAGAAACAACCCTGCTGAGTTAAAGAAATAAGGACCACCTTCGAAGATTTTGTTCTTGTCTTCCATGTTAAGGAAAACCACTATGAAGAAACCTTTAGCTCCCAGGTGGAGATCAAAGTGACCCAAAGGTTTCCAAGTTACATTGATCCACCAAAGCAAAGCCTTCTCCATTGGCCAGATGCCTACAAACTTTCTGATGAGGGCATGGTCGCGCATGTGCTGTATATGTGCCCTGAAACCATCCTCCTTAATATGCAGCGATGGAATTTCTTTAGTTTTGGCTATGCATTTCCTGGTGTTATGCATAGGCCCCTTTCCTTTGCTTGTTTCTCTCCCCATGTTGTTTATCTTCTCCGTGTTCTAGTGGTCCGTATCCATGTCTTTACTGGCCATATCTTTTCCGTGTTCTCTTCCCAAATTGAATGGCTGCCTAGAAATCCCAAATTTGACCTCTTGGTGGCTATTTTTAGCCCTATCATGTCATATTTTTCATATGTCATCAATCAGGTCTGTATTTGTCATACTTGTCATAGAATCTTCCATCATTTGTTGTCATAGAGTGCATGTAATCTCCTTCCAAGTGGCACACATTGTTTTCCAGTAGCTTCCTCTTCCATGGGAGTTACTCTCTGTTATCAACCCAAATGGCATTTCTCCGTCTGAGTGCTGACATTCCTTATGTTGGTACACAAAAGGACATTTTAGGATTGAAGTTTGCCAAAACACTATAGATGGGCATGCCATGAGATGCATTTACCCTTGAACTAGCTTGCCATATTATTTTTCTAAGTGTTGAATGGCGTACGCGACTATCCTCATTGCAACTCGTGTACGTACATGACTATTCCCATTGACAACTCGCATACTATACACGACTATCTCCATTGCAACCCGCGTACATCAGCATACACGGGTTTCCTTTATGAAACTGATGTTTCATACGCAGGTTTCCTTTAAGGAACTCGCGTGTCATACACGGGTTGCCTATATTAGTAGTCGTGTACATCTTGATTCAACATTAAAAAATATAAATCACGATTAATGGAGATTAGTTGGGTCCTAATCATTAACTATCCCAATTGTTTCAACCTCCTCAACCTTCGAAACCACTCTATTTTCCAAAGTGTAAATAGAGGCCTTGGGGAGGGCATTAATCAATCAAGTTTGGAGAGCAAAGTTATGCTGGTGGTATATCTTCAGAAGTCTTGGAGCAGCAGAACTCAGAGTCCTTTGGTTGCAGAGGAGTCCTTGTCTCAGAAGCTGGGTTGTACTCTTATCTCAGTCACTGATTGTTAATAAAGAGAATTCTTCTTCCAATATTGTGTTGAGTCTCTTTCATGTATCATGGTTGATGAATATATTTGATTATGCACTATATATATATTGATTATCTAACCTCTCATATATACATGTATAAGATTGTGCTTGGAGAATTTGCTCTTTGTAGGTGAAGGAGGTGCATCCCTGGAAGCTTTGGAGAGAAGCAGAGCGAAAGAAGATCAAGCTTGGATCAACCGTCGGTAACCGGGTGAGTCAAGTATTTCTTCCTATTTCTTTTCTGTACTCTATTAAAGCTGATTGTCTGCAAGGTTAGTAGTAAGTTGGTAACCCCAGACCCTAGGTTACAAGGGTGTTTAATCCTGAACAACACTCTCCTTCACCAATTCTAATTCCTTGGATCATTATATGATATTTGAAACCACCTCACCATCCAATAAGGTTACATTACCCATGTGTTAGAATTTGGATGAAGATCATGCCAAGTGGGTGGGAAATCTAGTCACCCAAAAGCTCCACAAGCTTCCAAGTGTCTCCATGAATCTATGCCACCTTATTTTCTTAGAAATTATAATTTACGTGACCCATTTAAATGTGAATATGATAATCTAAAGTCCTTTTGGGTCCAATATCCCCTTATTACAAAATTTATGTCTCCATCTCAACCTAGGGAACTAGTAGGTTAGTGAAACATTATTTGCAAGTAGTCTTATTTGGAAATTATTTAATTGGGGACATGACAGTCCTCGCCACTCAATATAGCTTGTCCTCAAGCAATGCCAAGTTTGGATGCTGCAATTTGTTTTCATATTCCCAAGTGGCATCCATGTTTGGTACTCCTTCCTTTGCACCAAGTGCTCTCTTACGGTTCTACTCATTAATTTTCTTTAGCTGCAATTTGAGTAGTGGCACTCATGTACTCCAATTTTGTGTTCCCAAAAGTAAAGAGACGTGGATTGTGGATATGGATATATCCTGTAACATCACCATTAACACCAAAAGGATTAATCAAATCCATAAAAACAAAATTTGCATAAATAATCTTTACCTCCATATTTTGGAAACATTTTTTAAAGTTTCACCCTTTTTTCTTTTGTACAACTCTTTGAAGTTGGTACCGAGTTACCAAACTGTGAGTTTCTTAAGATTCCAAGAAAATTTAAGAGAGAAACCACCATTCTTGATGCTGCACTACTCTAATTACAATCATATGCTGAAGTGGTGAATAAATCTCCAATGTTGCTTGTTGCCCCCAAAATTGAAACCAATTAGACCAAAAATGATCCGAGGGTCCCATATGATCCTCATACATGCATGGTGTGAAATGTCTATGATGAAATGCCATGAACACCAAGCATGTGAAAATTGAATCCATCTTTCAAAAGGTCTCCCACATTGGAAACTGGAACACTTCTTTGCAAAGACGAACTCAAACAACTGAAGGCTGGTTTGCTTTCTCAAACCAACAATCGAACTATTACTCCAAGTGAGATGAAACCAAGCAATACCAGGATCCCATTGCTTGTATTGCACCCTTCAAAAAATCATGAGTACAAAATATATATCATGAAAACACATAACACCATCAGACAAATGTACATCAATAAGGTACCTCATCAAAGAATCATGAAAGTGCTTGTACATTCAAGTAATTAGATCATCATGTATCCCATACACATAAGCATCAAGTATTATATCAGATCTACCCCAATGACATAGGTGAGGATCCCATGTCCCATAATGCTTCTCCAAAATAATATAATGCGCATCAAGATAAACAACAATGTATTCTGTCATCCAAGAAGTGGATGAAGAGCCTCCACCAAAATCTAAACCAAATAAGAAGCAAATAAAACATGAGGACTTCAAGTGGCTCCAAGAATTCTCACCAATAAACCCATGAATATGTATATCAGCATGAAATAAAATAGGATGTTGTTTCCAACAATAATTTTCTTCAATCATGTATCTATTCACCCAAGTGTGGGATGAAGTTCCTCCAACATTAAATGGACTAGGCAGGGAGCAACGGAAATCATGAGCCTCCAAATGACTCAAGTGAATACCATAGGTGCATCCATGTAGATGTGTATCATCATAATGTAACAAGGGATGCTGCTTAAAATTTAAATAAGATGGTTCTCTAATAATGTCATCATCAAAAGGAGAGATAGAAATTCCAAACTCTTCATGTGGCACTATAAAAAAGAAACCTTTCACCCATAGTTCATTAGGATGAATGATGCAAAATTTGGGAGTGTGGGATGTAGGAGAAAGAACCAACTCACCCAAATGATCAAAAGTGCAAAATTTTCATCATGTGAAGGATCCATAGGGGTATGATTATGCACCTCCCTTAAAAATGCAAAACTTTCCTCATGGGTTGGTTCCAAGGTGGTGGAATCATGCACTTCTTCAAAAAGTGTGTAACCATTTTCAAGAGGAAACTCAAGTTCCTCTTCCACCAAAACAAGTGTCTGGATCCAATCAAGATCATATTCAAACACACCAAGAACCTACAAATTTTCATGTTTCTCACGATCCATCATGTCATGAGAATCCTCCAAGCAATCTACCATATGACAATATGAAACATAGGAGGAAGAACAAGTAACTTGCAACCTCTCAAGAAGTTGCTCATTTTGAATTTTGAGATTATGAATATCCTCATTATTATTCAAGTATGCTTCATGTAACCATTCATTAAGCTCAACCAAATTGTTTCTATCAAAAGGAAAATACATGAAATTACCTTCGATGTTGCACATTGTTCTTTGAATCTTCTCCATGCCTTCAAGGAAGGATGGCTCCTCCAATTGAGAAATTTTCAAACTAGAATTTGACACCAATGCTTTAGTGTCATGGAGTATGCTAAGGGACTCATGGACATCTATTTCACTCATATTCTAATACCCTTCAATGAAGGAGGGTTCATGGGAGTGAACCTCCACTTCTTCTTTCTTCTTGATTTGATCAACTTCTTGAAGCTCAAGTTGTGATGGGGAAGTTGATATTGGTTCTTCATTATCTGTCACAAGGTATTTATCTTCATTCTTTTTTTTTAACAAAAACGGTTCTATTAATATAAAAGATTCAGCTTAAAGACGATGATCAAGAATACAAAAAACTACTCAAGCTCCCCATCCTTAGACAGAATGTAAATTATGGTGGGATTTCCAACCTAATCTTTGAGTTAACCTTGAGTTCATAGCACCCTATGTCTATAAATTTATTAGCTGCTTTGTCCGCCTTCATATTAAGCTCCCTGAGAACATGATAGAATTCAATCTTCCTGAACCTTTTGATCATAACTCTAATTCTTTTTAACAATCTTTCCATCTGCTCATTTTTGCCCCTTCTTCCTCCTCTCACTGCTTGGATAATTAGCCTCGAGTCTTCGATAACCACAGCTTCATCCGCTCCTACATTTTGCATCTGCTTAAGGCCTTGCCAGAGCCCATATGCTTCTGCCATATTATTTGACTCGTGTCCAATATTCTAGGAGTATTCGATTTCCACTTTCCCTGTGGGATTTATGACAACTCCTCCTCCTCCCGCTTCCCCCGGATTCCCTTTTGAAGCACCATCAAAGAACAGTTTAAATATCTTTCTTTCTCTTAACCAGTTTTCGAATTGGGATTTGTCCAATCTGATTTCCCAATTTTCCAACTTGTTGATGACTATTCTGTTATATTCCTGAATCTTGAAACTTTGCATCCATAGTTTTTCTTTTTCAGTCAGCTCGGCTTTATTATGCGGAATCTTGGTGCTTCTTACCACCTCCCCGAGAAGAGCTTTGATTTTGACAATTACCTTCCATGCTGGTTGACTCCTGTTCTGGAAGATTCACTGATTTCTTTCTAACCAGATGCACCAGCAAACAATTTTAGGCAATTTCAGCCAGCAGGCTCTCACACCTTTCCCCCCCCCCCAGCTCTCCCTTGTACATTCTTTCCTAATGGATGAAGAATTCCTGGTTGTTTCCATTCCAATAAAACCCATCTTCTTCCTTCATCATTACTTCATTCCAGATTGAAACAGTGTATGGGCAGTTAAAGAAGAGATGAGAAATGGACTCTGAATTAACAGCACAAAGAGGACATCTGAAGGGGCCTGCTATCCCCCTTTTCTCTAGGTTCTCTCCAGTCAGCAGCCGAAGGTGAATCAGTTTCCACGTGAACACATCAATCTTGGGCAACGTTCTGTTTATCTAGTTATGATTCCAAATTGTTGGGTTCGTTGGCACCATATATGTTGCTGCAAACACTTTATATCCCTCAGCCGTTGTATAATTTCCATTTCGATTTCCCCAGCCACGCCTATCTTTCAAGGATTTGGAAATCAGAGCTATCCCTGCTAGGTGATCAATCAACTTCAATTTTTCATTTTCCAGCACTTCTGGACAGTCCGGCAATTTCCAAGAGATCCAGCGTTTTGGATGGCTCTCCTCCCATTCTGAAATGCTCCAAAGCATTGACAATTCTCTCGCCTCCATCCATGATTGCAATCGAGGCAGGCGTGGAGGGATCTTGCCAAGGATCGAATCCTTCCAAAAATTTATGCTTTTGCCATTACCCAGTATCCAGTATAATTTTTCTAT
Organism: Pseudotsuga menziesii; assembly: GCA_001517045.1. Taxonomy (NCBI): domain Eukaryota; kingdom Viridiplantae; phylum Streptophyta; class Pinopsida; order Pinales; family Pinaceae; genus Pseudotsuga; species Pseudotsuga menziesii. The sequence goes on from LPNX010398403.1 coordinate 170,080, forward strand.
GAAATGAGACAGCGATTTTTTACACATATTGAAGATGGGGGACCCTTTTTTCTTCACGTTGTCTCCTTCCAGGCATCTCAGCCTTGATCCTGGAAAATATTTTGCTTTAAGATCCCTACTACACCAGGTTGGCTTATATTTTAGCATATTCCAGAGTAATTTGGCTTCAATGGCCAAGTTTTGATAATTGAGGTCCCTAATTTGTAGACCTCCCTCATTTCTGGGCAGCTTAACTGTTTTCCAGCTTACCAGAGCATACTTTTTACCACCTCCGTTGTTCCCACCGTTCCAGAGAAAGGACTTCAGTAATGCCTCTATCTGGTTTATGATTTTTCCTGGTGCTAGAAGCAGAGAGCATTGATAGAGCATATAACTGTCCAGGACAGCTTTAATTAGGACAACCTTCCCTGCTAGGTTCAGCCAAGCAGTCCCCCAACCTGTTATTTTATTTTTTATTTTTTCCACTATGGGGTTCCAGTCCGAGGACTTGGATTTGGTTTTGACAATAGGCACCCCTAGGTATTTGAAAGAGTCCCAACTTACAGTTCCGTTCATGTTTAGGATTCTGGCTATATCTGACATTTCCCTTGGATTAATGTTCCATCCAAAGATCTGACTCTTCCTTAGATTAATTTTACTTCCGGAGGCCTGGCAGTAACGGTTCAGTTCAGCTTTGAATCGGTGAGCTATGATCTGGCTGGCACCTCCCATTAAAATAGTATCGTTGGCAAATTGAGAGTGGTTTATGTCTTTGACTCCTCTGGCCAGCCTTATGCCTGGCAGCTCCTGCTCTAGTCTAGCTTGTTCCATTTGGAAACTGAGTATCGAGGCCTGAATGGCGTAGAGAAGGGGTGAGAGCGGGCATGCTTGCCTCAGGCCTCTCGAAGCTTGGAAAAAAGGGGCAACTCTTCCGTTAACGAGGGGGGCAATCCAAGGCTTGCTGATACAAGCCTTGACCCAAGAGACAAACTTGGGATCAAAACCGAATCTCAGCATTACCTGGAGGAGGAATGGATGGCTAACTCTGTCAAAAGCATTTGCCAGGTCTAATTTCACCGCCATTCCTTTATCTCCATTCTTCAGGCTAGAATGGATGGCTTCCTGCACTAAAGTGATATTCTCCCATATTTTCCGTCCTTTGATGAAGCCTCCCTGATTCTCCGGAATAATGGCTGGTAGGATGTGCTTTAGTCTTGAGGCCATGAGCTTAGTAATGATTTTATACCCTATATTACACAATGAGATTGGCCTGAACCTGTCAAAGGTATTAGCATCTTTCTCCTTTGGTATAAGGGCCAGGAAGGCTGAATTCGTGCTTCCTCCTGTCTTATTGCAGCTCTGAGACTTTTTGATCATTTTAATTAAATCTTTTTTCACGATGTCCCAACAGAGAGTTATAAAGTTCACATTATACCCATCTGGTCCTGGGGACCTATCCTTCTCCATGTTATCAACAGTTTCTTTAACCTCCTCCATCATGATGACTTGGTTCAGGCGGTCATTATCCCTTCTCGTTATAGAATTGGGGACAAGGCTCAGAAGTTGGGCATCACTGGTGATAGGCTGTTCAGTGAACAGCTCGCTGAAATATTTGGTGGCTTCATTTTTTATTTTTTCAAATTGGTTTATAATCTTATCACTAATCTGGATCTCACGGACATTGTTCTGGTTTTTCCTGATCTCTGTCAATTTGTGGAAATAACTTGAGTTTCTGTCACCTTCCTTCAACCATTTGCATCTGGATTTGAGGCGCCACCATTCAGCCTCCTCTCTACACGCCCTGTGAAGGTTCATCTGCAGCGTTGTCTCTTTTTGGATATCATTTAGAGTCACGTCTTTGTCTTCCATATCTGCCTGGTGCGCCTCCAATTCGTGGGCAGCTTGAATCTTGGCAATGTTTGGATTTGGGAGCGCCTTGGACCAGCATTTCAATATTTTTTTGAGCCTCCTCAGCTTCTCCTCTCAGACAAAGAAGGGAGAACCGGTGACCAGATGGGCCCAAGATTCTGCAACGATCTAGAGGAAATCATCTCGCTTGGCCCACATGGAGTTAAATCTAAATGGGATGGGTCCTAGGTTTTTTTCTTGTACCATTTCCAGGAGGATAGGTTTATGATCGAAGCCTCCAAGGGAGAGGATTTTGGAGGATATAATCAGGCCTTGTAGAAGGAAGTTATCTTGAACCAGGAATCGGTCAAGTCTAGCCGCTATGTGCCCCGACCCAAACCGCCTATTGGTCCAGGTGTATTTCCCTGTAGTTGTCTTGATATCAATGAGGTCCCAGGTCGTAATGATGTCTTCAACTATTTCTTTCATAGGATCTGTGGAGCTAGAGCCCCCTCTTTTTTCATTCTGGCTGAGAATGAGATTCAGATCCCCGACCAATATGACATTACCCTGCAGATTAATTCGTTCTTCACGGAGAAGATTCCAGCAGTTTATTTTTTTGCCATAAGAATTAGGAGCATAAATGTTAATTATACTTACCAGAGAGTTGGTGTCTTTATGCTTCAACACCGTGAGGATCCAATGAGTGCTGTTTTTGATGACCATAGCTTCAAATTTTCTTTCATCCCAGAGGGTTCCTATACCCCCGGATGCTCCTCTGGAGCTTAAAGCAGCTGCACCTTTTTTTTTCCAAATTTTTTTACTGGTTTGGAGGAATGCTGTCTCCTCCAACTTGGTTTCCTGAATTAGCAGAATGTCCGGATGATGAAGAGAGATTAGATCTAGCATGGATTCTTCCTTGCCTTTGCTTCCGAGCCCTCTGCAGTTCCAGGAAATTGTCTTCATTACTTACTTTTGGGAGCTGTAGGCATCCCTTTCGAGGCATGCCCTTGCTGACGAGTATTTCTTGGATTTTTCAGCAGCTTTTCCAAGGATAGCTGGGATCCTTGCATCTTGTCCTTGTATGTTTCTTGCTCCCATACTTCTTTCCTATATTTCCTTCCTTTTGTTTTGGTCATTATCGGGGTTGTTATTTCAATTTCCCCTTCTTCCTCTTCGTCCTCTTCCGAGTCCGGTTCTTCATCAGATTTACCCTGACTCTCTCCTGCTTTAGTTTCCACTGTGTCTTCATCATTATCTCTTCCTTGGTCTAAGATGACTGTTTCCGGTTCCTTGCTCTTTTCGGGACTAGATCTTCTGTTTCTAAGGGTTCGCCGCTTACTTCTACTTGTTCTATAGATCTTGGAGGATCCTAGGGTTTTCCGGTTGGGCCACTACCCTCACCTTTCTTAGGTCCCCCGCCGGTTTGGTTTTTAGCTCTGGATATGTTCACCCTATGCCATCCTTCCCCCTTCTCCTGCTGGTTCAGATTTTTAGGGCAGTTTCGGATGAAGTGCCCGTACTCGTGACACCCTCTGCATTTGAAGGGGAGTTGTTCATAGTCCAGTTTCTGAATGTGAGACCAGTTCCCCACCGTGAGGTTTATGGCTTCTGGCAGTCCGGCTTCGAGGTCGACCTCCACACAAATGCGGGCACAAGCATATTGGTCCTTTGGACTGGCCATGTCGATATAGTTTCCCAGTGTGTCCCCTATAGCTTGTAGGGATTTGGGGTTCCAGCAGTGCATAGGTAGGTTGGGCAATCTGACCCAGACTGGGACAACTTTGGGGGTATCGGCTTCCGGATCGAAGTCTGACGACCATCCGTTGAGGAATAGACCTTGCGGCCCCATGAAGTAGGGCCCGTTCCTGAAGATTAAGTCTTTGTCATCTTTCGATTCGAAGTCAAAGAGGAAGTATCCCCTTCCGATGGAATAGGAGGCCACGTTATTGGATATTAGCGGTTGCCATTCCTTTGAACCCAACTATCGGTGGTTTTGGGTGAGGGCCACAGCCCTGTGAACTGCCCGATCAGTGCCCGATCTGCCAATGATAGGGCAACCCAGATCGTTTCTTCCGGAGGAAGGGCTACCTCCAGCACATCTTCTATTCGCTTAACAAATTTAGGCACCTCTCTTTTTCCTGATCGCTTGGTATGATTGGCGATTAGTCTATTGAAGGCTTCTGACCGGGTAGGCAAGGAATCGCCTACCTCCACCACCATCTTGGTGCCCTACCCCTCCTGATCGGCTTCAATACATGGATTCAGGGGCCTCCACCTCTTTCAGCTGCTAATCGAACCTCAGCTAGCAAGTTTGGTTTCTCTAGGACGGGCTTGACCAGCCACAACCCTCAGGAACTGCGCCCTTCTTGTCCAGGTCGCCCAAGGAGCAGATTGCTAAGCCAAAAGCTGCAGACCAGCGATCTCTTCACGTGCAGGGAGCTCGTGATCCAAGGCTCGGGGGTATATTAACACTTTCTTATGTCAAAAATAATGAATCTATTTATCTTCATTCTTATGAGAAATTTGGATTACAATAAAATTTTCAAATTTGATCTCTATGTCACCAACATAGAGTTGTGATCACCCATCAGTAGGTATTCCTTCACAGTTCAAGCATCCATCAATAGATGCCCTTTGGTCCATTTCCACAATAAAATGTGTCTCAATTCAATAGTTTTAAGGTACTATTTTTCACTCTCATGTGATGTTTCCTCATTGTTTTCAAAGTCACTTGGGAGTGACTTTCGATCCTCTTGATGTAATGTTTGTTTTGCTTCATCACCCACAAAACTTGGTGGCTCCTTGGTCTCCTCAATACTTGTGGATTGTTGATTGTTCCTTAATGAGTTCACATCTGTCTTATTGTTCCTAAATACATTCAACCTATCATAAATGTATTCAACATGAATGGTATTATGTGTCTCTCCATGATGGAAACTTCTTTTACTCCTTGCTTCCATCCTACCCCTAAGTTGGCTAGCTACCAATTCGAACTCTTGCATAAGTTGCATGGTCGTATCATCAAAATATGACTTAATGAGTTTCTTAAATTCATATATATCATCCATAACTTCAATAGGTTCCAAGAACATGCTCTGATACCACTGAAATGTCCTTTTTATGGAATTTTGGAGAAAATTACAAATTGGGCGAAATTCGAGCTTAACTAGTCATGACTCCAGAGGGTTCCAACTTTCACCAAATGGTCCCGAATTTGAAATGTAAGGGTATGGTGAGTCTTATAACATGCAAATATGCTATATGGACACTTTTCATCATACCTTAGACCTATGCAAACTTTTTTTGGGTTAAGGTGAAACAATGCAGTTTAACTAGGAAATTGTGTTCAAATCCCCCCAAGGGTGATGGCCAAACTAGCTCTCCAAATAAAGTATGATCCTCCCAAATTTAAGAAAAAAGTATGGGAATGAGTATCATAAATCAATTAATGTCCTTAATAATGTTTATTAAGTTTTAAAAATTGATTATGATCTACAACATTTATAGGGTAACTTTCATAGAAATTGCCTAAGGGAAATTGCATTACTAGCTAGACTTTGACATAAGAAAGGTAGAATATATGGTTATGAGAGTAATATGAAGCATGATGACAATATATGGAATAAAATGTATCCCCAACAACATAAAACTCAAAGGAAAACCCTCCCACAAATCTGATACAATACTCCTCCAATATTGAAGACAAAGTCATGGAAATTAGTTATTCAATGGCATGTGAATGCAAGCCTTTCACACACGGATTTCTTGGATTTCGATACAAAGAGGATATGGTCATGAAATTTCAGAGTAATACATCATATATTTCTGTCAAAAAATCCTCAAACTCATAGAATAGCTCTTGTACAAAATTGGTATAAAACTACTTCAAGATCGAAGCCAAAATCCATGAAGACTAGTGATACAAGGGCATGAGTATGCAAGCTGTTTGTACATGTATTTATGATATTTTGACTTACAGATCACATGGACATAATATTACAGAGCCATACATCATATATTTCTTATCCATCATCATAAAACTCATATAAATGTACTCATACAAATCTTATATAAAGCTACTTCAATATTGAAGCCAAATCCATGAAAACTAGTTATTCAAGAACATGGGAATGTGAGTCTCTAACATGTGTATTCTTGATATTTTGAATTATAGAGAATATGGACATTATATTACAGATCCATACATCATAAATCAAAGCTTGGGAATCAAATATCCTCAGCAAGGCGCAAGAATCACTCCAACAAGTGCTCCATCAAATGTGAGTGTGGGGGAATAGAGAAGAAGGAACGAGAGAATAGGGAGATATATGAGAATTCGACGGTATGGACCTTCAACTTGCAACTAAAAATACATTAATCTCGAATTAGAGTTATGAATGGCCTCTCCATCAACCAACTTGGAAAGGAATCAAACTCCCTCGAAATTGGTTCACAAGCAGGGAGAGTGAATACTCACTATGCAATGGACAAGCAAAATCTCTCCAAAATTACAAAGGCCAATTAAAAAATGATCAAAATATCCTCTCCTTCCTCATTAAATCCTTTTATTAACTTCATGAGGCCTCTTAATGTCTAATTTCCCTCCATGGGCTTCCTCCAACTCATCTTAGTGGATTTGAAACTCACATGACACTTGTGTTTCTCTTCATGCTCCAATTCTTTCCCCAATTTGAATGACTTCCTCTAACCCCAAAATTCGACCTCTTGGTGGCTATTTTTAGCCCTTTCATGTCATATTTGTCATATGCCAGCAACCATGTCTGAATTTTTCATACTTGTTGTAGAGTCTTCCATCATTTGTTGTCATAGAGTGCATGGAATCTCCTTACAAGTGGCACACATTGTCTTCTAGTCTCTTCCTCTTCCATGGGAGTTACTCTCGTTTACCAATTCAAATTCATTGGCTCATTATATGATATTTGATACCACCTCACCGTCCAATAACGTTACCTTACCCATGTGTTCGAATTTGGATGAAGATCATGCAAAGTGTGCGAGAAATCTAGTCACCCAAAGGCTCCACAAGCTTCCAAGTGTCTCCATGAATCCACACCACCTTATTTTCTTGGAGTTTATCATTTATGTGACCCATTTAAATGCAAATATGATAAACTAAAGTCCTTTTAGGTCCCATATCCCCTTATTACAAAATTTATGTCTCCATCTCAACCTAGGGAACTAGTAGGTTGGTGAAACATTATTTGCAAGTAGTCTTATTTGGAAATTATTTAATTGGAGACATGACAAATAATGAGGCCTTAAGTCCAATGGTGATGGAAACCTTTCTTGAACACTAATATTGAGAGTTTGTGGATACAAGGGATGAGGAAAGCCCCTCCAATTTTTAATATTTATGCTTGGTATCCTTCAATGTCCTTAGCTTTTCAATTTGCTAGGTGCTTAACTCCAAAATCTATTTCATCTCTCTAGAAAAACTCTTTAGTTGTATGGAGCGTTGGAATGTTATTCGTGACATTTGGGGATTCGTAAACCTTTTTAAGATAGAAGTTATGGTCCTTTAAATAAATTCTATTATTTTATTTGGGTTTGCTAGTTAAAGTTTGCCTCCAAAATTTTTTAGCAGCTACCTTAGAGAGGTGTAAAAATTTTTCATATCTTTTATTTATGTAGTGACTCTTTTTCATTTTAATTAGGGTATTGTATCTCTTTATCTTGTGTATGATGGCCAATTTTATATACATATACATATACATATACATATACATATACATATAATTTATTA